>CAWUFW010002654.1:1800000-2108802 GCA_963921515.1 Calotriton arnoldi
AATAGTTGCATGGCTCAGGCTAACTTAGCAAAGACTAGAATGACCCTAGGGACCACATAACAGTACTAGTGTCTACTCTACTCTATTACCTGATTTGTACTAGTGATGTATGTTGTATATGTATGTAATAACTTTTTTTTCAATCTTGCTAGTGAAAAAGAATAAATAGCGGGAGGTGTATATGGCATCTAAAAAATGTGTAATGTTTTTTCTAGGCATACTAACGACTACCAGTGCCGGGGCCAGCGGCGATGGCGATGCCGCCACTTTGGAGCCTCATGGAGCAGGAGATGCGGCAGCTGCAGGAGCTGCAGGGGGTAAGCCAGCAGCAGTGGCGGGCGGTGGTAAGTTACTTTCCTTACTTATTGACATTACACTCGCTGCAAGGGTGTACACTCTACTGTTGAGACTTAGTAAGTAAGAAGTTGTTGTGAACAACGGTTGAAGAAGACACCCTTTACTTAGCATTAGCAATAGCATTAGCGGCGGGAGTGTTGTTGAGTAACCAATGGCCTCTTCTATCTGACTTCAACTCAGCTGTGAAACTTTTATGGAGAAGACTAAAAGTCAGATCAGATGACCTTGATGGATGGGTTGAACGAAAAGGGAAAGAAGGGTGGAAGGAGGAAGGACGGGCAAGATGTAATATTAATGACTGGCAGAGAAGGATACGTGGGATGCATGCATAGGTGGCTGATAGGAATCAGCTGCATGGGTGGTTGAATGCCTGAAACTCCCACAAATGTTAGAGGCTGAGGAAGTGGGAGGATAGATACAAACCACAAATGTTATGTACTGTGCTTGCTAGTGCGACTGTGCCACTATGTGTAGAATTAATTTGTCTTACTGTTTTGCTAAGAGTATATTGTTACAATAGTCTTTTTCTTCTTGATATAGCTACTCCTTCCACAGGAAATCTTCTAAACCAGACAGGAAGGAGTTGGCAGCCAGGGCCCGGCGCCGGAAGCTGGAGGCCATACAAACTGAATACAGGCGGCTGGTGGTTCTGGCAGAGGAGGAGGAGGCGGCAGCAGCTGCAGCCTCCTCCAATGCCCCGGGCCCCAGCCAGGCCCAGGCCCCTCCACTGTTACAGCACCACCATCTGGCAGCCGCCCGCTGCCGCACTTCATCCAGCACTGCTGCCCCCCCTGAAGATGCAATTGTCGGGCATTGAAACGCCGCGTAGCCCGCCTAGACTAGCGTATAAATGTCCTGGACAAGCGAACCTGCAGATGAGAGTTAAACTTGAGACCCTGTTGGATTGCCCCTTTTTTATTGCTTCTTTTGGTGGGTGGGAAATGGGAATTGGGCGTTGGGGTTTATGGACATGGACAATTGGTTGGACTTTTTTGTTTTGGACATTGGTTGGGGTTAGGGAGAGGAGTGGGTCAGGTGCTGTTGAGGGATTTTTTACATAGTTTATTTTTGTTAGGGGATTAAATTATATTTATACTTTACATACGATGTTTTTAATGTTTTGTGGGGGGGTTACTGTTTTACGTCACACTGTTTCCTTGCATCTGCAGGGCCACAGCCAGTGTTTGATTTAAATAATCGGCCGATTTTGTAAGACACAAACAGATAGATGAGGTACCCCTCACTGAGTGACTTGCTCTACTAGTACTGTCAGTCTCTCCTCCTAGTCTATGCATTCTGCAACTGGATTCAAAGGGTGTGTGAATTAATGAATTAATTTCCATTATTAATTATGCCTCCCCCAAACTTCTTCTCTTACCTGTGCTTGATGTTTAACTTAGGCACAGCGATGGCTGCATGGTGATGATGGTTTGGTTTCCCAACATGCCATGGTTGTGGTGGTAGTAGTAGACACTGGCAGTAGCATTTGCAAAAAAAGAAAATGAGACAGTCAGTCGCCTGAGAGAAACTGTTGGAGGAGTAGTAGAACGAAGTACAGTACGGTACACAAGAAGACTGCCAAACAATAATAATAATAATAGCCTAGTACAACAAGTTACAAATTGCAGTTGTGTCGAGTCACTCGACTAGGCCTACACTTGACACAAGCGTAACCTTTAGTGCTGTGTAGGAGGATGATGAATCCAATCGATGCCGGCAATTAATGATGATGGATTAGGTTCCTTTGGAAAAAAAAATTACCTTGCAAATATACTGATCATGGGTGGGCAAGCAGAAGAAGATCCTCGCCCTGCCTTGAAATTGAATTAGTGTTGCTTTCGCCACATCCGCCCCAGCAAGCGTGTGATCAATTATTGGTGTACATTTAATTTAGTCACACCTCAATAAATCACTCAGCCCTGGGGAAGAGGGTTAGGGTTTGATGAATAGTTGGGAAGGGGGGTTTTGGGAAAGGTTTGATAAAGAAAAACACTACGCATGGACAAACAACAAAACACAATCTTGGCAGACGACCATCATATCCATAAATCTGTTAAGGGAGAAATAGGAAATGCATGCATGATGATGATGACTTGATGGTTAATGAGAAGTAGTACTTACTAACTAGACTAGTAGACAGTACAGGGCAGCAGTATATTATTAATTATCATGCAATTTGCCTTGACTCTCTGCCCTCAGAGAGACCCAAATTACATACATTTTTATCTTCTGTTGTACCGGGGTTACTTTTTAAAGCTAGCAAAGAAAATTTAAAAATAGTTGTAGGGATCAATTATAAGCAGAGAGCAAACAACAACAAGAACACACAGTATTAATGATTGAAGAGAAAAAATGAATCAAATTATTTAAAAGATGATGAATGTTGATACTAAAGTGTTACTGTATGTTATCCTGGTCAAATTGGGGAGTTGCAACTCGGCGTTCCTCTTGGTCCTCCTGTCCATGCTGCATCCGTCAATCTTGGGTGCCACTGCCTGCCTGACGGATGTGGATTCGTAGGTGAGTGTGAGTTATTTTTCCCAGTATAGCACAGGGTAAAGGCCGGCCTGTAAGTGTAGATGGAAAAACAAAAGGGATATTTAAAAATCAAGGAGAAAAAAAGCATAAATTACGGAGGAGTGCAAACACTTTCAGAGTACCATGGCTAAATCATGTCTACTCTGTCTGTTTCCAGCATTATCCTACAACAGCAACAGGACAGAACAGGCCCACGGTGCCCACGCAACCTCCACTTAGCTTAGATTTTGACTGAGCCAGACAGAGCACACATGTCACATATACAGCAACATAGCATTGCCATTTTCCAAAGTAGGTAACTAAATCAATGGCATGCACAGCTGTCAGTCATACCACCACTACTACACTTGTGACTCGACTCCACCACTACACAGACATGTAGGTCAATTGTGGTTGTTTTTGACTTGTTTACCTTTTATGCCACTCATGAAATGCCCTGAGTTATTCCATCAATCATCTCCGATCCTACTGAGTGACTGCGAAGATATTATGTCATTGTGGTCATCATCAATGGTGTTGTCCAACTCAGTGTGCAGTGTACATAGTGAGTCCAGATTCCATATTCAAAAATGCAATGGATCGGCCTGCAGTAGAAGTACAATTTTGTTATTAAACAATAAGAAGGGAAACATTGACTTGAGTTACTTTTAGTGTGTAGATTAAATAATAATAGTACACAATGAATTCACTTCATGCACAACAAACAACAACAACACAAACACCAATCACTCTCAGAGTCAGCGTCCAATGCATGCCATCATTCATTACCTGTTCCTTCTCATCTTAAGTTACGGGGCATCCTCTCTCGGCTCGGAAAGGAGGATAGCTATAGTAGTCATCATGTTCCACTTCTTTTGGAGGGACTTGACGAGGCAACATTTTCTTGCTTGTATTATTATTATTCTACATCCAATCATCATCTGGCTTGAGGGAAATGGATTTAGGGCGAGTCAGGAGGATGGAGGAGCAGGACTCGGAGTAGTGGACTTCAGCTAAATGCAGACAGCTGCACCTCCAATATGGCAATAAAAAGACTAGAAGAATGTGGTGATGGATTTGTTGTGATTCGAGGTTTCGAACCAGAAATACAGACACACACAAATAAAAGTAAATAAGGAAGTAAGAAGTTCAAGCCAAGTTGTCAGGGAAGTATAGCTTGTCCTCAAACTCTGGGGGTTCAACCAAAAGTAGGTCATCATCATCTAACACACTACTTCTGTCACCTAAGTAGGCCTGGGCGGTAAATTCCGTTCTGCTCGCGGAATTTGCAGAATTTGGGTAATTTTGCGTTCACCGGAGAACGCGGAATTGCCAAAAATTCCGCGATCCGCGGGTTCGCAGAGTTTTTTGCTTGTTTGCGCTTTCAAAATGCGTGTTCACGAGATATTTCTCCCCGAGCACGCAAACAGCGTTCGCGAACAGGAAAAAAGCATCGCGAATGGGCGGAACAAGCAATTCCGCGTGTTCGCGGAACTTTTGCATGCTCGCGGAGATTTTTTACCGCTTCGCTGAGCTTTGCGTAGCGCGAATATGCAAATTCCGCCCACCCCTACACCTAAGGCGCTGTCCTCATCTTCCTGCGTTGATTCATGTATTGTGTAATTCGGTGGTATAAAGTGCTGATACATTTTGATCATGGTTAACCTCTCTACATTTTTGGGGCGAGAGACTGGCCTTTTCACTGTTACAATGGCACCAGCAGCACTAAAACACGTTCAGAAGAGACACTTGCGACAGGGCAAGCCAGATAGTTTATCGCCAGCCTGCTGAGCACTGTCCATTGGCCCCTTTTCCCATACCAATATCGCAATGGGTTTTGATCAATGTAGACCTCTGTTGGGTCATCCAGATAGGCCTGGACCAGCCGCTCAATGTTCATGGGTGCTACACTTTGCTTGGCCTCTTTTGTCTCTGCATCAGCACTGGACCTAGCAAGCCCTTGCTGTAAATACCAATCCTGTTCCAATTTTACTGGGGCTGATGATCCGGTTTTTGCTGTTGTCGATAGTGTTGGTGACCGCTCTGAGCCAAACGCACTGCCCTCAGGCTCTGAAGTGGAACTTGATGCTGGATGCCCTGCTGCAGTACTTGTTATGGGTTTGAGTAGCGGGCCTTTAATTACCAGCTGTTCATTTTCAAAGTCACTGGCTGCCTCAGCTATCCAAGTTTTGAACCGGGCAACATCCAGTTCTGAAAAAGGAATTAATGTCTTACTGTTCAGTGCCGATTTGTACCGTGGATCCAGAATTGTGGCACAAATGTAAGGTTTTTCTGAAACAATGCGAGTTTGTACCCTTGTATTTTGAGTTAAGCGTCGGGACATGCTCTCCACCAACTCATATGCTTCATTTTTTTCCTCCACACCTATGTACGCTTCAGACACCTCCTTCAGCTGTTGCTCTAGCATGTGCAACAATGGGATAGCTTGGCCCATAGTACAGTCCTCCTTGCTGACTTCACGTGTGAAGACCTCGAAAGGAAGAAGCATCTCTGTCAGGCATTTAACTAGGCACCATTGGTCCATCTGAAGGGTCATGCCTTTCACAGTAGCATCCCCTCTTTGCATGACATATTCATTGATTGGTCTATACTGCTCAAACAGACGGTCAAGCATGTAATAAGTTGAGTTCCAACGTGTTGCTACCTCCTGGGTGAGTGCTTTGACTGGCATTCTATACTCACGTTGAATGATCCTCAGCTGCTTCCGGGCTTTAAAAGAATGGCTGAAATGTGTGCATATTCTTCTGCAGGTGGTCAATAAGTTGCTGACTATGGCTTCTTTTTTCAGAAAGTCTTGAACAATAATGTTAATGCAGTGTGCCAAACACGGGACCCTGAAATAGGCACCATCCTCCATGGCCTTAAGTACATTACTGCCATTATTCGTGGCAACAAAACCAATGTTAAGCCCTCTTGGGCGCAGCCATTCAAAGACCTTGCTGTTAAACTCTTCCAAAATATTTGCAGCAGTATGAGATTTCTCCATGGCGAACATGGCTACAGTTGCATGTTTCCGAGTAGCATTAAAAATCTCAGCAGTGACAACAACACCTGCTTCAGATATCTTTTCTCTAACCCCCACAAAAGCAATCCAGTGTGCAGTGATGCATGTGTAATCAGTGGCTTGGCAACTGGTCCACATGTCTGTTGTCAGGTGGATATTGTGAACAGCACTCTGCTGCAAAACTTGTCCAAGCAATTCCAGCACATCGTGATGTAGTGCTGGAACAGCAACTTTGCCAAAATAGGACCGGCTGGGAACCTTCCATTTAGGGCAGATGGCTGACACAAATTCAAGGAAACCCCCCCCTTCCACAAAAGAAAAAGGGAGAAGGTCCAGCGCTAACATTTTAGCCAGCTTCGCATTGTACAAACATGCCGTTGGGTGGTTGCGTTCGTACTGCCCCTCCGACCTAAGCATGCTGTCAATGGTAGGCTGGATTATTTTCCTTTGTGGTGCAGCTGACTTCTTTAACCCAGTTACGCTCAACGACGCACTTTTTTTCATTGCAGTACTCTGTTGCCTTGGTGTCTCAGTCTGACTCTGAGTCTGACTCTTCTTACTACGATGCCACTGAGATGTTGCTGAGGATGTGGGCGGTACCACTGCACTGCTGGGGACAGGGCTAGAAATGTCTCCCTCTTGTTCACCTTCCACCGCGATCATATCTTCTTCTACTTCTTCATCCCCACCAACAGCAATGGGCGCAGTTTTACTTTTTTGTATGCGAAGTAGGTGAGCCTCCCACTGGATCATGTGGTGTTTTTTGAGATGACTTGTTTGGACTCCGGTTCCATAGTTTGTACCAAGTTTACCCCGACTAACAGCGTGTCGACAAATTGAGCATATAGCAACGTTCTCCTCCTTACTGCTAAATGAAAATAAGTCCCAAACTGTGGAGGTGAACTTTCTGGCGCTGCCGGAGGTGCCACTTTCAATGCCAGATGAACCGGAGGGTGGGCGTGGAATTTGACTCTGTGCACTTACAGTACCACTACCTACTGAGGTGGTGGTTGGTGGTTGAGCTGGATGTAGGTCCGTGCCGGGCCTTAGCAAATGTAAATATGGAAGCTGGAGGTCGTGTTGGTGTTACCTGTGTTGGTGGTATCCGTGCCACATCCCTCACAGCAATTTGGGATGGGGTAATAATAATGTCGGTCTCCATCTCCACTGGGGCGGGAGTGATGTTCATGATGACTGGCTCGTCATCATCCTCCTCTTCTACATCTTCCTCCATAACTCTAAGGCTTTCTGGAACCTTCCTTTTCCTTAGCCTTGTCGCATGGCGTGCCTCACTCTCAGGCTGAGCTGGTGGGTTCCAAGTGGTATCTAGATCATCAGAAGGGGGGCTTGAAGAAGAAGTTAATGGACTAACCCTCCTTTTCCTTGCTGGGGATCTGGAAGACAATCGATCTTCTGAAAGAGTGGCTTGCTCTTCTTCATCTGCAGGAAGCTCGATTTCCTGAACTGCCCCTACATCGGGAGGAACAACTACTATTGTGGGCTGTTGTTGTGGCTGTTGTTGCAGCTGTTGTTGCGGCTGTTGTTGTTCCAGCTGTTGTTGTTCTGGCTGTTGTTGTTCCGGCTGTTGTTGTTCCAGCTGTTGTTGTTCCAGCTGTTGTTGCCCACTTATCTGCTGAGTTTCCGCCTGCGTTGATTGGGTACTACTTTGCGATAATGTCATTTCAACATCACTGCTCGTTGGTGTTTGTGCAAGTAGACTGGCTACCTCTGCAACACTCATGGGCTTGGGCCTAGGTTGGTGTGGTGGTCCCGCTGATGCGGAGGTGCTGCTCCCAGCTTGGTCCCTGGACACCGCTGCTGCAGGCGTAATTTTTGGTTTCCCAAAAAACATCGTGGGCGGCACACCAGTCTTGGTAAGTGCCACTTCCTTCTTCTGTTCCTTCTTCTCACTGGCAACTTTCTTGGTACTGGAGGACTGGGTACCTTTCTTTGGGGCCATCTTCTTCCTTCCGATGTCAGCAGGACACAGGTGCACAAGTTGCAGAGATGTCTGTGGTCACACATGGACGTGACGTGGTTCGCAGCAGGACTTCTGTCTGGCAGTACAACGGGTGATGATGACCCCTCCTCCTCTGTCTTTTTGTGCACCTAAAAGCAAAGAAGCCAGGAGAAGAACATCAGTGAAATGTTGCATTTGATGTTGTGGTTCAATTACTACTAGTACAAACAAACAAATATAATATATAACTTAGTGTGTGGTGGTCACACTTGTTAGTGTTATATTATTAAATTTTATTAACTCAGTTTAAGTTATAAAAAAAAAACAGTGTAGCCATTTGTGAGACTTTGACAGCAAGGGCTTTCATGGTTTACTGTGTATACTCAGGAAGTATAGGAAAGAAGAAGAACAAAAACAAAAATACAAAGATAATGGAAGTGGAACCTGTTTGGCATTAATTTGCTCATCACGTCATTCAGGGAGCTGCAGCTGGCAAAGGGGATGGAAGCAGTAAGCCAAGAGGAACATAGGAAAGACATGCAGGCATATATGGCAAAAGCAGCACACTACTACACTACCACCACAAAATGGCCACCAGCCACATGGTCATTCACAGTCACAACAAGCAGGAGGCCTGGAAAGCAATGAACTCAAGCAGGATTCTATGGCCAGACAAAAGAGGCATGCTAAACAACACAGCTTTAATGCAAAAATGAAAATCCACAGGGCTAAAAAAGGTTGAAAAGTTGCGCAACAACCACACCACACACACACACACAACAAAGGCATTTATTTAACACACACCAAAAAAGTGAAATACCCCAAAAAAACACATTTTGCAATTCAATTCAATGCCATCCATGCCCTAAATGAGGTTTAAATTCAACAGAACGCACAAAAACTGTTGTTTCATGCACCCATGACTACCTCTGAGCCTACTGGATGACAGGCCTATTGGCAGACTAGGCCACAAGGTTGCAGGCCTATGACAAAAGCACACTGCCTGGCTTCAAAATGGCCACCAGCCACATGGCCAGGCCCACAACAACAAGAAACGGAAGACAGACAATGCAGGCCTATGGCAAAAGCACACTGCCTGGCTTCAAAATGGCCACCAGCCACATGGCCAGGCCCACTACAACAAGAAGCCTAGGCCAAAAAGGAACAAAGGAAACACATGCAGGCCTACATGGCAAAAGCAGCACACTTATAACTACCACCAGAAATGGCCACCAGCCACATGGACACTCACAGTCACAAGCAACAAGCAGGAGGCCTGGAAAACAATTAACTGAAACAGGCCTATAATTGTCAGGAACTGAGTCAAGCGGCGCCTACAGTGCCGATTTCCGGAACTACATATCCCAGGATGCCTGGATCTGGGAGGGGTTACATTTAGGAGTAACGCACGTAGAACGACGTGCGTAATTCAGAGTTCCTGCTGTCTCTCTAGGCTGAGCCACTCTCCGGTTCATGGACAAGATTGGGTGAACACCTTCCTAAGTTAAGGAGTCCGGCGGCTGCCGTTGAGAGAGGTAAAAGGTGTGCAGTGCAGTGAGGCTTCCCGCATACACGCCGTCTTCAGGGTTTGACTGTGTTCAAACGTTTAGGTGCAAATAGACATTCCCTTGCTTTCACGAGCAGAATGCGGTGCTGGGTTAACCACGCATTGCCGTCTCAAGAGTGCACTCTTTCGGAAAAATACCAGAGCGGAGAGCGGTGGTAGGTTCCACGCTTTGCTGTGTCTGGGAGCTTCTGTTGCTTTATCTATCGCCTAAATACCAGAGCGGAAAGCGGTGGTGAAGGAACCACGCTTTGCCATGTCTGGGTTATCTACACGTCTGGCAAGTAATCTCCCCTCCAGAGTGGAAAAGAGGTGGTGAGGTTAACCGCTTCTTGCCATGAGTACTAGAGTGTTTATTTTCCGAATTTAACTTAGTGGTTTTTTCCTAACAATCCGTTGGGCACTAACATTTCAAATAAGGAACGTTCTTGGGAACAGCGTTGATTTTTTTTCCTTTCTTTTGGATCATTATATTTCTTACAAGCTTGGCGTAAAAAGTCCTAGGTATGTATGGGTATGAATGAAGAAGAAATGCTTGGCTGGCAACAACATACCTAGGTTTTCTAACAGTGTACATTCTGTATTATAGATACTGTGATCACCCAAATGGATGCCCTTGTTGGTCCGGTTCCAAGAAATCATGGTTGTTTATTCAAGGTACAGACAGGGACGTAGTGAGATCTTAGAAGAGTAGCCATTCACAGTCATTGTTTACAACCCTGTTATTTTTCTTACAGGTTCTTCCCCTGCTGTTCCTTTCCTATCCTTTCCCTCGCCTGATCACTCGAATACTCTATGGCATGAATAGGGTGTTGGTGAGATCAGGAGGTGGACCCTCTCTTGCTGCAACTGGATTCCGCAGAGCGTTCCCTGACAGAATTACGCACCCAAGTATATAGCGCTCCGCCCGATCCAGGTGTAGCAAGATATGGCATCCCTGGAAGACGTTCTTCAGGCCTTGGTCCTGGTCCAACAGGAATTGGCATCCTCTAAGGCGGAAACCGCTGCTTTAAAAGAGAAGGTTGAAAAGTTGTCTAGGAATCCCGTTGATGCGTCCTCTGCAGATTCACATATACAAGTTACAGTGCCACCTCCCATACCATTGGCTAGCCCAGAGAGATACGCGGGGGACCCGCAAAAGGTTCAAGTGTTCCTGACACAGATCATGCTGCACTTCTCATGTAAACCTGCCTCTTTCCCCAATAATCACTCTAGGGTGGCGTTTGCTATTTTGTATCTGGTTCGGGATGCTGCGAACTGGGCCGTCCCTTTAGTCAGGAACAATGACGTGGTATTGTCTGATTGGTCGGCTTTTAGGACCGAATTTGAAAGAGTTTTTGATCGCAGGGCTACTACATTTAGCGCTGACAGGGAACTACTAGACTTGAAACAAGGAAAGAATGATTTGGTAACCTATCTGACTAGGTTTAATAGGTTAGTGGCGGAAACAGCCTGTCCAGAACAAAAAAGGATGTCGTTGTTTTACCAAGGGTTGCGAGATGATATGAAAGACGTGCTGGCGCAGATTGATCCCCAACCCACTACATGCATAGACATGATAAACCTAACCCTAAGATTGGACGGTAGGATGTCTGAGAGGGGAGGAGAGAGAAAAAGGTGGGAGAGAGGATATTATAGGTTTGATAGACCTCCTCGCAGACCAGCGGGTAATGCTGAGGCCGAGGCTGAACCTATGGAGATCGGAGCCGTCAGAGCACCACTTACGAGGGAAGAAATGGAGAGCTGCAGAGTGCAGGGATTGTGCATGTACTGCGGTAAAAAGGGTCACTATGTTAGGAACTGTCCTTCTAAACCCAAAACTCCCAGTGCCTGGTCGAGGAATAAAAGGGTGGCGGTGTCTGCCACTAGTTCTGAGTCAGGAAAAACGGGGTGCTCAGGTACAGAGGGGGAAGACAACCAGGGTTGGAAACTCCCCTCATTATCAACCAGGGTCCTTCAAGATTCTGAGTCGCATATTGTGCTCCCCATGGGTCTTGAGAGTAATCAGCAGTTCCATCAGGTTTTGGTTATGTTGGATTCAGGGGCGACAGGTAATTTCATAGACAGCGGGTTGGTAACAAGTCTTGATTTAGCTAGAATACCTAGGGAGACCCCAGAAGAAGTCTTGGCCGTGGATGGCAAACCCCTGAAGTTAGGGCTTATTGTTGCACGAACAGAGGTGGTTGTGTTGTCCATAGAGGTTGCGAAAGGAAGACATGTAGAAGAGCTGACGTTAAATATCATAGAGGCCCCTCAGTATGAGGTGATTTTAGGGATGCCGTGGTTGTGTCACCATAATCCCACCATAGACAGGGGAACTAAATCGGTTCAATTCTTATCAGAGGAATGTCATAGTCACTTGGTTCCGTACCCTCTTTCACAGGCGGTTGCTTTGACGTATCCCTTTGTCGTGGCTACAGCAGCTGAGAAGGAAACGGTTTTACCGTTAGAGTATAATCAGTACATGGATGTATTTAATGAAACCAAGGCAGAACAGTTACCACCTCACCGAGAGTATGACTGCCGCATAGACTTGGTGGAAGGGGCAAACATCCCGGCATGTTGTCTGTGCCCAAAACAAAACATTTGCGGGAATATCTGGACCACTACCTGGAGATAGGGTTTATCAGGCCATCTCGTTCCCCAGCGGCTTCTCCACTATTTTTTATAGCCAAAGCCAATGGTGATCTGAGGGCCTGTGTAGACTATCGAATGTTGAATAAAAACACCATACGTAACCGATACCCTTTACCCCTCATATCGGTGTTACTGGATCAGGTGAGGGAGGCTAAGATCTATACCAGGTTGGACTTGAGAGGGGCTTACCACTTGGTGCGTATCCGTGAGGGGGACGAGTGGAAGACTCGTTACGGTTTGTATGAGTACATGGTTATGCCGTTCGGCCTTTGCAACGCCCCGGCGGCATTCCAGTACTTCCTTAACGATGTCTTAAAGGAGTTCGTGGATCACTTTGTAGTGGTCTATATTGACGACATCTTGATTTACTCAGATAACAGTACAATCCATAAGGACCAGGTTATGATGGTGCTAGATAAGTTGCGTGAGCACAGCCTGTTTTGCAAGTTGAGCAAGTGTGAGTTTGGTGTGAGGGAAGTAGAGTTTCTGGGGGTAATGCTTTGCCCGGAAGGGTTGCACATGGCGGAGCGTAAGGTGCAGACAGTGCAAGAATGGCCGACTCCAAAGAACATGAGAGATGTGCAATGCTTCCTTGGGTTTGCGAATTATTATCGCAGGTTTATCCTCCATTTCTCCCAGATAGCAGTTCCCATCACACGGTTACTCAGAAAAGGAGTGCCTTTTGTTTGGTCAAGGGAGGCAGAGGAAGCGTTTACCTACCTGAAGAGAGCTTTTACAACGGCTCCTGTGCGTTCCCATCCTAAACTAGAACATCCTTTCGTGGAAGAGGCGGATTCCTCGGATGAGGCCATTGGTGCCATCCTTTCACAAAGAAACCAGAGTACAGGACAAATTCATCCGGTAGCCTACTTGTCCAAGAAATTAAACTCGGCAGAAAAGAACTATACTATCGCCGAGAAGGAACTCTTGGCTATAAAAAAGGCGTTACAGGAGTGGAGGCAATATCTGTGGGGGGCTTGTTACCCCATTACCGTTTATACAGACCACCATAATCTACAGTATATGAAGTCGGCACAGCACCTCTCACAAAGACAGATGAGGTGGATGCTGTTTTTTGCCGAGTATGATTTTGTGGTTACCTTTAGGCCTGGTGTAGAGAACCGTAAGGCAGACACTCTGTCTAGACAGGAATCGTTAGAAGTCTCTAGTGACGAGAACATCGAGGCAATCATCAAGCCCTCAAAGGTGATCTGCGCTATCAGAGTGGAAAACTTTTTGGATTAGGTAAGAAGTCACAAACACAGCTCAGTGTGGGAGGCATGGGTGGAACAAGATGACGAACGCACAGTGAAGCAGGGTCTACCATTTTACAGAAACAAACTGTATCTGCCCAAGCAGGAATTACAGAAGAAAGCCTTTACTTGGTGCCATGTATCTCCATTGGCTGGACATCCGGGTATACGTAAAACCTTACAGTTAATACAACGGCACTTTTGGTGGGAGACTATAGGCAAAGATGTTTCGGCTTGGGTGGCTCATTGTGAGAATTGTGCGAGAGCTAAAGGCGAAAACACCAGGAAGAAAGGAAAGCTTCTACCCATGCCTACTCCTCAGCGACCCTGGCAAAACATTAGTCTAGATTTTGTAACTGGTTTGCCTCTAGATCAGGGAAGTTCAGCCATCATGGTAGTGGTGGACAGCCTCACAAAAATGGGACATTTCATCCCTTGTAAGAACCTTCCTACAGCAGGACAGACAGCGCAGCTACTAGCCAGTAACATCATCCGTATTCATGGGGTGCCGGAAGTGATAGTGTCAGACAGAGGACCTCAATTTATCGCCAGATTCTGGAAAATGTGGTGCCGAGCCTTGCATATTGATGCAACGCTCTCTACAAGCTTCCACCCACAGACTGATGGGCAGACGGAACGGTTAAACCAGACCTTGAAGAAATATTTGAGGTGTTATGCCAGAGAGGCCCAAGACTCGTGGGTGGAATTACTGTGGATGGCGGAACTGGCATATAACAATGCTTGGCATTGCTCAATAGGAGTATCTCCCTTTCGAGCGAACTTTGGTTATGACGCCAAAACCCTGCCCATCATCCTGCCGGAGGACATAATGAATCAGCCCACAGTACAGGAACAGGTGAAAAAGCTTCAAACGGTCCATTGTTGTGTAAGAAAGCATTTGTTGCGAGCCAAGCAGGTGTACAAGCGGTGGGAGGATCAACACAGAATAAACGGGCCCCATTATCAGGTGGGTGACCGGGTATGGTTGTCCACCAAGAACATCCGATTTAAACTCCGTAGTGTGTTCCACCCTAGGTGTATTGGCCCGTATCAGATAATCAAACAAATCAATCCAGTGGCCTATAAACTGAAGTTGCCTGCTTCTCCTCGGATTCACCCTGTGTTCCACTGCAATCTTTTGAAACCTGCTCTGACCACTCGGCGCCGTAGTACTCCGCCTGTGGTATGTGATGGAGGGCTTGAATATGAAGTCAAGTGCATTCGGGACTCAAAACTGAGGAGGGGAGTCCTATGGTATCTGGTCTCTTGGAAGGGGTATTCGGTGAAGGACGATTCCTGGGAGCCTTGGCAGATTGTTCATGCGCCAGTGGTGGTCCGCTCCTTCCATAGGAAGTTCCCGGCCAATCCTGGACCTAGGAGGCGCTTGGCGGGAGGGCCTACTGTCAGGAACTGAGTCAAGCGGCGCCTACAGTGCCGATTTCCGGAACTACATATCCCAGGATGCCTGGATCTGGGAGGGGTTACATTTAGGAGTAACGCATGTAGAACGACATGCGTAATTCAGAGTTCCTGCTGTCTCTCTAGGCTGAGGGGAAGACTGTGGCGGTTCGTAGCCACTCTCCGGTTCATGGACAAGATTGGGTGAACACCTTCCTAAGTTAAGGAGTCCGGCGGCTGCCGTTGAGAGAGGTAAAAGGTGTGCAGTGGGGTGAGGCTTCCCGCATACACGCCGTCTTCAGGGTTTGACTGTGTTCAAACGTTTAGGTGCAAATAGACGTTCCCTTGCTTTCACGAGCGGAATGCGGTGGTGGGTTAACCACGCATTGCCGTCTCAAGAGTGCACTCTTTCGGAAAAATACCAGAGCGGAGAGCGGTGGTAGGTTCCACGCTTTGCCGTGTCTGGGAGCTTCTGTTGCTTTATCTATCGCCTAAATACCAGAGCGGAAAGCGGTGGTGAAGGAACCACGCTTTGCTGTGTCTGGGAGTTTCTGTTGTTTGCAGTTCGCCTAACATACCAGAGCGGAGAGCGGTGGAGAAGGAACCACGCTTTGCCGTGTCTGGGTTATCTACACATCTGGCAAGTGATCTCCCTCCAGAGCGGAAAAGAGGTGGTGAGGTTAACCGCTTCTTGCCATGAGTACTAGAGTGTTTATTTTCCGAATTTAACTTAGTGTTTTTTTCCTAACAATCCGTTGGGCACTAACATTTCAAATAAGGAACGTTCTTGGGAACAGCGTTGATTTTTTTCCTTTCTTTTGGATCATTATATTTCTTACAAGCTTGGCGTAAAAAGTCCTAGGTATGTATGGGTATGAATGAAGAAGAAATGCTTGGCTGGCAACAACATACCTAGGTTTTCTAACAGTGTACATTCTGTATTATAGATACTGTGATCACCCAAATGGATGCCCTTGTTGGTCCGGTTCCAAGAAATCATGGTTGTTTATTCAAGGTACAGACAGGGACGTAGTGAGATCTTAGAAGAGTAGCCATTCACAGGCATTGTTTACAACCCTGTTATTTTTCTTACAGGTTCTTTCCCTGCTGTTCCTTCCCTATCCTTTCCCTCGCCTGATCACTCGAATACTCTGTGGCATGAATAGGGTGTTGGTGAGATCAGGAGGTGGACCCTCTCTTGCTGCAACTGGATTCCGCGGAGCGTTCCCTGACAATAATAGCCAGGCAAAGGAGGCATGCTAAACAGCACAGCTTTAATGCAATAAAATGCAAAAACGAAAATCCACAGGGCTAAACAAGGTGTGCAAGTTACACAACAACCACACCACACACACACAAAAAAGGCATTTATTTAACACACACCAAAAAAGTGAAATACCCCAAAAAAACACATTTTGCAATTCAATCCAATGCCATCCATGCCCTAAATGAGGTTTAAATTCAACAGAACACACAGAATAAGTTGTTTCCTGCACCCATGACTACCTCTGAGCCTACTGGATGAAAGGCCTATTGGCGGACTAGGCCACAAGCTTGCAGGCCTATGGCAAAAGCACACTGCCTGGCTTCAAAATGGCCAGCAGCCACATGGCCAGGCCCACAACAACAAGAAAGGGAAGACAGACAATGCAGGCCTATGGCAAAAGCACACTGCCTGGCTTCAAAATGGCCACATGGCCAGGCCCACAACAACAAGAAGCCTAGGCCAAAAAGGAACAAAGGAAACACATGCAGGCCTATATGGCAAAACCAGCACACTTATAACTACCACCAGAAATGGCCACCAGCCACATGGACACTCACAGTCACAAGCAACAAGCAGGAGGCCTGGAAAACAATGACCTGAAACAGGCCTATAATAGCCAGGCAAAGGAGGCATGCTAAACAGCACAGCTTTAATGCAAAAATGCAAAAATGAAAATCCACAGGGCTAAACAAGGTGTGCAAGTTACACAACAACCACACCACACACACACACACACACAACAAAGGCATTTATTTATCACACACCCAAAAACTGAAATACCCCAAAAATACACATTTTGCAATTCAATCCAATGCCATCCATGCCCTAAATGATGTTTAAAATAAATTCAACACACACCAAAGGAACAGTTGTTTCAACATGCACCCATGACTAGCTCTGGGCCTACTGGCTACCCACAATACATTTTTTTTTTAAATGATGAAAAGTACCAAAATTGTAGTTGCAGCAACTGCAATGCCCCAATCAAACAAACAACACCAACTTACTTGTAAAATCTCAAATCCAAAAGTCCTCAAATCCAAAAGTCCTCAAATCCAAAAGTCCTCAAATCCAAAAGTCCTCAAATCCAATGATATATGATGCAGCAGAGACAAAGAGTGATTCTTCCAGCTCCAAATCCAAATGAAAAGTGAACAGGACATGGACAAAGTACTAGGAGGAGCCTGCTGAACAGGAACAGGAAGTTAGAGACTCTGGGGCACTTCCTTCCTCTCCCAAAAAAAAGTTTTTAAAAAAAGGACTCCTTGCACCAAAAAGTACAGCCAAATGTCAATCTGAGGAGTTTTTTTCATCCAAATCATAATTTTCAAGAAGGTTTTATGCTGCTCCAGATATTCTTCTTCTCCAGATTGCAAATTTTGCGTGTTCGGCATCGCAAGCATCACCAAACTTCCCCCGGATGTCCGATGGTGGGTCCGAATGACGTGTTCGCGATCGCACAATCGTGCGGTGTCTGATGGCGCGTCCAAAATGACACGTTCGCGATCGCACACTCTCGCGGGGTCCGATGGCGCGTCCGAAATGACGTGTTCGCGATGGCACACTCTCGCGGTGTCCGATGGCGCATCCGAATGATGTGTTCACCATCGCACACTCCCGCGGGATCGCGTGGCCGGCTATCAAAATCTCGTGGCGCACGCGAACGGATAGGAAAACTCGTCGGCGAACGTAGGGATCCCGGTAAGTCGCTACCACGCGCGCAAAAACACATTTTTAAAGCGCAAATAAGGAAAAAATCCCGCTACGCCGCGGATCGTGGAATTTTCGGCAATGACGCATTCTCCGCGGAACGCGGAATTGCCAAAATTCCGCAAATTCCGCGAGCAGAGCGGAATTTACCACCCAGGCTTAATATTAATGAGGTGTTTATGAATAAAATTAGTGTCCTCGTCTAAAGTGATTGAGTAGAGAGTTGTTTGAAGTTAAAAAAGATTATGAAAGTGAAAAATCAGGATTCTCTTGAACACCATAAGGCAAACTGTTCTATAAAGTGTTTTCAAGAGGGTGCTGTGCCTTAGCTGTTTAAAGCGCCTGTCTAGTAAACAGGAGATTCTGAGTTCAAATCTCAACAGCACCTTGCTTTACTCATTCTAAATAAGAAATAATTTTCATTAAGTCGTCCTTTTATACAATTAAATTAGAAAAGATGATTAATCTTTATGTTGAACAGATCATCTTAAACCTAATAAAAACTCTAAGTGTTGTCAAGAATAAAGTAGCAATACTGTGATTGTAAAATGAAAAAGGTATATCAATGAGGAAGACGCAGATGAAATATAACCCCAGATTTGAGCAATATTGATGTATTTATGAGAAACAATTATTTGTAAACTATTCAAAAAATGGAGTTGAGTTTAAAAATGTTCTTTTTTATTAAAACATAGCTATTCTTGTTTAGACATTAGGAATCCTTTCTTGTTTAACATTGGAATACATATCAAGAAACTTTATTGCAGGCACTGAATTCGATCACCAATACTAAATTAATGATCACTTCATTATGACTATAGTAGGTGCTGTGGCTAAGTGGTTAAAGCACCTTTCTCGTAAACAGAAAATCCTGAGTTCAAATCTCAACAGCTCTTTAGTTTTGGCTCCTTACATGTAAGAATCATTTTCCTCAAGCAAATGTTTAATACAATTTAAAAAGAAAAGTCTTGTTCTGTGAACCTTAGTATGTATCATCTTAAATTGAAATAAAAAAACTTGGTATTGTGGAGATTTTCAAAGTAATGCCTTGAATGAAAAAGGGAAAAGAGAATGACAAAGAGCAAGATAGAGATAAAAGATCATTCTAGAGTGGAATTCAATGAATGCATTCTTGAACAAGGCATAATTCAAAATTCTATGAATAGGGTAAGCAATATATTAATGAGGTGTTCATAAATAAGATTAGTGTCCTCATCTAATGTGCATGAGTAGAGAGTTGTTTGAACTTAGAAAAGATTATGAAAGTGAAAAATCAGGATTCTCTTGAACACCAGAAGGCAAACTGTTCCTTTGAGCATTTTTAAGAGGGTGCTGTGGCTTAGCTGGTTAAAGCGCTTGTCTAGTAAACAGGAGCTCCTGAGTTCAAATCTCAACAGCACCTTGCTTTACTCATTCTAAATAAGAAATCATTCTCATTAAGTCGTCCTTTGATACAATTGAATTCGAAAAGATGATTCATCTTCCTGTTGAGCAGATCTTCTTTAATCTAATAAAAACTCAAACTTTCGTCAAGATTATACTAGCAATACTGTGATTGTAAAATGAAAAAGGTATATCAATAAAGAAGACGCAGATAAAATATAACCCTAGATTTGAGCAATATTGATGTATTTATGTGAAACAATTATTTGTAAACTATTCAAAAAATGAAGTTGAGTTTAAAAAGTGTTCTTTTTTAATAAAAACATAGTTATTCTTGTTTAGAGATTAGGAATCCTTTCTTGTTTAACATTGGAATACATATAAAGAAACTTTATTGCAGGCACCGAATTCGATCACTAATACTAAATTAATGATAATTTCTTTATAACTAAAGTAGGTGCTGAGGCTAAGTGGTTAAAGCGCCTGTCTTGTTAACAGATAATCCTCAGTTCAAATCTCAGCAGCACCATATTTTTGGCTCCATACATGTAACAATCATTTTCATCAAGCAAATGTTTAATACCATTTAAAAAGAAAAGTCTTGTTCTGTGAACTTTAGTATGGATCATCTTAAATTGAAATAAAAAAACTTGGTATTGTGGAGATTTTCAAAGTAATGCCTTAAAGGGAAAAGAGAATGACAAAGAGCAAGATAGAGATAAAAGATCATACTAGAGTTGAATTCAATAAATGCATTCTTGAACAAGGCATAATTCAAAATTCTATGAATAGGGTAAGCAATATATTAATGAGGTGTTTATGAATAGGATGAGTGTCCTCGTCTAAAGTGGTGGTTGAGTAGAGAGTTGTTTGAACTTAAAAAAGATTATGAAAGTGAAAAATCAGGATTCTCTTGACCACCATAAGGCAAACTGTTCATTAAAGTATTTTCAAGAGGGTGCTGTGGCTTAGCTGGTAAAAGTACCTCTCTAGTAAACAGGAAATCCTGAGTTCAAATCTCAGCAGCGCCTTGCTTTTATCATTCTTAAATAAAAGATCATTTTCAATAAGTCGTCTTTTGATACAATTAAATTAGAAAAGTCTGATTCATTTTCCTGTTGAACAGATCATCTTAAACGTGATAAAAACTCAAAAATGTTGTCAAGATTATAGTAGCAATACTGTGATTGCAAAATCAAAAAGGTATATTAACCAGGAAGACGCAGATAAAATATAGCCCTAGATTTGAGCAATATTGATGTATTTATGTGAAACTATTATTTTAAAACTATTCAAAAAATGGAATTGAGTTCAAAAAGTGTTCTTTTTATTAAAACATTGTTATTCTTGTTTGGAGATTAGGAATTATTTTTGTTTAACATTGGAATACATATAAAGAAACTTTATTGCAGGCACCAAAATCGATAACCAATACTAAATTAATGATCCCTTCTTCATCACTAAAGGAGGTGCTCTGGCTAAGTGGTTAAAGCGCTACTCTCGTAAACAGGAAATCCTGAATTCAAATCTCAGCAGCACATTGTTTTTGGATTCATACATGTAAGAATAATTTTCATTAAGCAAATGTTTAATACAATTTAAAAAGAAAAATGTTGTTCTGTGAACTTTAGAATGTGTCATCTTAAATTGAAATAAAAAACTTGGTATTGTGAAGATTTTCAAAGTAATGTCTTGAATGAAAAAGGGAAAAGAGAATGCCAAAGTGCAGAATAGAGATAAAAGATCATTCTAGAGTTGAATTCAATATATGCATTTTTGAACAAGGCATAATTCAAAATTCTATGAATAGGGTAAGCAATATATTAATGAGGTGTTTATGAATAAGATTAGTTTCCTCGTATAAAGTGATTGAGTAGAGAGTTGTTTAAACTTAGAAAAGATTATGAAAGTAAAAAATCAGGATTCCCCTTGACCACCATAAGGCAAACTGTTCATTAAAGCATTTTCAAGAGGGTGCTGTGGCTTAGCTGGTTAAAGCGCCTGTCTAGTAAACAGGAGGGCCTCAGATCAAATCTGAGCAGTGCTTTGCTTTTCTCATTCTTAAATAAAAGATCATTTTCATTAAGTCGTCCTTTGATACAATTTCATTGAAAAGTCTGATTCATTTTTGTGTTGAACAGATCATCTTAAACCTGATAAAAACTTAAAATTGTTGTCAAGATTATAGTAGCAATACTGTGATTGCAAAATAAAAAAGGAATATTAATGAGGAAGACGCAGATAAAATATAACCCTAGATTTCAGCAATATTGATGTATTTATGTGAAACTATTATTTTAAAACTATTCAAAAAATAGAGTTGAGTATAAAAAGTGTTCTTTTTATTAAAACATAGCTATTCTTGTTTAGAGATTAGGAATCCTTTCTTGATTAACATTGGAATACATATAAAGAAACTTTATTGCAGGCACTGAATTCGATCACCAATACTAAATTAATGATCCCTTCTGTATAACTAAAGTAGGTGCTTTGGCTAAGTGGTTAATGCGCTTGTCTGTAAAGAGAAAATCCAGAGTTCAAATATCAGCAGCACCTTAATTTTGGCTCCATACATGTAAGAATCATTTTCATCAAGCAAATGTTTAATACAATTTAAAAAGAAGAGTCTTGTTCTGTGAACCTTAGAATGGGTCATCTTAAATTGAAATAAAAGCTTGGTTTTGTGAAGATTTTCAAAGTAATGCCTTGAATTAAAAAGGGAAAAGAGAATGACAAAGAGCAAGATAGAGATAAAAGATCATTCTAGAGTTGAATTCAATGAATGCATTCTTGAACAAGGTATAATTCAAAATTCTATGAATAGGGTAAGCAATATATTATTGAGGTATTCATAAATAAGATTAGTGTCCTCGTCTAAAGTGCATGAGCAGAGAGTTGTTTGAACTTAGAAAAGATTATGAAAGTGAACAATTAGGATTCTCTTGAACACCAGAAGGCAAACTGTTCCTTAAAGCATTTTCAAGAGGGTGCTGTGGCTTGTCTGGTTAAAGCGCCTGTCTAGTAAGCAGGAGATCTTGAGTTCAAATCTCAGCTTCACCTTGTTTTACTCATTCTAAATAAGAAATAATTTTCATTAAGTCGTCCTTTGATACAATTAAATTAGAAAAGATCATTCTAGAGTTGAATTCAATGAATGCATTCTTGAGCAAGACTTAATTCAAAATTCTATGAATAGGGTAAGCAATATATTAATGAGGTATTTATGAATAAGATTAGTGTCCTGTCTAAAGTGATTGAGTAGAGAGTTGTTTGAACTTAGAAAAGATTATGAAAGTGAAAAATCAGGATTCTCTTGAACACCATAAGGTAAACTGTTCCTTAAAGTGTTTCCAAGAGGGAGCTGTGGCTTAGCTGGTTAAAGTGTCTGTTTAGTAAACCGGATATTCTGAGTTCAAATCTCCACAGCTACTTGCTTTACTCATTCTAAATAAGAAATAATTTTCATTAAGTCGTCCTTTGATACAATTAAATTAGAAAAGATGATTAATCTTCCTGTTCAACAGATCATCTTGAAGCTAATAAAAACTCAAAGTGTTGTCAAGAATAAAGTAGCAATACTGTGATTGTAAAATGAAAAAGGTATATCAATGAGGAAGACGCAGATGAAATATAACCCCAAATTTGAGCAATATTGATGTATTTATGTGAAACAATTATTTGTAAACTATTCAAAAAATGGAGTTGACTTTAAAAAGTGTTCTTTTTATTAAAACATAGGTATTCTTGTTTAGAGATTAGGAATCCTTTCTTGTTTAACATTGGAATACATATAAACAAATTGTATTGTAGGCACTGAATTCGATCACCAATACTAAATTAATGATCCCTTCTTTATAACTAAAGTAGGTGCTGTGGGTAAGTGGTTAAAGCGCCTGTCTCGTAAATAGGAAATCCTGAGTTCAAATTTCAGCAGCACCTTAGTTGGGCTCCATACATGTAAGAATCATTTCCATTAAGCAAATGTTTAGTACAATTTAAAAAGAAATGGCTTATTCTGTGGACTTTAGTATGGATCATCTTAAATTGAAATAAAAAACTTGGTATTGTGGAGATTTTAAAAGTAATGCCTTGAATGAAAAAGGGAAAAGAGAATGACAAAGAGCAAGATAGAGATAAAAGATCATTCTAGAGTTGAATTCAATAAATGCATTCTTAAACACGACATAATTCAAATTTCTATGAATAGGGTAGGCAATATATTAATGAGGTGTTTATGAATAAGATGAGTATCCTCGTCTAATGTGGTTGAGTAGAGAGTTGTTTGAACTTAGAAAAGATTATCAAAGTGAAAAATCAGGATTCTCTTGACCACCATAAATCAAACTGTTCATTAAAGCATTTTCAAGCGGGTGCTGTGGATTAGCTAGTTAAAGCGCCTGTCTAATAAACAGGCGATCCTGAGTTCAAAGCTCAGCAGCGCCTTGCTTTTCTCATTCTTAAATAAAAGATCATTTTCATTAAGTCGTCCTTTGATACAATTAAATTAGAAAAGTCTGATTCATTTTCCTGTTGAACAGATCATCTTAAACCTGATAAAAACTCAAAATTGTTGTCAAGATTATAGTAGAAATACTGTGATTGCAAAATAAAAAAGGTATATTAATGAGGAAGACGCAGATAAAATATAACCCTAGATTTGAGCAATATTGATGTATTTATGTGAAACTATTATTTTAAAACTATTCAAAAAATGGAACTGAGTTCAAAAAGTGATCTTTTTTATTAAAACATTGTTATTCTTGTTTGGAGATTAGGAATCCTGCTTGTTTAACATTGGAATACATATAAAGAAACTTTATTGCAGGCACCAAATTCGATAACCAATACTAAATTAAGGATCCCTTCTACATCACTAAAATAGGTTCTCTGGCTAAGTGGTTAAAGCGCCTCTCTCGTAAACAGGAGATCCTGAATTCAAATCTCAGCAGCACCATGTTTTTGGCTCCATACATGTAAGAATCATTTTCATTAAGCAAATGTTTAATACAATTCAAAAAGAAAAGTCTTGTTCTGTGAACTTTAGAATGGGTCATCTTAAATTGAAATAAAAAACTTGGTGTTGTGAATATTTTCAAAGTAATTCCTTGAATGAAAAAGGGAAAAGAGAATGACAAAGTGCAAGATAGATATAGAAGATCATTCTAGAGTTGATTTCAATGAATGCATTCTTGAACAAGGCATAATTCAAAATTCTATGAATAGGGTAATCAATATATTAATGAGGTTTTTATGAATAAGATTAGTGTCCTCGTCTAAAGTGATTGAGTAGAGAGTTGTTTGAACTTAGAAAAGATTATGAAAGTGAAAAATCAGGATTCTCTTGAACACCATAAGGCAAACTGTTCCTAAAGTGTTTTCAAGAGTGTTTTGTGGCTTAACCATTTAAAGTACCTGTCTAGTAAACAGGAGATCCTGAGTTCAAATCTCAGCAGCCCCTTGCTTTACTCATTCTAAATAATAAATAATTTTCATTAGGTCGTCCTTTGATACAATTAAATTAGAAAAGATGATTAATCTTCTAGTTGAACAGATCATCTTAAACCTAATAAAAACTCAAAGTGTTGTCAAGATTAAAGTAGCAATACTGTGATTGTAAAAGGAAAAAGGTATATCAATGAAGAAGACCCAGATGAAATATAACCCTAGATTTGAGCAATATTGATGTATTTATGTGAAACAATTATTTGTAAACTATTCAAAAAATGGAGTTGAGTTTAAAAAGTGTTCTTTTTTATTAAAACTTAGTTATTCTTGTTAAGAGATTAGGAATCCTTTCTTGTTTAACATTGCAATACATATAAAGAAACTTTATTGAAGTCACCGAATTCGATCACCAATACTAAATTAATGATCCCTTCTTCATCACTAAAGTAGGTGATGTGGCTAAATGGTTAAAGCGCCTGACTCGTAAACAGGAAATCCTGATTTCAATTCTCAGCAACAACTTATTTTTGGCTCATTCCACGTAAGAATCATTTTCATCAAGCAAATGTTTAATACAATTTAAATAGAAGAGTCTTGTTCTGTGAACCTTAGAATGGGTCATCTTAAATTGAAATAAAAACATGGTATTGTGAAGATTTTCAAAGTAATGCCTTGAATGAAAAAGGCAAAAGATAATGACAAAGAGCAAGATAGAGATAAAAGATCATTCTAGAGTTGAATTCAATGAATGCATTCTTGAACAAGGTATAATTCAAAATTCTATGAATAGGGTAAACAATATATTATTGAGGTGTTCATAAATAAGATTAGTTTCCTCGTCTAAAGTGCAAGAGTAGAGAGTTGTTTGAACTTAGAAAAGATTTTGAAAGTGAAAAATCAGGATTCTCTTGAACACCAGAAGGCAAACTGTTCCATAAAGCATTTTCAAGAGGGTGCTGTGGCTTAGCTGGTTAAAGTACCTGTCTTGTAAACAGGAGATTCTGAGTTCAAATCTCAACATCACCTTGCTTTACTCATTCTAAATAAGAAATAATTTTCATTAAGTCGTCCTTTGATACAATTAAATTAGAAAAGATGATTCATCTTCCTGTTGAGCAGATCTTCTTTAATCTAATAAAAACTCAAAGTTTTGTCAAAATTATAGTACAAATACTGTGATTGTAAAATGAAAAAGGTATACCAATAAAGAAGACGCAGATGAAATATAAACCTATATTTGAGCAATATTGATGTATTTATGTAAAACAATTATTTATAAACTATTCAAAAATGGAGTTGAGCTTAAAAAGTGTTCTTTTTATTAAAACATAGTTATGCTTGTTTTGGGATTAGGAATGCTTTCTTGTTTAACATTGGAATACATATAAAGAAACTTTATTGCAAGCACCGAAGTCGATCACCAATACTAAATTAATGATCCCTTCTTTATAATTAAAGTGGGTGCTGAGGCTAAGTGGTTAAAGCCCTTGTCTCGTAAACAGGTAATCTTGAGTTCAAATCTCAGCAGCGCCATATTTTTGGCTCCATACATGTAAGAATCATTTTCATCAAGCAAATGTTTAATAAAATTTAAAAAGAAAAGACTTGTTGTGTGAACTTTAGTATGCATCATCTTAAATTGAAATAAAAAACTTAGTATTGTGGAGATTTTCATAGTAATGCCTTGAATGAAAAAGGGAAAAGAGAATGACCAAGAGCAAGATAGAGATAAAAGCTCATTCTAGAGTTGAATTCAATAAATGCATTCTTGAACAAGGCATAATTCAAAATTCTATTAATAGGGTAAGCAATATATTAATAAGGTGTTTATGAATAGGATGAATGTCCTTGTCTAAAGTGGTGGTTGAGTAGAGAGTTGTTTGAACTTAGAAAAGATTATGAAAGGGAAAAATCAGGATTCTCTTGAACACCATCAGGCAAACTGTTCCTTGAGGTGTTTTGAAGAGAGTGCTGTGGCTTAGCTGGTTAAAGAACCTGTCTAATAAACAGGAGATCCTGAGTTCAAATCTCAGCAGCCCCTTGCTTTACTCAATCTAAATAATAAATAATTTTCATTAGGTCGTCCTTTGATACAATTAAATTAGAAAAGATGATTCATCTTCCTGTTAAGCAGATCTTCTTTAATCTAATAAAATCTCAAAGTTTTGTCAAAATTATAGTACAAATACTGTGATTGTAAAATGAAAAAGGTATATCAATAAAGAAGACGCAGATGAAATATAAACCTATATTTGAGAAATATTGATGTATTTATGTGAAACAATTATTTGTAAACTATTCAAAAAATGGAGTTGAGTTTAAAAAGTGTTCTTTTTTATTAAAACATAGCTATTCTTGTTTAGAGATTAGGAATCCTTTCTTGTTTAACATTGGAATACATATAAAGAAACTTTATTGCAGGCACTGAATTCGATCACCAATACTAAATTAATGATCCCTTCTTTATAGCTAAAGTAGGTGCTGATGCTATGTGGTTAAAGTGCCTGTCTCGTAAACAGGAAATTCTGAGTTCAAATCTCAGCATCACCTTAGTTTTGGCTCCATACATGTAAGAATCATTTTCATCAAGCAAATGTTTAATAAAATTTAAAAAGAAAAGTCTTGTTCTGTGAACTTTGGTATGGATCATCTTAAATTGAAATAAAAAACTTGGTATTGTGGAAATTTTCAAAGTAATGCTTGAATGAAAAAGGGAAAAGAGAATGACAAAGAGCAAGATAGAGATAAAAGATCATTCTAGAGTTGAATTCAATAAATGCATTCTTGAGCAAGACTTAATTCAAAATACTATGAATAGGGGAAGCAATATATTAATGAGGTGTTTATGAATAAGATGCGTGTCCTCGTCTAATGTGGTTAAGTAGAGAGTTGTTTGAACTTAGAAAAGATTATCAAATTGAAAAATCAGGATTCTCTTGACCACCATAAGGCAAACCGTTCATTACAGCAGTTTCAAGAGTGTCCTGTGGCTTAGCTGGTTAAAGCGCCTGTCTACAAAACAGGAGATCCTGAGTTCAAATCTCAGCAGTGCATTGCTTTTTCTCATTCTTAAATAAAAGATAATTTTCATTAAGTCGTCCTTTGATACAATTAAATTAGAAAAGTCTGATTCATTTTCCTGTTGAACAGATCATCTTAAACCTGATAAAAACTCAAAATTGTTGTCAAGATTATAGTAGCAATACTGTGACATCTCCCCATTCGATTTTTGGGGTCGGAGGCAAGATGGCGGCCGTGATTACGGTCGTGCGGGCTTGAGCTCCCGGAGGTTTTCCCCCCTGCTCCACTCACCATGACCTGTGGGTAGTTTTTTGACTGGGTCAGGCTACCTCCTAAACCCCGAGGTGAAGCGCTGGCTGAGCAGGCATGCTGTGGATCGCCTGCGGTGCTCCTTGTGTGGTTCTCCTTCGGCTCCTGTCATCGACGATACGTGCTTCCTGGTGTGCGCACGCCGCCCGGACTACGGAGCGGATGGTGCCGGCGAAAAGACAGTCTAACGCGGAAGTAAATGCAAAGCACTACGGCGGTGTAATGCCTCCAAAGGCTGGGCGTGGGAGAGTGCGCAACTCCGCCGAAATGGCTGACAGCACGGAGGGCAAGAAATTGACTACAACCACGGGAAGAAGGACGCTGCACGTATAGAGGGTGGTAAGAAGGTTGTCCCTGCATTTTTTCAGGCTGTGAAAACCAAAAAAGCATTTCTGTAATATCAGCTACTCCCGAACCTGAATTTAATATAGAGGTGCGGGCAGAGGATTCCCCAGCAGACTTGGTGGTCAATAAGGATGGGGCTATGAGTGGTACCCCCAAGGCTTTGCTGGAAGTGGGGAGGAAGTTGATAAAGACATTGAAAAAAATGCAGAAAAGGTCGCAATAGGGGGGACTTCTCGAGGGTCAGTCAAGAAGGTACAGATGGGGGAAAGTAATGCAACGCCTGGCCCTGGTAGTTCTGATATGGCAATAAGGAAGATAAGGGACAAACAGGATTTGAGGAAAGAAAATGACTCTGGAGATCCCCCCTTCTATTCAATGTCAGATCCCTCGGATACTTCTGGGGAGGAATCTGATTTGGACAAACACAAGGGAATCGACAGCCCAAAAACAGTACGTAAGCAGGGGGACCTCGGGCTGGGCGCAGGCTATCACTCGGCCGGGAGTGTTGATTCTTTTCAATGGGACTATTCATATATGAATGAGACTGAGATGGCCAGCGGGACGCAGGCCAATTTCGAATCTGCGGAGAAACCTGAATATATCTCCCTGGCTGTTATTTACCAGAGCATTATGGCTCACAGGGCGGAGACGCGGGCAGAGAGTCAGCGTATGCAAGGGGCTTGTCGCAAACTGCAGAATGCAGTACGAAGAATTGCTAAGTCTTGTTCCGAGTTTGCTGACAGGTTCAATGAGGCTGAGACCCGTATATCCAATTTGGAGGATGAACTGGCTGTACAGAAAGCAACTACAGAGACTTTACGCTCCGCTAAGGATGATACTATCTGGAAAATCACTGATTTAGAAAATCGTCTACGACGGAACAATCTCCGAGTACTGGATATTCCTGAGGGGGCCGAGGGCAAGACCCCGAAAATTTATCATTGAACTTTTCTCTGAAGCCTTTCCTGGGCTAACGCAATGGGACTGGAGTCGGGAGATCCAGAGGGCACACAGATTTCCTTTTGTGCAGCGCAATAGGTCGGGCCAGACCTCTCCTAGACCAAGGGTGATTTTAATTTCAGTTAATAATTATCTAGCGAGAGAAGCAGTGTACGACCTGGCACATCCAGATAGAAAGAAAACTGGGAAAGGGGTTGAGTTGTTTGTGCGCCCTGATTATTGCCCTCTCACAGTTGAGAAAAGATGGCAATTTCGCCAACTCATTACGCCATTCCGAGATAAAGGGGCACAAGCCTTCTTGCTGAATCCAGCTAAACTTAAAATCATACACAATGAGCATGTGCGGTTTTTCACAGTGGAATCAGCTGCTAAAGAGTATTTACAATCGCTCTGAAGGCAAGGGTTAAAAAAGGAAGGGCTAAAGATATTTTCTGAAACTAATTGATCTTACTTGATATTATTTTGTACCCCTTTCACTATTTAGGCATTGATAGTATTATTCTGTTTCATCATATCGGTTTTTCAGCCGGGATGGCAGTATGGAATGAGATATGGTGATGGGTGGTGAATATTTTTTGTAATCAAATACGGGTTGGGGCAGGGGGTCCGGGGTTTGGGAAGCTCGATCCATCTCGGAGACCTTGTGTCTCCAAGCCTCTAGTTTGGGGATGGGTGGGGGAGGGACACGGCGCCGGCTGGAACCGTGTTTGGGTGAGGAGGGGGGTTGTTGATGGGGAGGGGTGGAGGTTGGGGGGTGGGGGGTAACAGTAAAAATAATCCATGAGGGTTTGATGAAGAGAAATATGAAATTCAATGGTTTTAAGCATATAGTACATGAGCAGGAAGTTACAGGGAAGATAGATGGGGGATAGTGGTATAATGGGCGGTATCCGGATCTGCTCCCTGAATGTAAGCGGTCTGAACAATTATAATAAAAGGCAACGTGTCGCCAATGAGCTGCGGGCACTACAGTCTGACCTGATATGTATACAGGAGACCCATATACCATGGCCCAAAAGGAAACTATTGGCGGAATTAGGCCTGACAGTATTAGTTTGCACTGAGCAATCCACCACTATAGGGGGGGTAGCAATTCTGGCGAAGAATCATATACAAGGGACAGGAAGGGCATTGGCAGATAAACAAGGGCGATGGGCTATAGTGGAATGCAGGATGGGAGGCCAGATTTATACGATATGCTCTATATATGGTTCTAATTTTGATGAGGCCCTCATAATTGAAGGGCTAAATGTGGAATTGGCGCTTTGGCCCACACCATTAATTATATGTGGTGATCTAAACATACATCTTGAGCCTGAAGCGCTACAAGATGATAGTAAGCCTTATAAAGGAAGGAAACCAAGGGTATTCAAGGCTTTACAATCTTTATTGGCTGATCACGGACTGGTGGATGCATGGGCTACGCAGAGAGGCATGGAAGCAGGGTATACTTTTTATTCCCATCCGCACAAGAAATTAGTAAGACTTAATTATTTTTTTGCATCGGGTCTTCTGTTATCGGGAGCCAAAATACAAGTATATCCACGGGTGTCCTCTGATCATGGACCCTTAGTGTTGAATCTTCAAATGGCTAGGACGGGAATCAAACGGCGATCTTTTTCATTCGACAGGAAGTTATTATTGGATGAAAGCTATGTTGCACATATGCAGATATGGATTGAGCAATTTTTTGCCATAAACCGCAATTCAGCAGGGACGGGGTGTGTATGGGATGCTTTTAAAGCAGGTTTTAGGGGGGAGACTCTTAGCTTTGGCATATATAAGCAAAAACAAATGCGAGTGATACTACAGGAATTATATGCTGGTCTAATGGTAGCGGAAGAAAAACTTATGCAGGGTATACATCTGGGCCAGGAGATTACAGCCCTGCAAACAGAAGTAGCTCGGGGTAAAGCTAAAATTAATCAGTATTGGAGCAAAGAGATAGCTAAGAAACATTCTATTAATAGGAATCTAAATTATGAATATGGGGAGGCAACTGGACGCTGCTTGGCACAAAGATTGAGATCTAAAGAAGCAGCTCAGAGGATCAGCTCAATGGTTGATTCTAGGGGCAATATAGTAGAATCTGATGTTGGGATTTTAAAGGTGTTCCATGACTTTTATGAGGCACTCTATAGCGGGGAGGGTTATGATTTACGTGCTGGGGAATCTCTGCTACAGAACTGTTGTAATAACCTGGACACGCAGGATGCAGAACTATTAGAAGCTCCTATCACTATGGAGGAGCTAGAAAGAGCTGTCAATAGCTTAGCCTTGGGCAAAGTGACAGGGCCCGATAAACTCCCATTGGAAGTGTATAAAACTTTTCTTGGAGTATTAAAGACTGATATGTTAATTACCTTTCAACAGGCTCAAGCAGGAGCTGCCCCCCTAACTTGGGATGAGGCTAGCATTATTGTTTAAAAAAAAAAAGACAAACCGGCTGATCAACCTGGCTCATATCGGCCTATATCGCTCTTAAACTCAGATGGCAAAATTTTTGCCAAAATTTTAGCGACCCGGTTGGCTGAAGTAATAACCCCGTTGGTGTCTTTGCGGCAACATGGGTTTATCCCTGAGAGGGGAACAACCAATCATATTAACAGGGTTGTAACCTTGCTTGATATAGCTAACACCACAGGGAGTGAATTTAGCTTGATACTATTAGATGCCGAAAAGGCATTTGACCGGATTGCCTGGGACTTTTTATGGGCTCTATTGCGCGGTATTGGTGTTAAACAGAATTTTATCACTGCTATACAAGTTTTATATTGGCGTCCATCAGCTAAAGTCTGTATTATGGGCCTGGAATCAAGCCCAGTATACATCTCGCGGGGAACAAGGCAAGGATGTCCCTGCTCCCCCTTGCTGTTCTCATTGTATATAGATCCGTTTTTAAAAATGTTGGAACAGAGTGCAGGGATAGAGTCGGGTAATATGGAGGCAGGAGCAATTTCGTGTGTTTGCGTATGCAGATGATGTGGCAGTGGTAACACCAAATCCTATCACTGCTATGCCAGAAATAGAACAGCTGGCGGTAGAGTTTGGGGCTGTATCAGGATATAAACTCAATGTGGCAAAGACACAAATCCTATGTTCCAACATTTCTAGATTTGATGACCAGCGAGTTTTGAACGAGGTAACATATTTAGGGGTCAAGCTGAGGACATGTTTAAAAACATTGGTTGAGGTTAATTGGTGTAACATTTTAAATGATGTGCGAAAGCAATTGGACCGGTGTGAGTGTTTACATCTTTCACTTGTGGGATGCTGTAATGTCCTTAAAATGTTGATATTACCGAACATTTTATATTTTTTTAGATCTGTACCAATAGAAATCCCTCGTCCCCAACTTGCAGCATTACAATCAATTTGTGCTAGGTTCTTATGGGCCCAGGGAAAACCCAGTAGAGCTATGCGCTATATGACCCTCCCTCGGGAGAAAGGAGGTTGGACCGTTCCTGATTTTATCTTATATCATTATGTATGTATATTGCAACATATGAATATTCTATTAACAGGTGCAGAACCAGCTAGCGCTGCCGAAGCCCCCTCGATTTATCAAATGTTATTGGGCAGTGATGCTAAAAGTTGATTGTTTATCAATGTGGAGCCAAGCTATTACAAGAAAACCAGGTTTAAGGTTTTATATACCGCCTATAAGGTGTGGAAAGCGGTGCGAAAGTATTATGGATTAGAGAGGATATCTCAGTACACCCCTCTCACAGCTACGACACTCCTTCCACCGATATTTTGGGATAGGATCATAGATTGATGGCGGACTAAAGGGATTAATTTTATTGGAGATCTATTTGCCAATGGGGATTAATGTCCTTTGAAATGCTAATAGACAAATTTCATCTTAATAGGTTCGAATTTTTTAAATATCTACAGGTGCGTGACTATTTAGGAAACATCGGCGGAATATGGCAGGAAATCCTGTAATCAAAGCTGTGAGGAAGAATGCACGCATTGGGATATTGTACAATTTACTGTTAGATACCAAGGGTGATGATTTAGCGAACCATAATATAAAATGGGACAATAGGCTGGGTTGCGTTGGCACACGGGTAGAAACCTCCATTGAGCTGGCGGGGAGATTGTTAATATCTGCCAATCTCCGTGCACAACACTATAAGACTGTGTTTAATCTTTATTATACCCCAGCTAAACTGTCTAAATGGGGTGGCTTAATCGATGGGAAATGTTTTCATTGTGGAACAGAAGAGGCAGATATTGTACATATATTTTTCACATGTAGGCATCTAATGAACCTGTTTGGGCATTTTGAGAAATTCTTAGCGGAAATCTTGGGTGGTCCAATTAATTTGTCATCTATGCAGGTACTGCTGGGGGTAGCTGAGAGAGAGGGATTGGATCAACTGGCCCATAAATATAGGTACCTGATTTTTCTCGCTACAGCTGTGGCTAGGCTATGCATTGCTTTAATGTGGCTTCAGAAAGAGGCGCCAACTTTTGAATTATGGAGGGCCCGATTTCTCTCCATGTTTAATATAGAATATAGCTTATATGAATTTAAAGGTATTCAAAAAAAGAAATTAGGCATGGAGATATGGGGGCCGGTGGAGTCTTTTATGGATGAATGAGGTTTTAGTTTGTGGCGACCTCTTCTTCTTTTTTTTTTTCTTTTTCAACGGTCCTATGCACCTGCACTTTAATGAACGTTATGTATTTAGTCCTGTCATTTATTTGTAACTTTGTGAAAATGTTTTAAGGCTTTTTATTGCTTGTGCGCATTTTAAACCATTGTGTTAATGTATTGTAATGTATTGTAACTATCATGGATTAATAAAAAAATTTTTTTTAAAAAGGAATATATATAAAGAAACTTTATTGCAGGCACTGAATTCGATCACCAATACTAAATTAATGATCCCTTCTTTATAGCAAAAGTAGGTGCTGTGGCTAAGAAGTTAAAGCACCTGTCTCGTAAACAGGAAATCCTGAGTTCAAATCTCAGTAGCACCTTAGTTTTGGCTCCATACATGTAAGAATCATTTTCATCAAGCAAATGTTTAATACAATTTAAAAAGAAAAGTCTTGTTTTGTGAACTTTAGTATGGATCATCTTAAATTGAAATAAATAACTTGGGGGCATATTATCAACGGCCAGCGATAATTATCGCTGGCCGTGCTTAGCGATAATTTTGTTATCGCAGGCTATCTCTGGAATTATTAACAACGCGTTTCTCCAGGGCGATAAAAATTCCAGCGATAGCGAGGTTATCGCCGTTTCCCAGGGAACATCGCTGGTTTTCCAGCGATGTTTCCTGCAGAACAGCGATAACGTTGCTGATACGACACACAGGGTCGTATCAGCATAATCCACCCCAATGTTAGGGATAGGTAAGTCTGCATTTTAGCAGACGTTAGTTTTTGGAGAAAACAGCGGTTTTCTCCAAAAACTAACGTTTGCTAAAATGCTGGGGCAGCCTTGTAAATATCGCGATGTGAACATAAGCGATATTTGCAAGGTAGTCCATCCGGGGTACGCCCACTTTGCATCTCATTAGAGATAAAGCCCTTGTAAATATGCCCCTTGGTATTGTGGAGATTTTCAAAGTAATGCCTTGAATGAAAAAGGGAAAAGAGAATGACAAAGAGCAAGATAGAGATAAAAGATCATTCTAGAGTTGAATTCAATTAATGCATTCTTGAACAAGGCATAATTAAAAATTCTATGAATAGGGTAAGCAATATATTAATTAGGGGTGGGCGGAATTTGCATAGTCGCGTTACGCAAAGTTCAGCGAAACGGTAAAAAATCTCCGCGAGCATGCGGAATTCCGCGAGCACGAATGTGTTTTTCCTGTTAGGGGGATGCTGTTTGCATGCTCGCGGGTAAATATCTCGCGAACTTGTCCATGCGGTCGCTAATGGATGCGGCCATCTTGTTTTTCACTTGTCCCGCCCGTTCGCGATGCTTATTTCCTGTTGCGGGTCGCGTATTGCGTGCTCCCGCCCGTTTGTGATGAGTATTTCCTGTTCGGGAACGCGTATTACGTGTTCGTGAAGCTTTTTGCATGGTCGGGGGGGAAATATCGGCCGAACTTGCCCATGCGGTCGCAATGGGCACAGCCATCTTGTTTTTCACTCTATTGCTATTGTTCTGGGCCTGCTTTTCTATCCTCCCTCTATCTTTGCAATCCTTTGTTTCTGCACACTTTTTTAATTTTTTTATTTATTATCTATCTCTCTATTTTCCTGATTCTATATTTTGAGTTTGTTTCTACTTTTTGTGACTTTTTCTACTACTTTTTCACTCTTTTTCTATAACTCGCTTTTTTCATTTCTTTTACTTACTTTTCTAATTCCTTCCTTTTGTTTTCCGCCCCCCCGAAACCCAGAACCACGGCCAAGGGAGAGGGCAAGGGCAAAGGAAAGGGCAAGGCTACCCGTAGCCGCAGCGGTGACCTCCTTCCCTGCGGAAGGCGGCGCCCACAAGGGGTGCAGGCTAGGGACATCTTTAGCGAGACGGAGGTGGCCGCACTTGTTTTTTTTGTGCAGCGCCACCTCCCCTTAACCCTAGCAGCAGGCGGCAGGCCTGGGTGGGGAAAGGTGCGCCGGGCAGTGTTTCACTGCTCTGGTGTCCAGCGCACCGATACCCAGCTGACGCGCCGGTGGTCCGATCTCCTGGACCAGGAGCAGGACCTGCTGGACCTGCTAGGAGTGGAGGTTCTGGGGCTTGATGAGTAGCTATTTACTATTACTACTTTGTGTTCTTCTGCTCTGTGTTATACATTGCGAATATATTTTTTTTCCGAACAGCAAGAATGCTGCTGCTTACATTTCAGGTAAATTACGTTTAAAAATCTTCTGTGATTGTTATGACACAGGTGCTCGGCGCAACTAATCTTGCTTGTTTGCAACATTGCGCTCGTTTGGCCTGATTATGTAAGAGTTTACTTTAGAGAACTTAAGTTAGGTAATGCTAGAGAGACTCTAGTCCTTCCTTTGTCCTCCTGCCACTAAGAAGAGATAGTGGTGGATTGATAGGTTTAGTTACTTATTAGTATTAGTTGGTAATTTTTTAGTGGTCTACGTGACGCATCCTCTGTCACGTCAAGTGCTGCTGAGTGCTGCTTACCCCAGTCCTTAGTAGAACCTTTTGTAATTTGTTTAGTGAGTGGTAATAGGCTTATCACTAGCAGAACATCAGCAGCAATCAACCAACAATTTGGTGTATGCAAAAATGTATGCATGTGTCCTCCATCAATGCATTTTTGAGGACTAAAATAAATGGAAATGCAGACTTAGTGAACAATTGGCCCATCTGGAATAGGTGGGCTAGGTGAGGTGGTACTTAGGCTTAGTTGGTATTCTGGAATCATAATGGAACACTGGATTAGTGTTCATAAATAATAACTAGACGGTCCGTGAATCCCGTAATACTAGTCGACCAGATTAGATAGGTCAATTTTATTGCAATTGTTGTTTCCATAAATGTTTTTTTGAGCGTTTTTTAAAATATTTTATTTGTTTCACACCAATCATCCATGTTTGTCTCTTTCTTTCTTACATCTTTCATGATCAGCACCCATGGGCAAGAATACGGGGTCGGCGGAGTCGGCGGGAGCAGTTGATGGCCAGGACCGCTCCTCTACCGAGGGCTCAGCTGCTGGCCCCAGTAAGTCCTCCTGTTGTTAATATTAATAATTATACTTCCCTAACTTTTACTGCACCTTATTTTTTCCGAACTATTATTTCGGTTTCCTAATTCTATTTTTTACAAAATCTTCTTCGATCTAGACTATCTGTTACTAAATTCTTGTTATCCCTGCCTCTAACTGCCTCTGCTATGACTCTCTGTACTACTACTATTAGTCTGTCTGTAGCTAAGCTTGGCCAGTTGGCCACTCTTTATTACAAGGTTTTAAATAAACAGTCCTTTGGGTTGTCCTCTTCTAGTCTTCTTAATCTTGAAGCTTTTCGACAATTCAAACCAACAAAATGCCCAACCAGATATTTTACTATTTTTGATAGGATAGGACATACTACTACTGTTGTAGGGATTCTGCACATACAGAACTATACACAAGAAAATAGGATGATGTTGTTTGGAGGTTGGACCTTCCTCACACCTCAGAACTAACAATCCCCTGACCAACTAGCTATAGTGTCTCATTAGCTCCCCGAACCCCCCGAAGATACCCAATGATTAGACAACCAAGAACATAACACTTCCGACCTCTCCGAGGTGCGGAAGCAATGCACACCCTTTCGCTCACTCACTCGTGTAAGTCCACACCAAATACCACAGAGTCTATGTAAGTTCAAAAGGTTTATTTTCAACTAACAACCTCTGTACCTTGTTCTATAATGCAGTATACGAGCCAGCACCAACAGCAAAATGCATAAGATTAAAATAATAAACATTGTTACAACTACAAGTCCATAGAAGACAAAAGGGGAAATCATGATAACTGAACAGTGGTGGAAGAACCACCCTCCCCTTGGTAGGAATATAGTTTATATAAATGAAGATCTCTGAGCGAATTCTGGGGGACCCCTCACCTTGTTAGAACCTAGAAGTACTGGTTACATCATAAGCTCTGCAAAGCTCTTGTTCGTACAAGGGAATCTTCTGTCTGTTATGAGAAAAATGGTGCGCGTTAGTATAATGCAAGTATTTCTCAGTCGTGCCAAAAAGTGTAGCATGTTATGGCTAAGCAATACGGACTGACCAGAACTCCATAACAAAGTGGCTTGTTTTTCGACCTTGTACACAGCACTCCGACAGTAGCAGTATGAGCTCATGTGGGCTCAAAGGCGTCTTACACAACAAGTTGCGCGGTAACGTGCACAAAAATAAAAGACACAAAGCTAAAATGGTTGCATGTCTCAGGCTAACTTAGCAAAGACTAGAATGACCCTAGGGACCACATAACACTACTAGTGTCTACTCTACTCTAGTACCCGATTTGTACTAGTGATGTATGTTGTATATGTATGTAATAACTTTTTTTTCAATCTTGCTAGTGAAAAAGAATAAATAGCGGGAGGTGTATATGGCATCTAAAAAATGTGAAATGTTTTTTCTAGGCGTACTACCGACTACCAGTGCCGGGGCCAGCGGCGATGGTGACGCGGCCACTTCGGAGCCTCATGGAGCAGGAGATGCGGCAGCTGCAGGAGCTGCAGGGGGTGAGCCAGCAGCAGTGGCGGGCGGTGGTAAGTTATTTTCCTTACTTATTGACATTACACTCGCTGCAAGGATTGAGACTTAGTAAGTAAGAAGTTGTTGTGAACAACGGTTGAAGAAGACACCCTTTACTTAGCATTAGCAATAGCATTAGCGGCGGGAGTGTTGTTGAGTAACCAATGGCCTCTTCAATCTGACTTCAACTCAGCTGTGAAAGTTTTATGGAGAAGACTAAAAGTCAGATCAAATTACCTTGATGGATGGGTTGAACGAAAAGGGAAAGAAGGGTGGAAGGAGGAAGGACAGGCAAGATGTAATATTTATGACTGGCAGAGAAGGATACGTGGGATGCATGCATAGGTGGCTGTTAGGAATCAGATGCATGGGTGGTTGAATGCCTGAAACTCCCACAAATGTTAGAGGCCGAGGAAGTGGGAGGATAGATACATACCACAGATGTAATGTACTGTGCTTGCTAGTGCTACTGTGCCACTATGTGTAGAATTAATTTGTCTTACTGTTTTGCTAAGAGTATATTGTTACAATAGTCTTTTTCTTCTTGATATAGCTACTCCTTCCACAGGGAAATCTTCTAAACCAGACAGGAAGGAGTTGGCAGCCAGGGCCCGGCGCCGGAAGCTGGAGGCCATACAAACTGAATACCGGCGGCTGGTGGTTCTGGTGGAGGAGGAGGAGGCGACAGCAGCTGCAGCCTCCTCCAATGCCCCGGGCCTCAGCCAGGCCCAGGCCCCTCCAGTGTTACGGCACCGCCGTCTGGCAGCCGCCGCACTTCATCCAGCACTGCTGCCCCCCCTGTAGATGCAATTGTCAGGCATTGAAGCGCCGCGTGGCCCGCCTAGAGGAGCGTATAAGTGTCCTGGAGAAGCGAGCCCGCCGATCAGAGTTGAACTTGAGACCCTGTTGGATTGCCCCTTTTTTATTGCTTCTTTTGGTGGGTGGGAATTGGGCGTTGGGGTTTATGGACATGGACAATTGGTTGGACTTTTTCGTTTTGGACATTGGTTGTGGTTAGGGAGAGGGGTGGGTCAGGTGCTGTTGAGGGATTTTTTTACATAGTTTATTTTTGTTAGGGGATTAAATTATATTTATACTTTACATACGATGTTTTTAATGTTTTGTGGGGGGGTTACTGTTTTACGTCACACTGTTTCCTTGCATCTGCAGGGCCACAGCCAGTGTTTGATTTAAATAATCGGCTGATTTTGTAAGACACAAACAGATAGATGCGGTACCCCTCACTGAGTGACTTGCCCTACTAGTACTGTCAGTCTCTCCCCCTAGTCTATGCATTCTGCAACTGGATTCAAGGGGTGTGTGAATTAATGAATTAATTTCCATTATTAATTATGCCTCCCCCAAACTTCTTCTCTTACCTGTGCTTGATGTTTAACTTAGGCACAGCGATGGCTGCATGGTGATGATGGTTTGGTTTCCCAACATGCCATGGTTGTGGTGGTAGAAGTAGACACTGGCAGTAGCATTTGCAAAAAATGAAAATGAGACAGTCAGTCGCCTGAGAGAGACAGTGGGAGGAGTAGTAGAACGAAGTACAGTACGGTACACAGGAAGACTGCCAAACAATAATAATAATAATAATAGCCTAGTACAACAAGTTACAAACTGTAGTTGTGTTGAGTCACTCGACTAGGCCTACACTTGACACACGCGTAACCTTTAGTGCTGTGTAGGAGGATGACGAATCCAATTGATGCCGGCAATTAATGATGATGGATTAGGTGCCTCTGCCAAAAAATTACCTTGCAAATATACTGATCATGGGTGGGCAAGCAGAAGAAGATCCTCGCCCTGCCTTGAAATTGAATTAGTGTTGCTTTCGCCACATCCGCCCCAGCAAGTGTGTGATCAATTATTGGTGTACATTTAATTTAGTCACACCTCAATAAATCACACAGCCCGGGGGAAGAGGGTTAGGGTTTGATGAATGGTTGGGAAGGGGGGTTTGGGGAAAGGTTTGACAAAGAAAAACACTACGCATGGACAAACAACAAAACACAATCTTGGCAGACGACCATCATATCCATAAATCTGTTAAGGGAGAAATAGGAAATGCATGCATGATGATGATGACTTGATGGTTAATGAGAAGTAGTACTTACTAACTAGACTAGTAGACAGTACAGGGCAGCAGTATATTATTAATTATCATGCAATTTGCCTTGACTCTCTGCCCTCAGAGAGACCCAAATTACATACATTTTTATCTTCTGTTGTACCGGGGTTACTTTTTAAAGCTAGCAAAGAAAATTAAAAAATAGTTGTAGGGATCAATTATAAGCAGAGAGCAAACAACAACAAGAACACACAGTATTAATGATTGAAGAGAAAAAATGAATCAAATTATTTAAAAGATGATGAATGTTGATACTAAAGTGTTACTGTATATTATCCTGGTCAAATTGGGGAGTTGCAACTCTGCGTTCCTCTTGGTCCTCCTGTCCATGCTGCGTCCGTCAATCTTGGGTGCCACTGCCTGCCTGGCGGATGTGGATTCATAGGTGAATGTGAGTTGTTTTTCCCAGTATAGCACAGGGTAAAGGCCGGCCTGTAAGTGTAGATGGAAAAACAAAAGGGATATTTAAAAATCAAGGAGAAAAAAAAGCATAAATTACGGAGGAGTGCAAACATTTTCAGAGCACCATAGCTAAATCATGTCTACTCTGTCTATTTCCAGCATTATCCTACAACAGCAACAGGACAGAACAGGCCCACGGTGGCCACGCAACCTCCACTTAGCTTAGATTTTGACTGAGCCAGACAGAGCACACATGTCACATATACAGCAACATAGCATTGACATTTTCCAAAGTAGGTAACTAAATCAATGGCATGCACAGCTGTCAGTCATACCACCACTACTACACTTGTGACTCGACTCCACCACTACACAGACATGTAGGTCAATTGTGGTTGTTGTTGACTTGTTTACCTTTTATGCCACTCATGAAATGCCCTGAGTTATTCCATCAATCATCTCCGATCCTACTGAGTGACTGCGAAGATATTATGTCACTGTGGTTATCATCAATGGTGTTGTCCAACTCAATGTGCAGTGTACATAGTGAGTCCAGATTCCATATTCAAAAATGCAATGGATCAGCCTGCAATAGAAGTACAATTTTGTTATTAAACAACAAGAAGGGAAACATTGACTTGAGTTACTTTTAGTGTGTAGATTAAATAATAATAGTACACAATGAATTCACTTCATGCACAACAAACAACAACAACACAAACACCAATCACTCTCAGAGTCAGCGTCCAATGCATGCCATCATTCATTACCTGTTCCTTCTCATCTTAAGTTAAGGGGCAGCCTCTCTCGGCTCGGAAAGGAGGATAGCTATAGTAGTCATCATGTTCCACTTCTTTTGGAGGGACTCGACGAGGCAACATTTTCTTGCTTGTACTATTATTATTCTACATCCAATCATCATCTGGCTTGAGGGAAATGGATTTAGGGTGAGTCAGGAGGATGGAGGAGCAGGACTCGGAGTAGTGGACTTCAGTTAAATGCAGACAGCTGCACCTCCAATATGGCAATAAAAAGACTAGAAGACGGTGGTGATGGATTTGTTGTGATTCGAAGTTTCGAACCAGAAATACAGACACACACAAATAAAAGTAAATAAGGAAGTAAGAAGTTAAAGCCTAGTTGTCAGGGAAGTATAGCTTGTCCTCAAACTCTGGGGGTTCAACCAAAAGTAGGAAATCATCATCTAACACACTACTTCCGTCACCTAAGGCGCTATCCTCATCTTCCTACGTTGATTCATGTATTGTGTAATTTGGTGGTATAAAGTGCTGATACATTTTGATCATGGTTAACCTCTCCACGTTTTTGGGTGAGAGACTGGTCCTTTTCACTGTTACAATGGCACCAGCAGTACTAAAAACACGTTCAGAAGAGACACTTGCGACAGGGCAAGCCAGATAGTTTATCGCCAGCCTGCTGAGCACTGGCCATTGGCCCCTTTTCCCATACCAATACCGCAATGGGTTTTGATCAATGTAGACCTCTGTTGGGTCATCCAGATAGGCCTGGACCATCCGCTGAATGTTCAGGGGTGCTACACTTTGCTTGGCCTCTTTTGTCTCTGCATCAGCACTGGACCTAGCAAGCCCTTGCTGTAAATACCAATCCTGTGCCGATTTTACTGGGGCTGATGATCCGGTTCTTGCTGTTGTCGATAGTGTTGGTGACCGCTCTGAGCCAAACGCACTGCCCTCAGGCTCTGAAGTGGAACTTGATGCCGGATGCCCTGCTGCAGTACTTGTTGTGGGTTTGAGTAGCGGGCCTTTAATTACCAGCCATTCATTTTCAAAGTCACTGGCTGCCTCAGCTATCCAAGTTTTGTACCGGGCGACATCCAGTTCTGAAAAAGGAATTAATGTCTTACTGTTCAGTGCCGATTTGTACCATGGATCCAGAATTGTGGCACAAATGTAATGTTTTTCTGAAACAATGCGAGTCTGTACCCTTGTATTTTGAGTTAAGCGACGGGATATGCTCTCCACCAACTCATATGCTTCATTTTTTTCCTCCACACCTATGTACGCTTCAGACACCTCCTTCAGCTGTTGATCTAGCATGTGCAACAATGGGATAGCTTGGCCCATAGTACAGTCCTCCTTGCTGACTTCACGTGTGAAGACCTTGAAAGGAAGAAGCATCTCTGTCAGGCATTTAACTAGGCACCATAGGTCCATCTGAAGGGTCATGCCTTTCACAGTAGCATCCCCTCTTTGCATGACATATTCATTGATTGGTCTGTACTGCTCAAACAGACGGTCAAGCATGTAATAAGTTGAGTTCCAACGTGTTGCTACCTCCTGGGTGAGTGCTTTGACTGGCATTCTATACTCACGTTAAATGATCCTCAGCTGCTTCCGGGCTTTAAAAGAATGGCTGAAATGTGTGCATATTCTTCTGCAGGTGGTCATTAAGTTGCTGACTATGGCTTCTTTTTTCAGAAAGTCTTGAACAATAATGTTAATGCAGTGTGCCAAACACGGGTGCCTGAAATTGGCACCATCCTCCATGGCCTTAAGTACATTACTGCCATTATCCGTGGCAACAAAACCAATGTTAAGCCCTCTTGGGCGCAGCCATTCAAAGACCTTGCTGTTAAACTCTTCCAAAATATTTGCAGCAGTATGAGATTTCTCCATGGCGAACATGGCTACAGTTGCATGTTCCCGAGTAGCATTAAAAATCTCAGCAGTGACAACAACACCTGCTTCAGATATCTTTTCTCTAACCCCCACAAAAGCGATACAGTGTGCAGTGATGCACATGTAATCAGTGGCTTGGCAACTGGTCCACATGTCTGTTGCCAGGTGGATATTGTGAACAGCACTCTGCTGCAAAGCTTGTCCAAGCAATTCCAGCACATCGTGATGTAGTGCTGGAACAGCAATTCTGGCGAAATAGGACCGGCTGGGAACCTTCCATATAGGGCAGATGGCTGACACAAATTCAAGGAAACCCACCCCTTCCACAAAAGAAAAAGGGAGAAGGTCCAGCACTAACATTTTAGCCAGCTTCGCATTGTACAAACATGCCGTTGGGTGGTTGCGTTCGTACTGCCCCTCCGACCTAAGCATGCTGTCAAAGGTAGGCTGGATTATTTTCCTTTGTGGTGCAGCTGACTTCTTTAACCCAGTTAGGCTCAACGACGCACTTTTTTTCATTGCAGTACTCTGTTGCCTTGGTGTCTCAGTCTGACTCTGAGTCTGACTCTTCTTACTACGATGCCACAGAGATGTTGCTGAGGATGTGGGCGGTACCACTGCACTGATGGGGACAGGGCTAGAAATGTCTCCCTCTTGTTCACCTTCCACCGCGATCATATCTTCTTCTACTTCTTCATCCCCACCAACAGCAATGGGCGCAGTTTTACTTTTTTGTATGCGAAGTAGGTGAGCCTCCCACTGGATCATGTGGTGTTTTTTTAGATGACTTGTTTGGCCTCCGGTACCATAGTTTGTACCAAGCTTACCCCGACTAACAGCGTGTCGACAAATTGAGCATATAGCAACATTCTCCTCCTTACTGCTAACTGAAAAGAAGTCCCAAACTGGAGAGGTGAACTTTCTGGCGCTGCCGGAGGTGCCACTTTCAATGCCAGATGAACCAGAGGGTGGGCGTGGAATTTGACTCTGTTCACTTACAGTACCACTACCTACTGAGGTGGTGGTTGAGCTGGATGTAGGTCCGTGCCGGGCCTTAGCAAATGCAAATATGGAAGCTGGAGGTCGTGTTGGTGTTACCTGTGTTGGTGGTATCCGTGCCACATCCCTCACAGCAATTTGGGATTGGGTAATAATAATGTCGGTCTCCATCTCCACTGGGGCAGGAGTGATGTTCATGATGACTGGCTCGTCATCATCCTCCTCTTCTACATCTTCCTCCATAACTCTAAGGCTTTCTGGAACCTTCCTTTTCCTTAGCCTTGTCGCATGGCGTGCCTCACTCTCAGGCTGAGCTGGTGGGTACCAAGTGGTATCTAGATCATCAGAAGGGGGGCTTGAAGAAGAAGTTGATGGACTAACCCTCCTTTTCCTTGCTGGGGATCTGGAAGACAATCGATCTTCTGAAAGAGTGGCTTGCTCTTCTTCGTCTGCAGGAAGCTCGATTTCCTGAACTGCCCCTACTTCGTGAGGAACAACTACTATTGTGGGCTGTTGTTGCGGCTCTTGTTGCAGCTGTTGTTGCGGCTGTTGTTGTTCTGGCTGTTGTTGTTCTGGCTGTTGTTGTTCCGGCTGTTGTTGTTCCGGCTCTTGTTGTTCCGGCTCTTGTTGCCCACTTATCTGCTGAGTTTCCGCCTGCGTTGATTGGGTACTACTTTGCAATAATGTTATTTCAACATCACTGCTCGTTGGTGTTTGCGCAAGTAGACGGGCTACCTCTGCAACACTCATGGGCTTGGGCCTAGGTTGGTGTGGTGGGCCCGCTGATGCGGAGGTGCTGCTCCCAGCTTGGTCCCTGCACACCGCTGCTGCAGGCGTAATTTTTGGTTTCCCATAAAACATCATGGGCGGCACACCAGTCTTGGTAAGTGCCACTTCCTTCTTCTGTTCCTTCTTCTCACTGGCAAGTTTCTTGGTACTGGAGGACCGGGTACCTTTCTTTGGGGCCATCTTCTTCCTTCCGTTGTCAGCAGGACACAGGTGCACAAGTTGCAGAGATGTCTGTGGTCACACGTGGACGTGACGTGGTGCACAGCAGGACTTCTGTCTGGCAATACAACGGGTGATGATGACACTAGGGGTGGGCGGAATTTGCGTAGTCGCGCTACGCAAAGCTCCGCGAAACGGTAAAAAATCTCCGTGAGCACGCAAAAGTTCCACGAACACGCGGAATTGCTTGTTCTGCCCGTTCGCGATGCTTTTTTCCTGTTCGCGAACGCTGTTTGCGTGCTCGGGGAGAAATATCTCGCGAACACGCATTTTGAAAGCGCAAACAAGCAAATAATTGCGCGAAGTCGCGGATCGCGGAATTTTTGGTAATTCCGCGTTCTCCGCGGAACGCGAAATTACCCAAATTCCGCGAGCGGAACGGAATTTACCGCCCAGGCCTAGATGACACCTCCTCCTCAGTCTTTTTGTGCACCTAAAAGCAAAGAAGCCAGGAGAAGAACATCAGTGAAATGTTGCATTTGTTGTTGTGGTTCAATTACTACTAGTACAAACAAACAAATATAATATAACTTAGTGTGTGGTGGTCACACTTGTTAGTGTTATATTATTACATTTTATTAACTCAGTTTAAGTTATAAAAAAAAACATAATAGTGTAGCCATTTGTGAGACTTTGACAGCAAGGGCTTTCATGGTATACTGTGTACACTCAGGAAGGATAGGAAAGAAGAAGAACAAAAACAAAAATACAAATATAATGGAAGTGGAACCTGTTTGGCATTAATTTGCTCATCACGTCATTCAGGGAGCTGCAGCTGGCAAAGGGGATGGAAGTAGTAAGCCAAGAGGAACATAGGAAAGACATGCAGGCATATATGGCAAAAGCAGCACACTACTAAACTACCACCACAAAATGGCCACCAGCCACATGGTCATTCACAGTCACAACAAGCAGGAGGCCTGGAAAACAATGAACTCAAGCAGGATTTTATGGCCAGACAAAAGAGGCATGCTAAACAACACAGCTTTAATGCAAAAATGCAAAAACGTAAATCCACAGGGCTAAAAAAGGTTGAAAAGTTACGCAACAACCACACCACACACACACACACACACACAACAAAGGCATTTATTTAACACACACTAAAAAAGTGAAATACCGCAAAAAAACAGATTTTGCAATTCAATCCAATGCCATCCATGCCCTAAATGAGGATTAAATTCAACAGAACACACAAAAACAGTTGTTTCATGCACCCATGACTACCTCTGAGCCTACTGGGTGAAAGGCCTATTGGCAGACTAGGCCACAAGCTTGCAGGCCTATGGCAAAAGCACACTGCCTGGCTTCAAAATGGCCACCAGCCACATGGTCAGACCCACAACAACAAGAAAGGGAAGACAGACAATGCAGGCCTATGGCAAAAGCACATTGCCTGGCTTCAAAATGGCCGCCAGCCACATGGCCAGGCCCACAACAACAATAAGCCTAGGCCAAAAAGGAACAAAGGAAACACATGCAGGCCTATATGGCAAAAGCAGCACACTTATAACTACCACCAGAAATGGCCACCAGCCACATGGACACTCACAGTCACAAGCAACAAGCAGGAGGCCTGGAAACCAATGAACTGAAATAGGCCTATAATAGCCAGGCAAAGGAGGCATGCTAAACAACACAGCTTTAATGCAATAAAATGCAAAAACGAAAATCCACAGGGCTAAACAAGGTGTGCAAGTTACACAACAACCACACCACACACACACACACAAACACAACAAAGGCATTTATTTAACACACACCCAAAAACTGAAATACCCCAAAAAATACACATTTTGCAATTCAATCGAATGCCATCCATGCCCTAAATGATGTTTAAAATAAATTCAACACACACCAAAGGAACAGTTGTTTCATCATGCACCCATGACTAGCTCTGGGCCTACTGGCTACCCACAATAAATTTTTTTTTAAATGATGAAAAGTACCAAAATTGTAGTTGCAGCAACTGCAATGCCCCAATCAAACAAACAACACCAACTTACTTGTAAAATCTCAAATCCAAAAGGCCTCAAATCCAAAAGTCCTCAAATCCAATGATATATGATGCAGCAGAGACAAAGAGTGATCCTTCCAGCTCCAAATCTAAATGAAAAGTGAACAGGACATGGACAAAGCACTGGGAGGAGCCTGCTGAACAGGAACAGGAAGTTAGAGACTCTGGGGCACTTCCTTCCTCTCCCAAAAAAAGTTTTTTAAAAAAAAGGACTCCTTGCACCAAGAAGTACAGCCAAATGTCAAACTGAGGAGTTTTATTCATCCAAATCATCATTTTCAAGTAGATTTTATGCTGCTCCAGATATTATTCTTCTCCAGATTGCAAATTTTGCGTGTTCGGCATCGCGAGCTTCACCAAACTTCTGTTGGATGTCCGATGGCGGGTCCATATGACGTGTTCGCGTTCGCACACTCGTGCGGTGTCTGATGGAATGTCCGAAATGACATGTTCGCGATCGCACACTCTCGCGGTGTCCGATGGCGCGTCCGAAATGATGTGTTCGCGATCGCACACTCTCACGGTGTCCGATGGCGCGTCCGAATGATGTGTTCGCGATCGCACACTCTCGCTGGATCGCGCTGCCGGCTACCAAAATCTCCTGGCGCACGCGAACGGATAGGAAAACTCATCGGCGAACGCAGGTAACCCGGTAAGTCGCTATCACGCGCGCAAAAATGCATTTTTAAAGCACGAACAAGGAAAAAATCCCGCAAAGCCACGGATCGTGGAATTTTCAGCAATTATGCGTTCTCCGCGGAACGCGGAATTGCCAAAATTCCACAAATTCCGCAAGCAGAGCGGAATTTACCGCCCAGGCTTAATATTAATGAGGTGTTTATGAATAAGATTAGTGTCCTCGTCTAAAGTGATTGAGTAGAGAGTTGTTTGTACTTAGAAAAGATTATGAAAGTGGAAAATCAGGATTCTCTTGAACACCATAAGGCATACTGTTCTTTAAAGTGTTTTCAAGAAGGTGCTGCTCCTTAGCTGGTTAAAGCGCCTTTCTAGTAAACATGAGATCTTGAGTTCAAATCTCAGCAGCACCTTGCTTTAATCATTCTAAATAAGAAATAATTTTCATTAAGTCGTCCTTTGATACAATTAAATTAGAAAAGGTGATTAATCTTCCTGTTGAACAGATCATCTTAAACCTAATAAAAACTCAAAGTGTTGTCAATATTAAAGTAGCACTACTGTGATTGTAAAATGAAAAAGGTATATCAATGAGGAAGACACAGATGAAATATAACCCCAGATTTGAGCAATATTGATGTATTTATGTGAAACAATTATTTGTAAACTATTCAAAAAATGGAGTTGAGTTTAAAAAGTGTTCTTTTTTATTAAAACATAGCTATTCTTGTTTAGAGATTAGGAATCCTTTCTTGTTTAACATTGGAATACATATAAAGAAACTTTATTGCAGGCACTGAATTCGATCACCAATACTAAATTAATGATCCCTTCTATATAACTAAAGTAGGCGCTGTAGCTAAGTGGTTAAAGCACTTGTCTCGTAAACAGGCAATCCTGAGTTCAAATCTCAGCTGCACCTTAGTTTTGGCTCCATACATGTAAGAATCATTTTCATCAAGCAAATATTTAATACAATTTAAAAAGAAAAGTGTTGTTCTGTGAACTTTGGTACGGATCATCTTAAATTGAAATAAAAAACTTGGTATTGTGGAGATTTTCAAGTAATGCCTTGAATGAAAAAGGGAAAAGAGAATGACAAAGAGCAAGATAGAGATAAAAGATCATTCTAGAGTTGAATTCAATAAATGCATTCTTGAACAAGACATAATTCAAAATTCTATGAATAGGGTAAGCAGTATATTAATGAGGTTTTTATGAATAAGATGCGTGTCCTCGTCTAATGTGGTTGAGTAGAGTGTTGTTTGAACTTAGAAAAGATTATCAAAGTGAAAAATCAGGATTCTCTTGACCACCATAATGCAAACCGTTCATTACAGCATTTTCAAGAGGGTGCTGTGGCTTAGCTGGTTATAGCGCCTGTCTAGTAAACAGGAGATCCTGAGTTCAAATCTCAGCAGGACCTTTGTTTTCTCATTCTTAAATAAAGATAATTTTCGTTAAGTCGTCCTTTGATACAATTAAATTAGAAAAGTCTGATTCATTTTTGTGTTGAACAGATCATCTTAAACCTGATAAAAACTCAAAATTGTTGTCAAGATTATAGTAGCAATACTGTGATTGCAAAATAAAAAAGGAATATTAATGAGGAAGACGCAGATGAAATATAACCCTAGATTTGAGCAATATTGATGTATTTATGTGAAACAATTATTTGTAAACTATTCAAAAAAAGGAGTTGAGTTTAAAAAGTGTTCTTTTTTATTAAAACATAGCTATTCTTGTTTAGAGATTAGGAATCCTTTCTTGTTTAATATTGGAATACATATAAAAAAAACTGTATTGCAGGCACTGAATTCGATCACCAATACTAAATTAATGATCCCTTCTTTATAACTAAAGTAGGTTCTGTGACTAAGTGGTCAAAGTGCCTGTCTCGTAAACAGGAAATCCTGAGTTCAAATCTCTGCAGCACCTTAGTTTTGGCTCCATAAATGTAAGAATCATTTTCATCAAGCAAATGTTTAATACAATTTAAAAAGAAAAGTCTTGTTCTGAGAACTTTAGTATGGATCATCTTAAATTGAAATTAAAAACTTGGTATTGTTTAGATTTTCAAAGTAATGCCTTGAATGAAAAAGGGAAAAGAGAATGACAAAGAGCAAGATAGAGATAAAAGATCATTCTGGAGTTGAATTCAATAAATGCATTCTTCAACAAGACATAATTCAAAATTCTATGATTGGGTAAGCAATATATTAATGAGGTGTTTATGAATAGGATGTGTGTCCTCGTCTAATGTGGTTGAGTAGAGAGTTGTTTGAACTTAGAAAAGATTATCAAAGTGAAAAATCAGGATTCTATTGACCACCATGAGGCAAACAGTTCATTACTGCATTTACATGAGGGTGTTGTGGCTTAGCTGGTTAAAGTCCCTCTCTAGTAAACAGGATATCCTGAGATCAAATCGCAGCAGTGCCTTTCTTTTACTCATTCTTAAATAAAAGATAATTTTCAATAAGTCGTCTTTTGATACAATTAAATTAGAAAAGTCTGATTCCTTTTCCTGTTGAACAGATCATCTTAAACGTGATAAAAACTCAAAAATGTTGTCAAGATTATAGTAGCAATACTGTGATTGCAAAATCAAAAAGGTATATTAATCAGGAAGACGCAGATAAAATATAGCCCTAGATTTGAGCAATATTGATGTATTTATGTGAAACTATTATTTTAAAACTATTCAAAAAATGGAATTGAGTTCAAAAAGTGTTCTTTTTTATTAAAACATTGTTATTCTTGTTTGGAGATTAGGAATCATTTCTTGTTTAACATTGGAATACATATAAAGAAACTTTATTGCAGGCACCAAATTTGATAACCAATACTAAATTAATGATCCCTTCTTCATCACCAAAGGAGATGCTCTGGCTAAGTGGTTAAAGCGCCTCTCTTGTAAACAGGAAATCCTGAATTCAAATCTCAGCAGCACCTTGATTTTGGCTCCATACACGTAAGAATCATTTTCATTAAGCAAATACTTAATACAATTGAAAAAGAAAAATCTTGTTCTGTGAACTTTAGAATGGGTCATCTTAAATTGAAATAAAAAACTTGGTATTGTGAATATTTTCAAAGTAATGCCTTGAATGAAAAAGGGAAAAGAGAATGACAAAGTGCAGGATAGAGATAAAAGATCATTCTAGAGTTGAATTCAATTAATGCATTCTTGAACAAGGCATAATTCAAAATTCTATGAATAGGGTAAGCGATATATTAATGAGGTGTTTATGAATAGGATGAGTGTCCTCCTCTAAAGTGGTGGTATCACAGCAAGAGGGGGGGCTGTCAGCCCCAGTGCCCTTTATATGGCTCTAGCAATACCCACCCTGGTCCAAACATCTACCACCAAAGATCAGTAAATTACCAGAATAAACAACAACACTATACAGTGTTTTTAGAGCATTGTACTTTAATGCATGTCTTTTTTACTTTATGTGAAGTTAGTGGCCCATACTGGTATCAAACCCATGACCACGGCATTATTAGCACCAAGCTCTAGCCATCTGAGCTAACCGACCAACACTTTATGAGACAATATCGGAGTTTCTAATGAAACTGAACAGGCTGTCACAGTACACAGAGACATTTAATAGACATACAGACAGTCCATTATTGACCCATTATAGTTTCAGGCCAAGACATTAAGGCACTCAGATAATCCTGCACCAACTCACACATACCGGGGAGCGTCACCAAAGAACATGGATATTATTTTATGATATGATATTATTTTATGAGCTGCACTGAACGCACTTCACTAACAAGAGAGGCACGACCATCACTCCCCAGAAAAGATGGATTGAAGGCTAGAATCACTCCACAGACCCTCCCTCCTGCCACATTCACCCAGAAAGCTACTGGTCTCCGCTCAGCAGCACTGCGCATGCTCAATGCTCTGCAGGTACTCCTCATACCCGAGCTTAATCCATACCACACACTATCACTCACCGGGCTGTCAATCCTTAACCCTTCCCTTCCTGTACCCATTTCTTTGTACTCCTTCCCCCATCACTCACTCCTCCCCTCCCTCAACTTTCATAGACATGGACCCGTGCTGCACCTTCTTGTGTGGTTCTCCAGAGTACACAGCTTATCACTTTCCAAACTGGATGTTGTGCTCATTATTCTCTCTGCCTCACCTTCATTAACAAACGTCTTTTACCCATACTATAGACCACACTAGAGCTAATTCATGAGTGAGTGCAGAATATTATTGAAGTAGTCATGGATGAGTGGTTAAGATGATGAAATTTAAATCTATTGGGGTCTTCACGCACAGGTTCATATCCTGGCGACTACTCGTTCATTTTTAATCATTTCATTTTGACATGGAAACTAATTATGTGGTTAGTATGGATCTACATTTTTCGCAAAATTGTGTCTTTGCTACTCTTGTCCTGCCTGTGCTGCACCTATTGTTTGAAGCTTGCATTACTGTTGCCCAGCTTGTACTTTGATGCGAGTGCAGCTTAAAAACATCTTTTCACTTCGCAAAACCAATCTGATTGGCTTTGAAAATTAAAGATACTGGTGGTTGGTGGTACAATACATTGGCTTTTAAACACCAAAAACTTCTTTAGCTTCGAAGGAGGAGCATTGTGTACATGTGGATAATTATAATAGGAGCAACTGTTTTTGCAGACAATGAGTCTTTTATCAAACAATACGTCTTCAATGAGGTTGTGTAAAACATGAGACAGTGCTGAGATTCAAATTCAGGATTTCCTGTTTACTAAATAAAAATCAAAAGGGGGAGTGAAGAGGGGTGAAGGTAGAATCGTCCTCCTCTAGATACTATGATTCAACAAGAAGATTCTACCACTTTACAATATATCCTTCCTTGTTTGGAAATTTATAATGATGGTGGTGGGAAAAATGGTGTTAAGCCCAAGAAATTATCAAGGGAAACACTATATGTTTGTAAAATACCCCTCACACACTCAAAAATCCATTAAGTGTCATGCTTCATCACGGGGGACTTCCCGTCCCTCTACGGGGCAGGGCATGCTGCAACCTACGGTGACGCAGGAGCACTTAATTAAGTGAAAAAGCTATGTGTTGTGCAGAGGTGGGAGTGGTAGGGTCAGGAAAGATAGTGGTGCAGATTTAAAAGTTGCCTGGCTAGTGGAAAAAATAAATTTTATTCGCTTCCCTAGCTGGAAACATTAAAAATGGGGAGACCTAGGGGGTATACTTTTATGAGTTGCCTCCTACTTGGTCAACATGTTTCAAAAGCCATCCCCTTGGCTTTCTCTTCAGGACCATGCGTGATTCCTACTTCACTCACACACAGATTATGTGTAATTGGTGTGCCTAATAATATTCAGCCACAGTTCATGCTAAATCAAGCATGCAAAATAACATACCCATTCGGTATCTTTTATAACCTGTAATAAAAGAACAAAAAAAAATGGCACAGTAATGCACTGTATGAAACATATCACCATCACGTGGAAAAAAAAGTTGGTAGTAAATACCACCGTGATATATTTTTCTTCTCAAAATTATCGAGGTGCACCATACTCATTCTTTAGAGTGGATGCTGTGCTGCCCAATGCTGATCTTCAAGTCACTTCTCACACAGTTTAAAAACACTAAAAAACACACACATATATACATATTACACTCGAAATGCCCAGCATTCTTAAAAGGCATTCTTTGGTTATTTTATACACGTGTTTCTCTTCATTCTTGCGCAGTTGTATTTGGGATCATACGTTATACATACACTATTTTTAGGAAATTATGGCCTCATGAGCTGACACGGAAGGGGAGGGCGCCTGTAGTCAGTCACTGCAGGAGAAACGTTAAAGAATTTAGTTTTCAGTTTGTTTAAGTGGTCGTATTTCTGCTCGAAAAACAGAAGTAGGCTATATTTAAAGACCCGCCTAGGTCTTACTCACGTCGTCAAGGCTGCACACTCTCCAGTAAATACCTTCTCGTCGCTCCGTGGAACGCTTACTGAACGTTCGGAGCTCCTATTTGTATCTCCAGCACCATAAAAGCGCGCTAAAGAGGAAGGAAAACCACTAGAGTGTAACTTCTCAAAATGGCCGCCGAAAGTGTGCTGTTTTCGTTACGCAAAACACTACACTTCCTGTCTCATCATGATTAAGCGTTGGCTCTCCATTTGTTTCGGAATGCTTCTAGGTACAATTGATCCTGGAATCGGATTTGTTTATGTGGTCTTTTGAAATGTTGTCTTTTAACAAAAAACTGAACGGGTGAATCGCTTGGTTTAATTTCTAGTTTGCCAGATATGCATACTGATTGCCGTGAGAACACTAGAGCGCTACCCTTCCAAAGATGGCCGATGTTGTTATGCCATTCTGATCGGTCCACTTCCTGTGTTATTTCACATACTCAATATTTCTGTATTTACAGGTTACATTAATGCGATCTGTGCGTTATCCTCTCTAGTTCCTCATGAATGTTTATCAGAAGATGGAGTCTGGTGGGCATTAGCAATTAGCCCCAGGTAAATCCTTTGTTAGCGTATCTACAAAGATGTGATCTGTGTGTCATCCTCTCTGGTCATGGTGGAGTGGTCTGATTTCTCATAATCACTATCTTTCCTGACCCTACCACTCCCACCTCTGCACAACACATAGATTTTTCACTTAATTAAGTGCTCCCGCGTCACCGTAGGTTGCAGCACGCCCCGCCCCGTAGAGGGATGGGAAGACCCCCATGATGAAGCATGACACTTAATGGATTTTTGAGGGTGTGAGGGATATTTTACAAACATATAGTGTTTCCCTTGATAATTTCTTGGGCTTAACACCATTTTTCCCACCACCATCATTATAAATTTCCAAACAAGGAAGGATATATTGTAAAGTGGTAGAATCTTCTTGTTGAATCATAGTTTCCTGTTTACTAGACGGGCGCTTTAACCAACTAAGCCACAGCGCCTATTTCACTTCAGGAGTCCCACTGTACTTTCTATCCTTGTGTCACTGTGAGGCACTGCATATTTTTCTGAATTGAAAGCTTTGATATTCTACAGCTGCTACCGACAAGAACATGGAGAAGAAAACCTGATATTGGAATGGAAATATTACAAAGAGGGTCAGGAAAAACGTATATCATAATACCTACCTATCTGTATTTATTTTGTAATGTTTTACACTGGTGGACGAAGGGCTCAATACATTCGTTAAACTAAACGAGAGTACAATGATTTAAAGGTCACCAAAATATACAAGATGATTTCCTGATGCCTACATAACCCATGTGCTTTTTCCTTCACCTCTCGTGACCTCTGGACATCCCACCGAGAAGCCAAGGAACCGCCACTCTCGGAGAGAAAGAGTCACCTTTAGTGACGCGTCCCCGGTTCAAACAGCGCTTCAAAAAGTGCACTTTGAAAGACCCATGAAAACATGGCGGAGGCGGGTATCACAGAAAGAAGGGGGGCTGTTAGCCCGGAGTGCCCTTTACATGGCTCTAGCAATACCCACCCTGGTCCTGGTACCAACATCAGCCACCAGAGCTCAGTAAATTACCAGAATAAACAACAACCCTATACAGTGTTTTTAAAGCCTTGTACTTTAATGCATGTCTTTTCTACTTTATGGAAAATTAGTGGCCCGTACATCTACCCAACCCATGACCATGGCATTATTAGCACCATGCTCTAAGCTACTGAGCTAAACAGCCAACGCATAATGGACCATATGGGATTTTGTAATGAAACTGAACAGGCTGTCACAGTACACAGAGACATTTAATAGACATACAGACAGGCCATTACTGACCCATTATAGTTTCAGGCCAAGACATTGAGGCGCTCAGATAATCCTGTACCAACTCGCACATACCGGGGAGCATCACCAAAGAACACAGATATTATTTAATGAGCTGCACTGAACACACTTCACTAACAAGTGCACGACCATCACTCCCCAGAAAAGATTGATTGAAGGCTAGAATCACTCCACAGACCCTCCATCCTGCCACACTCACTCAGAAAGGTACTGGTCTCGGCTCAGTAGCACTGCGCATTCTCAATGTTCTGCAGGTTCTCCTCACACCCGAGCTTAATCCATACCACACACTGTCAATCGCTGTCAATCCTTAACCCTTCCCTTCCTGTACCCTTTTCTCTGTACTCCTTCCCCCATCACTCACTCCTCCCCCACCCTCAACTTTCACAGACATGGACCCGTGCTGCACCTTTTTGTGTGGTTCTCCAGAGTACAGAGCTTATCACTTTCCAAACCAGATGTTGTGCTCATTATTCTCTGAACCTACGCTTCATTAACTAACTTCTTTTACAAATACTATAGACCACACTACAGCTATTTCATGTGTGAGTGTAGAATATGATGGAAGTAGTTGTGGCCGAGTGGTTGAGGCGATGGATTTGAAGTCCACTGGGGTTTCCCCGTGCAGGTTAATGCACGTTAATTTTTAATCATTTCATTTCATTTTGACATGGAAACTTATTATGTGGTTCGTAAACGTCTGCTTTTTCCGCATAATTGTGTTTGCTACTCTGGTGCTGCATGTGCTGCACCTGTTGGTTGAAGCTTGCATTACTGCTGCCCAGCTTTGTACTTTGATGCGAGTGCAGCTTAAAAAGATCTTTTCACTTCACAAAACCAAACTGATTGGCTTTGAAAATTAAAGATACTAGTGGTTGGTGGTACAACACATTGGCATCTAAACACCAAAAACATCATTATCTTCGAAGGAGGAGCATTGTGTACATGTGGATAATTATAATAGGAGCAACTGTGTTTGCAGACAATGAGTCTTTTATCAAACAATACGTCTTCTATGAGGTTGTGTAAAACACAAGGCCTGCTAAGATTCGAACTCAGGATCTCCCGTTTACTAAACAGTCTTTTTGACCAACTAAGCCACAGCGCGGATTCTGACTCAGAATCTCCTGTTTACTAGACAGGCGCTTTAACCAACTAAGCCACAGCGCCTATTTCGCTTTAGGAGTCTCCACTGTACCTTCTGTCCTGGTGTCACTGTGAGGCACTGCATGTTTTTCTGTCTTGAAAGCTTACATATTTTAAGGCTGCTACCGACAATAACATGGAGAAGAAAACCTGATATTGAAATGGAAATATTACAAAGAGGGTCACGAAAAACGTATATCATTATACATACATATCTGTATTTATTTTGTAATGTTTTACACTGGTGGACAAAAGGCTCAATACATTCCTTTAACTAAACGAGAGTACAATGATTTAAAGGTCACCAATATATACAAGATAATTTCCTGATGCCTACATAACCTATGTGCTTTTTCCTTCACCTCTTGTGACCTCTGGACATCCCACCTAGAAGTCGAGGAACCGCCACTCTCGGAGAGAAAGAGTCACCTTTAGTGATGCATCCCCGGTTCAAACAGCGCTTCAAAAAGTGCACTTTGAGAGACCCATGAAAACATGGCGGAGGCGGGTATCACAGAAAGAGGGGGGCTGTTAGCCCGCAGTGCCCTTTATATGGCTCTATCAATACCCACCGTGGTCCTGGTACAAGCATCAGCCACCAGATCAGAGTAAATTAGCAGAAAAAAAACCAACCCTATACTGTGTTTTTAAAGCCTTGTTCTTTAATGCATGTCTTTTCTACTTTATGGAAAAGTAGTGGCCTGTACAGGAATCGAACCTGCAACCTTGGCGTTATTAGCACCACACTCTAACCAACTAAGCTAACCGGCCGAAGCATAGCGACATCATACAGAAGTTTCTAATGAAATTGAACAGGCTGTCACAGTACACAAAGACATTTAATAGACAGGTCATTACTGACCCATCATAGTTTCAGGCCAAGACATTAAGGCGCTCAGATAGTCCTGCACCAACTCGCACATACCTGGGAGCGTCACCAAAGAACACGGATATTATTTAATGAGCTTCACTGAACGCACTTCACTAACAAGAGCTGCACGACCATCAGGCCCCAGAAAAGATGGATTAAAGGCTAGAATCACTTCACAGACCCTCCCTCTTGCCACACTCACCCAGAAAGGTACTGGTCTCGGCTCAGCAGCACTGCGCATGATCATTGTTCTGCAGGTTCTTCTCACACCGAGCTTAATCTATAACACACAATATCACTCACTGGGCTGTCAATCCTTAACACTTTGCTTCCTGTACCCTTTTCTATGTACTTCTTTACCAATCACTCAATCCTCCCCCTCCCTCCACTTTCATAGACATGGACCAGTGCTGCACCTTCTTGTGAGGTTCTCCAGAGTACACAGCTTTTCACTTTTCAATGAGCATGAAGTTGTGCTCATTATTCTCTGCACCTCCCCTTCATTAACTAACGTCTTTTACTTATACTATAGACAACACTACAGCTAATTCATGAGTGAGTGCAGAATATAATGAAAGTAGTCATGGTTGGGTGTTAAGGCGCTGGACTTGAAATCCATTGGGGTCTTCCCGCGCATGTTCGAATCCTGCCGACTACATGTTCATTTTTAATCATTTCATTTCATTTTGACATAGAAACTAATTATGTGGTTCATAAACATCTTCATTTTCCTCATAATTGTGTCTTTCTACTCTGGTGCTGCCTGTGCTGCACCTGTTGTTTGAAGCTTGGTTACTACTGCCCAGCTTGTACTTTGATGTGAGTGCAGCCTAAAAACATCTTTTCACTTCACAATACCAAACTGATTGGCTTTGAAAATTAAAGATGTTGGTGGTACAATACATTGGCATGTAAACACCAAAAACATCTTTAGCTTCAAAGGAGGAGCATTGTGTACATGTGGATAATTATAATAGGAGCAACTGTGTTTGAAGACAATTAGGAGCCGATTCCGATTCGGGCCGGAAATCTCTCCGACCGAGCCGGACCCGGAGAGATTTCTGACCGAATCGGACTCTAGCAGTCCGACCGAACGAGTACGATGCGCACGTATGCCATCGGACTCGATTCGGTCGGACTCCCATAGAAGTCAATGGGAGCCAGTCGTACGATGCGTACACGGGCTCCCATTGACTCAATGGGCATGACGCAAACAAGGGCACCCCCTACAGCGTGTTCGCGTCGGTGCAGGTCGTGCCGTACATGCACGTGTAAGTGGGACCCATGGGTCCCACCTGTGTGCGACTCGCGTGCCTACTCTTCCAGGGGGGTCCGACACGGACCCCCAAATTGCGGCTCCGACAGCTCCTTGGAGCCAGACTGCGCGAGTCGGTCGGAGCGGTCGCGATGCGCATCGTACTTACCCGGCCGGGGAACGTCTCCATTGCGCGGTGCGAGTCGTCCCCGTGCGAGTCGGTCAGAGCGGTCGGGTCCTGCGAACGAGTTGGTCGGTGATTTCGCGAGCGCACGCATCGTACTCGCTCGCCCGGACGCACGTACGATTCGGGAGGGAAATAGGGCTCCGAATCGGATACGGTAAAGCCGAATCCGATTCGGAGCCCTACCGGCCAAGATCGGAATCGGCCCCAAAGTCTTTTATCAAACAATACGTCTTCTATGAGATTGTGTAAAACTCGAGGCACTGCTGAGATTTGAACTCAGGATCTCCTGCTTACTAGAAAGGTGCTTTAACCAACTAAGCCACAGCACCAATTTAAGCATCGGATCTCCTGTTTACTAGACAGGCGCTTTAACCAACTGAGCCACAATCCCTTTTTCGCTTCAGGAGTCCCTATTGTGCCATCTGATCTGATGTCACTCTGAGGCATTGCATATTTTTCTGTCTTGAAAGCTTTTATATTTTACAGCTGCTACCGACAAGAACATGAAGAAGAAAACCTAATATAGGAATGGAAATATTACAAAGAGGGTCATGAAAATCGTATATCATTATACCTACGTAGCTGTATTTATTTTGTTATGTTTTACACTGGTAGACGAAGGGCTCGATACATTTGATAAACTAAACGAGAGTACAATGATTAAAAGTTCACCAATATATACAGGATAATTTCCTGATGGCTACATAACACATGTGCTTTTTCCTTCACCTCTCATGACCTCTGGATATCCCACCGAGAAGCCGAGGAAACGACACGCTCGGGGAGAAAGTGTCACCTTTAGTGACGGGTCCCCGGTTCAAACAACGCTTCAAAAAGTGCACTTTGAGAGACCCATGAAAACAGGGAGGAGGAGGGTATCACAGCAAGGGGGGGGGCTGTTATCCCGGAGTGCTTTTAATATGGCTCTAGCAATACCCAGCCTGGTCCTGGTACAACCATCAGCCACCAGATCTAAGTAAATTGCCAGAATAAACAACAACCCTATATGGTATTTTTAAAGCCTTGTACTTTAATGCATGTCTTTTCTAATTTATAGAAAAATTGTGTCCCTTACAGGGATTGAACCCTCAACCTTCGGCGTTTATTAGCACCACACTCTAACCAACTGAGCTAACCGGCAGACGCTTAATATAGCCATATAGGAGTTTCTAATGAAACTGAACAGGCTGTCACAGTACACAGAGACATTTAATAGACATACAGACAGTCCATTATTGACCCATTATAGTTTCAGGCCAAGACATTAAGGCACTCAGATAATCCTGCACCAACTCGCACATACCGGGGAGCGTCACCAAAGAACATGGATATTATTTTATGAGCTGCACTGAACGCACTTCACTAACAAGAGAGGCACGACCATCACTCCCCAGAAAAGATGGATTGAAGGCTAGAATCACTCCACAGACCCTCCCTCCTGCCACATTCACCCAGAAAGCTACTGGTCTCCGCTCAGCAGCACTGCACATGCTCAATGCTCTGCAGGTACTCCTCATACCCGAGCTTAATCCATACCACACACTATCACTCACCGGGCTGTCAATCCTTAACCCTTCCCTTACTGTACCCATTTCTTTGTACTCCTTCCCCCATCATTCACTCCTCCCCCTCCCTCAACTTTCATAGACATGGACCCGTGCTGCACCTTCTTGTGTGGTTCTCCAGAGTACACAGCTTATCACTTTCCAAACTGGATGTTGTGCTCATTATTCTCTCTGCCTCACCTTCATTAACAAACGTCTTTTACCCATACTATAGACCACACTAGAGCTAATTCATGAGTGAGTGCAGAATATTATTGAAGCAGTCATGGATGAGTGGTTAAGACGATGAAATTTAAATCCATTGGGGTCTCCACGCACAGGTTCATATCCTGGCGACTACTCGTTCATTTTTAATCATTTCATTTCATTTTGACATGGAAACTAATTATGTGGTTAGTATGGATCTAAATTTTTCGCAAAATTGTGTCTTTGCTACTCTTGTGCTGCCTGTGCTGCACCTATTGTTTGAAGCTTGCATTACTGTTGCCCAGCTTGTACTTTGATGTGAGTGCAGCTTAAAAACATCTTTTCACTTCGCAAAACCAAACTGATTGGCTTTGAAAATTAAAGATACTGGTGGTTGGTGGTACAATACATTGGCTTTTAAACACCAAAAACTTCTTTAGCTTCGAAGGAGGAGCATTGTGTACATGTGGATAATTATAATAGGAGCAACTGTTTTTGCAGACAATGAGTCTTTTATCAAACAATACGTCTTCAATGAGGTTGTGTAAAACATGAGACAGTGCTGAGATTCAAATTCAGGATTTCCTGTTTACTAAATAAAAAATCAAAAGGGGGAGTGAAGACGGGTGAAGGTAGAATCGTCCTCCTCTAGATACTATGATTCAACAAGAAGATTCTACCACTTTACAATATATCCTTCCTTGTTTGGAAATTTATAATGATGGTGGTGGGAAAAATGGTGTTAAGCCCAAGAAATTATCAAGGGAAACACTATATGTTTGTAAAATACCCCTCACACACTCAAAAATCCATTAAGTGTCATGCTTCATCATGGGGGACTTCCTGTCCCTCTACGGGGCGGGGCGTGCTGCAACCTACGGTGACGCAGGAGCACTTAATTAAGTGAAAAAGCTATGTGTTGTGCAGAGGTGGGAGTGGTAGGGTCAGGAAAGATAGTGGTGCAGATTTAAAAGTTGCCTGGCTAGTGGAAAAAATAAATTTTATTCGCTTCCCTAGCTGGAAACATTAAAAATGGGGAGACCTAGGGGTATACTTTTATGAGTTGCCTCCTACTTGGTCAACATGTTTCAAAAGCCATCCCCTTGGCTTTCTCTTCAGGACCATGCATGATCCCTACTTCACTCACACACAGATTATGTGTAATTGGTGTGCCTAATAATATTCAGCCACAGTTCATGCTAAATCAAGCATGCAAAATAACATACCCATTCGGTAGCTTTTATAACCTGTAATAAAAGAACAAAAAAAAATGGCACAGTAATGCACTGTATGAAACATATCACCATCACGTGGAAAATAAAGTTGGTAGTAAATACCACCGTGATATATTTTTCTTCTCAAAATTATCGAGGTGCACCATACTCATTCTTTAGAGTGGGTGCTGTGATGCCCAATGCTGATCTTCAAGTCACTTCTCACACAGTTTAAAAACACTATAGAACACACACATATATATATATTACACTCGAAATGCCCAGCATTCTTAAAAGGCATTCTTTGGTTATTTTATACACGTGTTTCTCTTCATTCTTGCGCAGTTGTATTTGGGATCATACGTTATACATACACTATTTTTAGGAAATTATGGCCTCAGGCGCTGACACGGAAGGGGAGGGCGCCTGTAGTCAGTCACTGCAGGAGAAACGTTAAAGAATTTAGTTTTCAGGTTGTTTAAGTGGTCGTATTTCTGCTCGAAAAACAGAAGTAGGCTATATTTAAAGACCCGCCTAGGTCTTACTCACGTCGTCAAGGCTGCACACTCTCCAGTAAATACCTTCTCGTCGCTCCGTGGAACGCTTACTGAACGTTCGGAGCTCCTATTTGTATCTCCAGCACCATAAAAGCGCGCTAAAGAGGAAGGAAAACCACTAGAGTGTAACTTCTCAAAATGGCCGCCGAAAGTGTGCTGTTTTCGGTACGCCAAACACTACACTTCCTGTCTCATCATGATTAAGCGTTGGCTCTCCATTTGTTTTGGAATGCTTCTAGGTACAATTGATCCTGGAATCGGATTTGTTTATGTGGTCTTTTGAAATGTTGTCTTTTAACAAAAAACTGAACGGGTTGAATCGCTTGGTTTAATTTCTAGTTTGCCAGATATGCATACTCATTGCCGTGAGAACACTACAGCGCTACCCTTCCAAAGATGGCCGATGTTGTTATGCCATTCTGATCGGTCCACTTCCTGTGTTATTTCATAAACTCAATATTTCTGTATTTACAGGTTACATTAATGCGATCTGTGCGTTATCCTCTCTAGTTCCTCATGAATGTTTATCAGAAGATGGAGTCTGGTGGGCATTAGCAATTAGCCCCAGGTAAATCCTTTGTTAGCGTATCTACAAAGATGCGATCTGTGTGTCATCCTCTCTGGTCATGGTGGAGTGGTCTGATTTCTCATAATCACTATCTTTCCTGACCCTACCACTCCCACCTCTGCACAACACATAGTTTTTTCACTTAATTAAGTGCTCTCGCGTCACCGTAGGTTGCAGCACTCCCCGCCCCGTAGAGGGATGGGAAGACCCCCATGATGAAGCATGACACTTAATGGATTTTTGAGGGTGTGAGGGGTATTTTACAAACATATACTGTTTCCCTTGATAATTTCTTGGGCTTAACACCATTTTTCCCACCACCATCATTATAAATTTCCAAACAAGGAAGGATATATTGTAAAGTGGTAGAATCTTCTTGTTGAATCATAGTTTCCTGTTTACTAGACGGGCGCTTTAACCAACTAAGCCACAGCGCCTATTTCACTTCAGGAGTCCCACTGTACTTTCTATCCTTGTGTCACTGTGAGGCACTGCATATTTTTCTGAATTGAAAGCTTTGATATTCTACAGCTGCTACCGACAAGAACATGGAGAAGAAAACCTGATATTGGAATGGAAATATTACAAAGAGGGTCAGGAAAAACGTATATCATAATACCTACCTATCTGTATTTATTTTGTAATGTTTTACACTGGTGGACGGAGGGCTCAATACATTCGTTAAACTAAACTAGAGTACAATGATTTAAAGGTCACCAATATATACAAGATGATTTCCTGATGCCTACATAACCCATGTGCTTTTTCCTTCTCCTCTCGTGACCTCTGGACATCCCACCGAGAAGCCGAGGAACCGCCACTCTCGGAGAGAAAGAGTCACCTTTAGTGACGCGTCCCCGGTTCAAACAGCGCTTCAAAAAGTGCACTTTGAAAGACCCATGAAAACATGGCGGAGGCGGGTATCACAGAAAGAAGGGGGGCTGTTAGCCCGGAGTGCCCTTTACATGGCTCTAGCAATACCCAACCTGGTCCTGGTACAAACATCAGCCACCAGAGCTCAGTAAATTACCAGAATAAACAACAACCCTATACAGTGTTTTTAAAGCCTTGTACTTTAATGCATGTCTTTTCTACTTTATGGAAAATTAGTGGCCCGTACATGTATCCAACCCATGACCATGGCATTATTAGCACCACGCTCTAAGCTACTGAGCTAAACAGCCAACTCATAATGGACCATATAGGATTTTGTAATGAAACTGAACAGGCTGTCACAGTACACAGAGACATTTAATAGACATACAGACAGGCCATTACTGACCCATTATAGTTTCAGGCCAAGACATTGAGGCGCTCAGATAATCCTGTACCAACTCGCACATACCGGGGAGCATCACCAAAGAACACAGATATTATTTAATGAGCTGCACTGAACACACTTCACTAACAAGAGCTGCACGACCATCACTCCCCAGAAAAGATTGATTGAAGGCTAGAATCACTCCACAGACCCTCCATCCTGCCACACTCACCCAGAAAGGTACTGGTCTCGGCTCAGTAGCACTGCACATTCTCAATGTTCTGCAGGTTCTCCTCACACCCGAGCTTAATCCATACCACACACTGTCAATCGCTGTCAATCCTTAACCCTTCCCTTCCTGTACCCTTTTCTCTGTACTCCTTCCCCCATCACTCACTCCTCTCCCACCCTCAACTTTCACAGACATGGACCCGTGCTGCACCTTTTTGTGTGGTTCTCCAGAGTACAGAGCTTATCACTTTCCAAACCAGATGTTGTGCTCATTATTCTCTGAACCTACGCTTCATTAACTAACTTCTTTTACAAATACTATAGACCACACTACAGCTATTTCATGTGTGAGTGTAGAATATGATGGAAGTAGTTGTGGCCGAGTGGTTGAGGCGATGGATTTGAAGTACATTGGGGTTTCCCCGTGCAGGTTAATGCACATTAATTTTTAATCATTTCATTTCATTTTGACATGGAAACTTATTATGTGGTTCGTAAACGTCTGCTTTTTCCGCATAATTGTGTTTGCTACTCTGGTGCTGCATGTGCTGCACCTGTTGGTTGAAGCTTGCATTACTGCTGCCCAGCTTTGTACTTTGATGCGAGTGCAGCTTAAAAAGATCTTTTCACTTCACAAAACCAAACTGATTGGCTTTGAAAATTAAAGATACTAGTGGTTGGTGGTACAACACATTGGCATCTAAACACCAAAAACATCATTAGCTTCGAAGGAGGAGCATTGTGTACATGTGGATAATTATAATAGGAGCAACTGTGTTTGCAGACAATGAGTCTTTTATCAAACAATACGTCTTCTATGAGGTTGTGTAAAACACAAGGCCTGCTAAGATTCGAACTCAGGATCTCCCGTTTACTAAACAGTCTTTTTGACCAACTAAGCCACAGCGCGGATTCTGACTCAGAATCTCCTGTTTACTAGACAGGCGCTTTAACCAACTAAGCCACAGCGCCTATTTCGCTTTAGGAGTCTCCACTGTACCTTCTGTCCTGGTGTCACTGTGAGGCACTGCATGTTTTTCTGTCTTGAAAGCTTACATATTTTAAGGCTGCTACCGACAATAACATGGAGAAGAAAACCTGATATTGAAATGGAAATATTACAAAGAGGGTCACGAAAAACGTATATCATTATACATACATATCTGTATTTATTTTGTAATGTTTTACACTGGTGGACAAAAGGCTCAATACATTCCTTTAACTAAACGAGAGTACAATGATTTAAAGGTCACCAATATATACAAGATAGTTTCCTGATGCCTACATAACCTATGTGCTTTTTCCTTCACCTCTTGTGAACTCTGGACATCCCACCTAGAAGTCGAGGAACCGCCACTCTCGGAGAGAAAGAGTATCCTTTAGTGATGTATCCCCGGTTCAAACAGCACTTCAAAAAGTGCACTTTGAGAGACCCATGAAAACATGCCGGAGGCGGGTATCAAAGAAAGAGGGGGGCTGTTATCCCGCAGTGCCCTTTATATGGCTCTAGCAATACCCACCGTGGTCCTGGTACAAGCATCAGCCACCAGATCAGAGTAAATTAGCAGAAAAAAAACCAACCCTATGCTGTGTTTTTAAAGCCTTGTTCTTTAATGCATGTCTTTTCTACTTTATGGAAAAGTAGTGGCCTGTACAGGAATCGAAACTGCAACCTTGGCGTTATTAGCACCACACTCTAACCAACTAAGCTAACCGGCCGAAGCATAGCGAGACCATATAGAAGTTTCTAATGAAATTGAACAGGCTGTCACAGTACACAAAGACATTTAATAGACAGGCCATTACTGACCCATCATAGTTTTAGGCCAAGACATTAAGGCGCTCAGATAGTCCTGCACCAACTCGCACATACCTGGGAGCGTCACCAAAGGACACGGATATGATTTAATGAGCTTCACTGAACGCACTTCACTAACAAGAGCTGCACGACCATCAGGCCCCAGAAAAGATGGATTAAAGGCTAGAATCACTTCACAGACCCTCCCTCCTGCCACACTCACCCAGAAAGGTACTGGTCTCGGCTCAGCAGCACTGCGCATGCTCAATCTTCTGCAGGTTCTTCTCACACCGAGCTTAATCTATAACTCACAATATCACTCACTGGACTGTCAATCCTTAACACTTTGCTTCCTGTACCCTTTTCTCTGTACTTCTTTACCAATCACTCAATCCTCCCCCTCCCTCCACTTTCAAAGACATGGACCAGTGCTGCACCTTCTTGTGAGGTTCTCCAGAGTACACAGCTTTTCACTTTCCAAACTGGAAGTTGTGCTCATTATTCTCTGCACCTCCCCTTCATTAACTAACGTCTTTTACTTATACTATAGACAACACTACAGCTAATTCATGAGTGAGTGCAGAATATAATGAAAGTAGTCATGGTTGAGTGTTAAGGCGCTGGACTTGAAATCCATTGGGGTCTCCCCGCGCATGTTCGAATCCTGCCGACTACATGTTCATTTTTAATCATTTCATTTCATTTTGACATGGAAACTAATTATGTGGTTCGTAAACATCTGCATTTTCCTCATAATTGTGTCTTTGCTACTCTGGTGCTGCCTGTGCTGCACCTGTTGTTTGAAGCTTGGTTACTACTGCCCAGCTTGTACTTTGATGTGAGTGGAGCCTAAAAACATCTTTTCACTTCACAATACCAAACTGATTCGCTTTGAAAATTAAAGATACTGGTGGTTGGTGGTACAATACATTGGCATGTAAACACCAAAAACATCTTTAGCTTCAAAGGAGGAGCATTGTGTACATGTGGATAATTATAATAGGAGCAACTGTGTTTGAAGACAATTAGGAGCCGATTCCGATTCGGGCCGGAAATCTCTCCGACCGAGCCGGACCCGGAGAGATTTCCGACCGAATCGGACTCTAGCAGTCCGACCGAACGAGTACGATGCGCACGTATGCCATCGGACTCGATTCGGTCGGACTCCCATTGAAGTCAATGGGAGCCAGTCGTACGATGCGTACACGGGCTCCCATTGACTCAATGGGCACGACGCAAACAAGGGCGCCCCCTACAGCGTGTTCGCGTCGGTGCGGGTCGCGCCATACATGCACGTGTAAGGGGGACCCATGGGTCCCCCCTGTGTGCTACTCGCGTGCCTACGCTTCCAGGGGGGTCTGACACGGACCCCCAAATTGCGGCTCCGACAGCTCCTTGGAGCCGGACTGCGCGAGTCGGTCGGAGCGGTCGCGATGCGCATCGTACTTACCCGGCCGGGGAACGTCTCCATTGCACGGTGCGAGTCGTCCCCGTGCGAGTCGGTCAGAGCGGTCGGGTCCTGCGAACGAGTCGGTCGGTGATTTCGCGAGCACACGCATCGTACTCGCTCGCCCGGACGCACGTACGATTCGGTCGGGAAATAGGGCTCCGAATCGGATACGGTAAAGCCGAATCCGATTCGGAGCCCTACCGGCCGAGATCGGAATCGGCCCCAAAGTCTTTTATCAAACAATACGTCTTCTATGAGATTGTGTAAAACTCGAGACACTGCTTAGATTCGAACTCAGGATCTCCTGCTTACTAGAAAGGTGCTTTAACCAACTAAGCCACAGCACCAATTTAAGCATCGGATCTCCTGTTTACTAGACAGGCGCTTTAACCAACTGAGCCACAATTCCTATTTCGCTTCAGGAGTCCCTATTGTACCATCTGATCTGATGTCACTCTGAGGCACTGCATATTTTTCTGTCTTGAAAGCTTTTATATTTTACAGCTGCTACCGACAAGAACATGAAGAAGAAAACCTGATACAGGAATGGAAATATTACAAAGAGGGTCATGAAAATCGTATATCATTATACCTACGTAGCTGTATTTATTTTGTTATGTTTTACACTGGTAGACGAAGGGCTCGATACATTTGATAAACTAAACAAGAGTACAATGATTAAAAGTTCACCAATATATACAGGATAATTTCCTGATGGCTACATAACACATGTGCTTTTTCCTTCACCTCTCATGACCTCTGGATATCCCACCGAGAAGCCGAGGAACCGCCACGCTCGGGGAGAAAGTCTCACCTTTAGTGACGGGTCCCCGGTTCAAACAACGCTTCAAAAAGTGCACTTTGAGAGACCCATGAAAACAGGGAGGAGGAGGGTATCACAGCAAGGGGGGGGCTGTTATCCCGGAGTGCTTTTAATATGGCTCTAGCAATACCCAGCCTGGTCCTGGTACAACCATCAGCCACCAGATCTCAGTAAATTGCCAGAATAAACAACAACCCTATATGGTGTTTTTAAAGCCTTGTACTTTAATGCATATCTTTTCTACTTTATAGAAAAATTGTATCCCTTACAGGGATTGAACCCTCAGCGTTTATTAGCACCACACTCTAACCAACTGAGCTAACCAGCAGACGCTTAATGAGACCATATAGGAGTTTCTAATGAAACTGAACAGGCTGTCACAGTACACAGAGACATTTAATAGACATACAGACAGTCCATTATTGACCCATTATAGTTTCAGGCCAAGACATTAAGGCACTCAGATAATCCTGCACCAACTCGCACATACCGGGGAGCGTCACCAAAGAACATGGATATTATTTTATGAGCTGCACTGAACGCACTTCAATAACAAGAGAGGCACGACCATCACTTCCCAGAAAAGATGGATTGAAGGCTAGAATCACTCCACAGACCCTCCCTCCTGCCACATTCACCCAGAAAGCTACTGGTCTCCGCTCAGCAGCACTGCGCATGCTCAATGCTCTGCAGGTACTCCTCATACCCGAGCTTAATCCATACCACACACTATCACTCACCGGGCTGTCAATCCTTAACCCTTCCCTTCCTGTACCCATTTCTTTGTACTCCTTCCCCATCACTCACTCCTCCCCCTCCCTCAACTTTCATAGACATGGACCCGTGCTGCACCTTCTTGTGTGGTTCTCCAGAGTACACAGCTTATCACTTTCCAAACTGGATGTTGTGCTCATTATTCTCTCTGCCTCACCTTCATTAACAAACGTCTTTTACCCATACTATAGACCACACTAGAGCTAATTCATGTGTGAGTGCAGAATATTATTGAAGTAGTCATGGATGAGTGGTTAAGACGATGACATTTAAATCCATTGGGGTCTCCACGCACAGGTTCATATCCTGGCGACTACTCGTTCATTTTTAATAATTTCATTTCGACATGGAAACTAATTATGTGGTTAGTATGGATCTACATTTTTCGCAAAATTGTGTCTTTGCTACTCTTGTGCTGCCTGTGCTGCACCTATTGTTTGAAGCTTGCATTACTGTTGCCCAGCTTGTACTTTGATGCGAGTGCAGCTTAAAAACATCTTTTCACTTCGCAAAACCAAACTGATTGGCTTTGAAAATTAAAGATACTGGTGGTTGGTGGTACAATACATTGGCTTTTAAACACCAAAAACTTCTTTAGCTTCGAAGGAGGAGCATTGTGTACATGTGGATAATTATAATAGGAGCAACTGTTTTTGCAGACAATGAGTCTTTTATCAAACAATACGTCTTCAATGAGGTTGTGTAAAACATGAGACAGTGCTGAGATTCAAATTCAGGATTTCAAGTTTACTAAATAAAAAATCAAAAGGGGGAGTGAAGAGGGGTGAAGGTAGAATCGTCCTCCTCTAGATACTATGATTCAACAAGAAGATTCTACCACTTTACAATATATCCTTCCTTGTTTGGAAATTTATAATGATGGTGGTGGGAAAAATGGTGTTAAGCCCAAGAAATTATCAAAGGAAACACTATATGTTTGTAAAATACCCCTCACACACTCAAAAATCCATTAAGTGTCATGCTTCATCATGGGGGACTTCCCGTCCCTCTACGGGGCGGGGCGTTCTGCAACCTACGTTGACGCAGGAGGAGCACTTAATTAAGTGAAAAAGCTATGTGTTGTGCAGAGGTGGGAGTGGTAGGGTCAGGAAAGAAAGTGGTGCAGATTTAAAAGTTGCCTGGCTAGTGGAAAAAAAATTTTTATTCGCTTCCTAGCTGGAAACATTAAAAATGGGGAGACCTAGGGGTATACTTTTATGAGTTGCCTCCTACTTGGTCAACATGTTTCAAAAGCCATCCCCTTGGCTTTCTCTTCAGGACCATGCGTGATCCCTACTTCACTCACACACAGATTATGTGTAATTGGTGTGCCTAATAATATTCAGCCACAGTTCATGCTAAATCAAGCATGCAAAATAACATACCCATTCGGTAGCTTTTATAACCTGTAATAAAAGAACAAAAAAAATGGCACAGTAATGCACTGTATGAAACATATCACCATCACGTGGAAAAAAAAGTTGGTAGTAAATACCACCGTGATATATTTTTCTTCTCAAAATTATCGAGGTGCACCATACTCATTCTTTAGAGTGGGTGCTGTGCTGCCCAATGCTGATCTTCAAGTCACTTCTCACACAGTTTAAAAACACAAAAAAATACACACATATATACATATTACACTCGAAATGCCCAGCATTCTTAAAAGGCATTCTTTGGTTATTTTATACACGTGTTTCTCTTCATTCTTGCGCAGTTGTATTTGGGATCATACGTTATACATACACTATTTTTAGGAAATTATGGCCTCATGAGCTGACACGGAAGGGGAGGGCGCCTGTAGTCAGTCACTGCAGGAGAAACGTTAAAGAATTTAGTTTTCAGTTTGTTTAAGTGGTCGTATTTCTGCTCGAAAAACAGAAGTAGGCTATATTTAAAGACCCGCCTAGGTCTTACTCACGTCGTCAAGGCTGCACACTCTCCAGTAAATACCTTCTTGTCGCTCCGTGGAACGCTTACTGAACGTTCGGAGCTCCTATTTGTATCTCCAGCACCATAAAAGCGCGCTAAAGAGGAAGGAAAACCACTAGAGTGTAACTTCTCAAAATGGCCGCCGAAAGTGTGCTGTTTTCGTTACGCAAAACACTACACTTCCTGTCTCATCATGATTAAGCGTTGGCTCTCCATTTGTTTCGGAATGCTTCTAGGTACAATTGATCCTGGAATCGGATTTGTTTATGTGGTCTTTTGAAATGTTGTCTTTTAACAAAAAACTGAACGGGGTGAATCGCTTGGTTTAATTTCTAGTTTGCCAGATATGCATACTGATTGCCGTGAGAACACTTGAGCGCTACCCTTCCAAAGATGGCCGATGTTGTTATGCCATTCTGATCGGTCCACTTCCTGTGTTATTTCACATACTCAATATTTCTGTATTTACAGGTTACATTAATGCGATCTGTTCGTTATCCTCTCTAGTTCCTCATGAATGTTTATCAGAAGATGGAGTCTGGTGGGCATTAGCAATTAGCCCCAGGTAAATCCTTTGTTAGCGTATCTACAAAGATGCGATCTGTGTGTCATCCTCTCTGGTCATGGTGGAGTGGTCTGATTTCTCATAATCACTATCTTTCCTGACCCTACCACTCCCACCTCTACACAACACATAGTTTTTTCACTTAATTAAGTGCTCCCGCGTCACCGTAGGTTGCAGCACGCCCCACCCCGTAGAGGGATGGGAAGACCCCAATGATGAAGCATGACACTTAATGGATTTTTGAGGGTGTGAGGGGTATTTTACAAACATATAGTGTTTCCCTTGATAATTTCTTGGGCTTAACACCATTTTTCCCACCACCATCAATATAAATTTCCAAACAAGGAAGGATATATTGTAAAGTGGTAGAATCTTCTTGTTGAATCATAGTTTCCTGTTTACTAGACGGGCGCTTTAACCAACTAAGCCACAGCACCTATTTCACTTCAGGAGTCCCACTGTACTTTCTGTCCTTGTGTCACTGTGAGGCACTGCATATTTTTCTGAATTGAAAGCTTTGATATACTAGAGCTGCTACCGACAAGAACATGGAGAAGAAAAACCTGATATTGGAATGGAAATATTACAAAGAGGGTCAGGAAAAACGTATATCATAATACCTACCTATCTGTATTTATTTTGTAATGTTTTACACTGGTGGACGAAGGGCTCAATACATTCGTTAAACTAAACGAGAGTACAATGATTTAAAGGTCACCAATATATACAAGATGATTTCCTGATGCCTACATAACCCTTGTGCTTTTTCCTTCACCACTCGTGACCTCTGGACATCCCACCGAGAAGCCGAGGAACCGCCACTCTCGGAGAGAAAGAGTCACCTTTAGTGACGCGTCCCCGGTTCAAACAGCGCTTCAAAAAGTGCACTTTGAAAGACCCATGAAAACATGGCGGAGGCGGGTATCACAGAAAGAAGGGGGGGCTGTTAGCCCGGAGTGCCCTTTACATGGCTCTAGCAATACCCACCCTGGTCCTGGTACAAACATCAGCCACCAGAGCTCAGTAAATTACCAGAATAAACAACAACCCTATACAGTGTTTTTAAAGCCTTGTACTTTAATGCATGTCTTTTCTACTTTATGGAAAATTAGTGGCCCGTACATGTATCCAACCCATGACCATGGCATTATTAGCACCACACTCTAAGCTACTGAGCTAAACAGCCAACGCATAATGGATCATATAGGAGTTTCTAATGAAACTGAACAGGCTGTCACAGTACAAAGAGACATTTAATAGACAAACAGACAGGCCATTACTGACCCATTATAGGTTCAGGCCAAGACATTGAGGCGCTCAGCTAATCCTGTACCAACTCGCACATACCGGGGAGCATCACCAAACAAACACAGATATTATTTAATGAGCTGCACTGAACACACTTCACTAACAAGAGCTGCACGACCATCACTCCCCAGAAAAGATTGATTGAAGGCTAAAATCACTCCACAGACCCTCCCTCCTGCCACACTCACCCAGAAAGGTACTGGTCTCGGCTCAGTAGCACTGCGCATTCTCAATGTTCTGCAGGTTCTCCTCACACCCAAGCTTAATCCATACCACACACTGTCACTCACTGGGCTGTCAATCCTTAACCCTTCCCTTCCTGTACCCTTTTCTCTGTACTCCTTCCCCCATCACTCACTCCTCCCCCACCCTCAACTTTCACAGACATGGACCCGTGCTGCACCTTTTTGTGTGGTTCTCCAGAGTACAGAGCTTATCACTTTCCAAACCAGGTGTTGTGCTCATTATTCTCTGAACCTACGCTTCATTAACTAACTTCTTTTACAAATACTATAGACCACACTACAGCTATTTCATGTGTGAGTGTAGAAGATGATGGAAGTAGTTGTGGCCGAGTGGTTGAGGCGATGGATTTGAAGTCCATTGGGGTTTCCCAGTGCAGGTTAATGCACGTTAATTTTTAATCATTTCATTTCATTTTGACATGGAAACTTATTATGTGGTTCGTAAACATCTGCTTTTTCCGCATAATTGTGTTTGCTACTCTGGTGCTGCATGTGCTGCACCTGTTGGTTGAAGCTTGCATTACTGCTACCCAGCTTTGTACTTTGATGCGAGTGCAGCTTAAAAAGATCTTTTCACTTCACAAAACCAAACTGATTGGCTTTGAAAATTAAAGATACTAGTGGTTGATGGTACAACACATTGGCATCTAAACACCAAAAACCTCATTAGCTTCGAAGGAGGAGCATTGTGTACATGTGGATAATTATAATAGGAGCAACTGTGTTTGCAGACAATGAGTCTTTTATTAAACAATACGTCTTCTATGAGGTTGTGTAAAACACAAGACCTGCTAAGATTCGAACTCAGGATCTCACGTTCACTAAACAGTCTTTTTGACCAACTAAGCCACAGCGCGGATTCTGACTCAGAATCTCCTGTTTACTAGACAGGCGCTTTAACCAACTAAGTCACAGCACCTATTTCGCTTTAGGAGTCTCCACTGTACCTTCTGTCCTGGTGTCACTGTGAGGCACTGCATGTTTTTCTGTCTTGAAAGCTTACATATTTTAAGGCTGCTACCGACAATAACATGGAGAAGAAAACCTGATATTGAAATGGAAATATTACAAAGAGGGTCACGAAATACGTATATCATTATACATACATATCTGTATTTATTTTGTAATGTTTTACACTGGTGGACAAAAGGCTCAATACATTCCTTTAACTAAACGAGAGTACAATGATTTAAAGGACACCAATATATACAAGATAATTTCCTGATGCCTACATAACCTATGTGCTTTTTCCCTTCACCTCTTGTGACCTCTGGACATCCCACCTAGAAGTCGAGGAACCGCCACTCTCGGAGAGAAAGAGTCACCTTTAGTGACGCATCCCCGGTTCAAACAGCGCTTCAAAAAGTGCACTTTGAGAGACCCATGAAAACATGGCGGAGGCGGGTATCACAGAAAGAGGGGGGCTGTTAGCCCGCAGTGCCCTTTATATGGCTCTAGCAATACCCACCGTGGTCCTGGTACAAGCATCAGCCACCAGATCAGAGTAAATTAGCAGAAAAAAAAACAACCCTATACTGTGTTTTTAAAGCCTTGTTCTTTAATGCATGTCTTTTCTACTTTATGGAAAAGTAGTGGCCTTTACAGGAATCGAACCTGCAACCTTGGCGTTATTAGCACCACACTCTAACCAACTAAGCTAACCGGCCGAAGCATAGCGAGACCATATAGGAGTTTCTAATGAAACTGAACAGGCTGTCACAGTACACAAAGACATTTAATAGACAGGCCATTACTGACCCATCATAGTTTCAGGCCAAGACATTAAGGCGCTCAGATAGTCCTGCACCAACTCACACATACCTGGGAGCGTCACCAAAGAACACGGATATTATTTAATGAGCTTCACTGAACGCACTTCACTAACAAGAGCTGCACGACCATCAGTCCCCAGAAAAGATGGATTAAAGGCTAGAATCACTCCTCAGACCCTCCCTCCTGCCACACTCAACCATAAAAATACTGGTCTCTGCTCAGTAGCACTGCCCATACGCAATGTTCTGCAGGTTCTTCTCACACTCGAGCTTAATCCATACCATACACTATCAATCAATCAATCAATCAATCAATCAGGGATTTATAAAGCGTGCTACTCACCCGTGAGGGTCTCAAGGCGCTGGGGAGGGGGGGTGCAGCTCCGGTTCAGTCGAAGAGCCAGGTCTTGAGGTTCTTCCTGAAGGTGTGGAGGGTGAGGGAGCGTCTGATGTTGACAGGGAGCTCGTTCCAGGCTTTGGCTGCGACGTAGGAGAAAGCTCTTCCGTCAGCTCTGGTTCCTCGAATGCGGGGGGTTTCTGCGAGGGCGAGGTCTGCGGGACGAAGTTTCCTCTTGGGTATGTGGAAGGAGACTCTCTCGTTGAGGTATTTGGGTCCGATGTTGTGGAGTGATTTGTAGGCGTGGGTGAGCAGTTTGAAGGTTACTCTCTTCTCAACGGGGAGCCAGTGGAGGTCACGTAGGTGTTGTGTCATGTGTTTGTGCCGTGGGGTTCCAAGGACGAGTCTGGCTGCGGCGTTCTGGATGGTTTGGAGCTTGTGGAGAAGAGTTTTGTTGATTCCGGTGTAGAGGGCGTTTGCCGTAGTCCAGTTTGCTGGTTATGAGAGCGTGGGTGATGGTTTTTCTGCATTCTGGGGGTATCCATTTGAAGGTCTTGCGGAGGATCCGAAGGCAGTTGAAGCTGGTGAAGGCGATGGAGTTGATCTGGCGGGTCATGGTGAGGGAGGAGTCGAGGATGATGCAGAGGTTCCATGCATGGTCTGTCAGGATGGGCGGACTCCCGAGGGTGGAGGGCCACCAGGTGTTGTCCCTGGCGGATTTGGAGGGTCCGAGGATGAGGACCTCGGTCTTCTCCGAGTTGAGCTTCAGGCAGCTGCTTTTCAATCAGGCGGCTACGTCCCTTATTCCTTCCTGGAAGCAGAGTCTGGTGTCTTCGGGGTTCTTTGTGAGGGAGAGGATGAGCTGGGTGTCGCCGGCATAGGATACTATGCTGAGCCCGTGTTGTCTGACGATGGCGACGAGGGGGGCCATGTAGATGTTGAAGAGCGTGGGGCTAAGCGATGATCCTTGGGGTACTCCGCAGTTGATCTGTGTGGGTTTGGAGAGGAATGGAGGGAGTCTGATCCTCTGGGTTCTGCCGGAGAGAAAGGATCGGATCCAGGAGAGGGCAGTTCCTCGTATCCCAGCATCGTGGAGTCTGGCTGAGAGAGTGCGATGTGAGACGGTGTCGAAGGCTGCGGATAGGTCTAGTAGGATGAGGGCTGTGGTGTGTCCCTGGTCTAGTAGCATGCGGATGTCGTCGGTGGCAGCGAGGAGGGCCGTCTCAGTGCTGTGGTTGCTGCGGAATCCAGACTGGGAGGCGTCTAGGATGGAGTTCTCTTCGATGAAGGCTGTCAGCTGGGTGTTTACGAGTCTCTCTGTGACTTTGGCTGTGAAGGGGAGGAGAGAGATGGACTGGTAGTTTTTCAGGTCTGTCGGGTCGGCTGTGGGCTTCTTGAGGAGGGGTTTGACCTCCGCCCGCTTCCAGTCATCGGGGAAGATGCCGGATTTGAAAGAGGCGTTGATGGTACGTCCTAGTTCGGGTGCGATGGCGGCGGCAACCCTGTGGTAGATGTGCGGTGGGCAGGGGTCCGTGGGGGCTCCTGAGTGGGTGTTCTTCATGGTCACAGTGGTGTGTTCGACGGTGGCCAGATTCCAGGTAGCGATGATCGGCTCTTTGTCGGTGGTGGTGGCGAGTGGGGGGTGTCCGGCGTCTGTTCACTGAAGTTGTCGTAGAGGGCCTTGATCTTCAAATGGAAGTAGGAGCTGAGCTTGTTGTAGAGTTCCTGGGATGGTGTGATGTCCGTGGCTTCGCTGGGGGGTTTGGTGAATTGCTGTATGACGTTGAAGAGTTCTTTAGCATTGGTCGCATTGGTGTGGATCTTGTTCTTGATGAAAGTCTGCTTGGTGTCTCTTAAACGCTGGTGGTATTCCTTCAGGGCGTCCCGGTAGCTGTTCAGGTCTACCGTGGCTTTCCGGTTTCGCCAGGTTTTCTAGAGGCGTCTGCAGGAGCGCCTGGCTACTTGGAGTTCGGTGGTGAACCAGGCGGCTTTCAGGGGTCGTTGTTTGCCGGGGTGGCGGTGGGGTGCGAGCTTGTTGGCGCAGCTGGAGATCCAACGAGGAAATTCCTTGGCTGCGGAGTTGGCGTCGGTCATGGCGCAGAGTGGGTCTAGGAGGAGGGTGGTCTTAAGGTGCTCCTCTGTGATCTTGCACCAGTTCCTGCGAGGTGGGCGTGGGGGGGGTTTGGGTCTGGTGGAAGTGTTGAAGGTGAAGTGTACGCAGTGGTGGTCCGTCCAGGGAGGCTGCGAGGTATGGCTGAACTGGATGTTCGTCCCTCCTGCGAAGATGGGGTCGAGGGTGTGTCCTGCTCTGTGCGTTGGGGTGGTGACAAGCTGCCTCAGTCCGAGGTTGGAGAGGTTGTCGAGGAGGGTGATGGAGTCGGGGTCGCTGCGGTTGTCGAGGTGGAAATTGAGGTCTCCGAGTAGAATATAGTCCATGGATGTGATGGCGTGGGGTGCGACGAGGTCGGCGATGGTGTTTGCGGACTGGGTGCGCGGTATGGGGGGTCTGTATGCAAGGGTGCCCCGTAGCGTGGTCCTGGGGTTGGTCTGGATCTGGAAGTGGAGGAGTTCTGTTTTGGAGTGGGGGTCGCTCATGATGGAGGTGGAGAGTCGAAGGGAGGTCTAGTGAGCGATGGCGAGTCCTCCTCCAGGGCGGTGGGGGCGGTCCCTTCTCCCTTAACTAACTTCTTTTACCCATACTATAGACCACACTACAGCTAATTCATGTGTGAGTGCAGAACATGATGGAAGTAGTCATGGCCGAGAGGTTAAGGCGATGGACTCGAAATCCATTGGGGGTCTCCCCGCGCAGGTTCGAATCCTGCTGACTATGAGTTAATTTTTAATCATTTCATTTCATTTTGACATGGAAATTAATTATGTGGTTCGTAAACATCTGCTTTTTCCGCATAATTGTGTCTTTGCTACTCTGGTGCTGCATGTGCTGCACCTGTTGGATGAAGCTTTCATTACTGCGGCCCAGCTTGTACTTTGATGCGAGTGCAGCTTAAAAACATATTTTTACTTCACAAAGCCAAATTGATTGGCTTTGAAAATTAAAGATACTGTTGGTTGGTGGTACAATACATTGGCATCTAAACACCAAAAACATCTTTAGCTTCGAAGGAGGAGCATTGTGTACATGTGGATAATTATAATAGGAGCAACTGTGTTTTGCAGACAATGAATAATTTATCAAACAATACGTCTTCAATGAGGTTGTGTAAAACACGAGGCACTGCTGAGATTTGACCTCAGGATCTCCTGTTTATTAGGCAGGCACTTTAACCAACTAAGCCACAGCGCCTATTTCACTTCAGGAGTCCCCAGTGTACCTTCTGTCCTGGTGTCACTGTGAGGCACTGCATATTTTTCTGTCTTGAAAGTTTTGATATTTTACAGCTACTACCGACAAGAACATGGAGAAGAAAACCTGATATTGGAATGGAAATATTACAAAGAGGGTCACCAACGAGTAGGATTCAGATCGTTGGTCATCCCACTGAGATTTGGAAACCAGCTGGACACGGGTCATAACACGCTACACTGCGGATTTACACAAGTGAGTTATGGGGCAGATCGGAAACATTTCCAAACGCCACACTGCGTTTACCAAACTTGCCTTATACTTTTTGATTGTTTATTGCGTGCATCTTCCATATCTTCACTCTCCTTTATGTGGGAAGTTTATGCTGCTCGCCCTTTTACTTGGGGGCCACACCGTCTTGGAACATCCCGTCATGATTTGTTGTCGCTCTAAGTAGATACAGTTTTTTACACTATACTTAACGCTAGATTCCGCATGTACTTTCACTACTTCCCTTACACAAGCAACTTATGTGCGATGCGGCTTTCTAGCCTTTACGTGTATATACGTATTGGATCAATGGGGTCAATGATAGGCTTGACTCTGTTCCAAACAGGGCTGCTGCTCGGTTTAGCACGACCTTCATCCAGCATGCCTATGACACTTTAGACTTTCTGGGACATGCACGATTTTCTCATTTTTTAACCCGGCTGCAATTCCGTTTAGTACGGTTTTTCTCACAGCATGCTTTGGCGTTGAAATGCGCACATCTACTAACTTTACTGCTGTGAACTCGGTTCGCCCATTCCGCCATAGCTCACTCCTGTTCTTACCATTCCCACAGATTATCATAAAACTTTTAATAAAACGTTGGCCTTTTGACCCCATTACCTGGCCTGGGATCTTCTAACTAAGGACAAACCCGCCTCTCCGTGGATCATTGGCAACTCGACAGGCCAGGACATTAGAGGTATGGACGGATGGGTGGGGCCTCAAGGCCGCGTGGTGAGTTAAACACGCATCGACATGGGAATACTCCTTTTATTCCCACATACACGCAGTACACACTTGAATAGACCATGTCTTCTGCTCCCCCTCCCTTCTCCAAAAGGTGGTGCAAATATCACACCTGGGTAAAATGCTCTCGGACCACAGCCCGCTGGAGATTTTTCTTGAGTGGGTTTATGTCCCAACACCGATGCCGACATGGAGATTCAAACCACAGGGTTTTTCGGGTGCATATGGCAGCTTCTGTTGCAGATTACTTTGCTCGGAATGTTTAATCTGCCTCCTCCCCATTAATAGAATGGGAAGCGTTCAAGGTGGTAGTGAGGGGTGCCTCCATTGGTGCAGTGGTAGGAGGGAGAGAGGAGATTGTGCGCAAATTGACAGAAGTAGAGGGACGATTGGTCCCCCTGGAAAAAGCAGCCTTGGAATCCCCTGAACTGGTGGGTGAACTGCAGAAGATGCAGATAGAGTATGCCGACCTGATGGAGAGGCTAAGGGTAATTGACTATAAAGCGTATGTCCCGAGAACACATGTAGAGGCTGATAAAGCGGGTACCCTACTTGCACGCATTATTAGGGATCAACCCCAAGTGACCCCAATAACACAAATTCGCTCCCCAACAGGAGACATGGCTGATACCCAAGTTACGATCAATGAGGCATTCCAAGAGTACTATACCTGTTTGTACAGTGCCCCCAGGCGCTCATATATGCCAGAAATTAAGGAGTTCTCCAGGGAGTGAAGCTGCCGAAGCTAGCCACTATAGACCAGGACGAGCTGAAGTGACTTATTACTACAGAGGAAATTCTGGCTGCGATCCGGGCCCTGCCGTGGAATAAGACCCCTGGGCTAGATGGCCTACCCGCAGAATTTTACTCAACCTATGCCAAGGAGCTGGCACCCCACTTGGGTGCATTGTATAATGCCTCTGCTGAGGGAGGGGCTCGCCCCCAGACGACAAAGCAGGCACTAGTAGTGTCATTGCCCAAACCTGGGCGTGATCAGACTGATATTTCAGCATACCACTCATTGTCGCTCCTAAACACGGAGTATAAAATCCTAAGTAAGATCTTAGCGACGCGTTTATTGCCCTATCTCACTAGGTTAGTACACGTGGAGCAATGCGGGTTCGTGCCATGTAGGAGCACTGCACAGAACGTGAGGCGGCTATATCAAATAATGTGGGCCCCCTTGGAGCGTTTCCCAATGGAGGGCCTGAACCTGAGGTATGATTATCCACATACTTTACCTTTGGTCCCCTCTCTCCCCCCTTTTTTCTATTTGCATACTAGTGGCACCTCTATTATTTACTTACACCACTTTTCTCCAACATAGGCCTCTTTACTTTCAATATACGTCCTTAAACGGACGTACCACGCTGACCACGCTCTATCGATGTTGACTACCTTGGCAAGACACATCCAACATTACTCACTGGTAATCTGGCCTACAACGAGATTTCTTGAAATTGGTTTCACACACTGGCACCAGGGTGTTGACCAAACCTTGGAATCTAACCACAGAACGTTGAAACCAATGGCTCGGATACTTCATTTTCCCTTTTTCTTTCTTCACTCTTATTACACTTCGCGCTTTCTCTTTCCACCACGTATTCACCACACCGGTATTTCCATCGTGGTCCTTCTTCCCTTGGACTATGACTGTCCAATTCTAAACCTTCTTCCCTTTTCTTTTTTTCTCTTTCACTCTCTCTCTCAAATCACATATTAAACACTCTTGTTTTTGCCCAACGGATGTCTAAAATACTTGTACATTGTATGCCATTGTAGCCCTGAAGAAGCCCATGTTTGGGCGAAACGCGTTGGCTGTTTCTAAAGATGCACACCAAGCGTATTTGAAATAAAGACATACAAAGACCCCAACAAACAACTTTTGATTGTTTATCAACCTATATACATTGCATCGTGTTACTTGCTACTAATTTATATTGCTTCTCATCTACCTTCTGTGCATGTTTGTATTTGTGGTCAAGTGGCGGCTGACCATTTGTGGCGGGCAATATCTGCATACCACATAACTGACCTAGGTAGTGCAGTTGTCTATAACCCGGCTGCTTTCTAATTTGTTGATTCGCATGTCTTTTCTACTTTATGGAAAAACAGAGGCACATACGGGGATCAAACCCATAACCATGGATTTATTTGCAACACGCTCTAACCAATGGAGCTAACTGGCCTACGCTTAATGAGATCATATAGGAGTTTCTAATGAAACTGAACAGGCTGTCACAGTACACAGAGACATTTAATAGACCTACAGACAGGCCATTACTGACCCATTATAGTTTCAGGCAAAGACATTGAGGCACTCAGATAATCCTGCACCAACTCGCACATACCGGGGAGCATCACCAAAGAACACGGATATTATTTAATGAGCTGCACTGAACCACTTCACTAACAAGAGCTGCACGACCATCACTCCCCAGAAAAGATGGATTGAAGGCAATAATCACTCCACAGACCCTCCCTCCTGCCACACTTACCCAGAAAGGTACTGGTCTCGGCTCAGCAGCACTGCGCATGCTCAATGTTCTGCAGGTTCTTCTCACACCCGAGCTTAATCCATACCACACACTATACCTCACTGGGCTCTCAATCCTTAACCCTTCCCGTCCTGTACCCTTTTCTCTGTACTCCTTCCCCCATCACTCACTCCTCCCCCTCCCTCAACTTTCATAGACATGGACCCGTGCTGCACCTTCTTGTGTGGTTCTCCAGAGTACACAGCTTATCACTATCCAAACCGGATTTTGTGCTCATTATTCTCTGCGCCCCCGCTTCATTAAATAACTTCTTTTACCCATACTATAGACCACACTACAGCTAATTCATGTGTGAGTGCAGAATAAGATGGAAGTAGTCATGGCGAGTGGTTAAGGCGATGGACTTGAAATCCATTGGGGTCTTCCCGCGCAGGTTCGAATTCTGCTGACTACGCGTTAATTTTTAATCATATCATTTCATTTTGACCTCGAAACTAATTATGTGGTTCGTAAACATCTGCCTTTTCAGCATAATTGTGTCTTTGCTCCCCTGGTGCTGCATGTGCTGCACCTGTTGGGTGAAGCTTGCATTACCGCTGCCCAGCTTGTACTTTGATGCAAGTGCAGCTTAAAAACATCTTTTCACTTCACAAAACCAAACTGATTGGCTTTGAAAATTAAAGATACTGGTGGTTGGTGGTACAATACATTGGCATCTAAACACCAAAAACATCTTTAGCTTCTGAAGGAAGAGCATTGTGTACATGTGGATAATTATAATAAGAGCAACTGTGTTTGCAGACAATGAGTCATTTATCAAACAATACGTCTTCTATGAGGTTGTGTAAAACACAAGGCCTGCTGAGATTCGAACTCAGGATCTCCTGTTTTCTAGACAGGAGCTTTAACCAACTAAGCCCCAGCGCCTAGTTCGCTTTAAGAGACCCCACTGTACCTTCTGTCCTGGTGTCACTATGAGGCACTGCATATTTTTCTGCCTTAAAAGCTTTAATATTCTACAACTGCTACCGACAAGAACATGGAGAAGAAAACCTGATATTGGAATGGAAATATTACAAAGAGGGTCACGAAAAACGTATATCATTATACATACATATCTCTATTTATTTTGTAATGTTTTACACTGGTGGACGAAGGGCTCGATACATTCGTTAAACTAAATGAGAGTACGATGATTTAAAGGTCACCAATATATACAAGATAATTTCCTGATGCCTACATAACGAATGTGCTTTTTCCTTCACTTCTCGTGACCTCTGGACATCACACTGAGAAGCCGAGGAACCGCCACTCTCGGAGAGAAAGAGTCACCTTTAGTGACGCGTCCCCGGTGTGAGAAGTTGGCCTCGTATATGCTGTCCACTAGTTATAGTGGGCACCTTGTACCAGTCCAAACAACCACTTATGGATGATAGGTTAAAGACAACCTTTATTGAAAGCTATCCTAGTGGTAGCTATGGAGAGCAGCCTTCAGGCTAAGTCTTGGAGGAATGTAAAGCAGCTTGTTTTACCAGTCTATAATCTCTTGAGTGACCAAATGAAAGAGGACCACACCAGGTATATATATAAAATATATGTATTTAGTCTTAAACACACCCCTCTAGTCTCTTTATGAGGCTAGAGTTCGAAGTACATAAGTTACAAGGCGAATATCAGCAGTTATTAGCACAATACACGTTTGAGCCCTAGGGGCGTACCAAACCATATACTAAAATAGTGGTATAAGAACCACGACTGAGCTAGACACAAGGCCTAGAGCCTGTAGAAGTGCTTGGACCCCAAGGAACCACCCAAGGTAGTGACACAGGGGACCCACGGGGGACGCGTGCAGTGTGAGAACACAGCCGCGAATCGCCGTTGACTTCTATGGGGAAAGTCGCGGTTGGATTTTTAAAGAAAAAGGACACTTCGGAGAGGACTTCCAGTTAACCCCTTTAAACTTAAGAGTTTCTAGGGCCCACACCCACGTGAGTACCGAAATACTCGAGTTACCTCACCCAGGGAAGCTGGGTGCATACGTGTTAAAAGGTGTCGGGAATCGTCGTCGTTTTCAATGGCGACCTCTTGGAAAGTGCTGCTGCCGTGAAGAGGAAAGAGTGTCCGGTGCGATCCAAGCCTGGATCGAGGAAGAGGAAGACCTGAAAGCAGAGGGGACAGAGTCTGGGTCACTAGCCAGTGACCAGGGGCACGATAGTCAAATGCCCTCAGATGTCGGGTGCTTCAGGTGAGTTGATGGGTGCCTTGACTCTTCAGCCACGAGGTCCAGGAGGCATCGACGACAACCAGGAGCTGGAATTGCGCTGTCCCACAAAGTCTGTCGAGTGCTGCGGTGTCGGCGACCAGATTGGACCCATCAAGCCTTGGCAACGGCAAGTCACGGGGAAATAAAGAAAAGGCTGCGGTGCAGACCAGCAAGGTCTGAGGGACTCACCCAGCAAGGGTAAGTCAGGGCACTTCTGGAGCAACCAGAAAAGCCCAAGCAATTGAAGAGTTGCCTTCGTGGGGACCCACTAGCCAACGGACTAGAGATCGCAAAGGAGCCTCAAGCAGTCGCACTTGGAGCTGGCCCACGGGACACTCGTGGAGTGTAGGCCAGTGATCTTTGCAGCAGTTGGTGCTTGGGGCTAGGGCTACTTGGAACCCAAAGCACGGCTTCGAGAGATGTCAGGAAGTTGGTGCACTTGCAAATGTGCTCTGTGTGCAGGGGTCACGGTTCCACGTTACCCACGACAGCTACGGGCCTCAGCTTTGCTGGGGACTCAGGGCAGCCTCGGAAAAGTCTGGAAATCTACCTCTGGTGATGCAAAGACTTCGGCGTCCGGCGGGAGCTTCAGTGATGCAGACCGGACAGATGCTTTGTTGGTGCCTGCCAAGCAGGGGAGTCACTCCTTGACCCCAAGGGAGATTCTTCAGTCCTCTAATCTTGATGTAGAGCATCGAAGGTCCAGGATTCAGCTTCAGAGTTTCGTCCAGGGATATCTAAAGTCCTGTTGCCAGGGTTCCCTTACTTATACTAAGAAAAGAGGTTGGACTAACTCTGGGGACCAACCTATGGGAGGGTTTGGAAAGAGGGGTGGCTACACCCATTTCCTTTGTCCAGTTTCACACCAGAGCAGGGGCTGGCAGCCCCTGCAACCGGTTTGAACTGGGGTATGCACGAGGACACCAAATGTGCCCCCAGTGCAGGACTTCAAAGCACTCAGAGAGTGCACCACCCAGCCCCAATCCACTAAGGCCTGTCTGGGAGGTGGTAACACCTCCCTGAGACAGGAAACCTATTGTCCAGGCCTCCCCTGCCGGAGTTTCGGTCAGCAGCAGGAGGCCAGACTCGTGTCTGTGGCTGCAGCATCCATTTTGTGATGCCAGGCTCTGTTTAGTTGGTACCGGGTATACCGGTGCTGTCATGTCTCTCCCTCTAGAAGGGTGGGATCATACTCCCACACCAGTTACTGGTGTGGGGGTATGATTCCAAGGTGTTTGACACCAAACACGACATGTTTCCGTGCAGCCATCCCAAAGTTAGCATTTACCGTTTAGATATAATGCACTTAAGAGTATATGGTCAGGCTGCACCACAGACAACCCCGGAGAGGAGATTCCGAAGGCTGCAGAGGGGCTCTGCTCATGCATGGGCACCCTCTCACATAAAACCAAGCACCCTGCCTTCAGGATTGATAAGGCCTGCCATAGGGGTGACTGATAGGTTTGTATGTGCAGTGATAGGTGAGATATAGTGAACCTATATCTCTGTAAGGGGTGCATGCACCACCTCACTCAGGCTGCAGTAGCAGTCCTGTGGTGTCATTTTGGAGGGCCTTCCAGGGGTGGCACAATACATGCTTCAACCCCTGGTAGGCCTCTGGGGTACCTATGCCCTGGGTACATAGTATACCATATACTAGGGACTTATAAGGGCACCCCAGAATCCAATCTGAAGTGTACTTAAGGTACAGGGAATCAATTTAGAGAGGAAGCAGCTAGGCTGGGGTCCTGGATAGCAGGGCCCCAGCCAGACTAAAGTCGAAAAACAGTGATACACCAGCAAAAAGTGGGGGTAACCATAAGAGGCAGATCCTACTCTCCTACACAACCCCCCCCCAAACGCAGGGACATTAAACTAACCTTGACCAGTTAAGTCTTCATGTTCTAAGTGGAAATATCTGGAGAGTCCATCTGCATTGGCATGGTTACTCCCAGGTCTATGTTCCACTGTATAGTCCATCCCCTGTAGGGAAATGGACCACCTCAAAGGTTTGGGGTTTTCACCCTTCATCTGTTTTAGCCATAAGAGGGGCTTATGGTCTGTTTGAACAAGGAAGTGAGTGCCAAACAAGTATGGCCTCAGCTTCTTCAGAGCCCAAACCACAGCAAAGGCCTCCCTCTCAATGGCTGACCAACGTTTCTCTCTGGGGGTCAGCCTTCTGCTAATAAAAGCTACTGGCTGATCCTGACCTTCATCATTCAACTGTGACAGTACAGCCCCTACCCCCAACTCAGATGCATCTGTTTGCACAATGAACTTTTTGGAGTAATCAGGACTTTGCAGAATGGGAGCAGTGCACATGGCCTGCTTCAGGTCATCAAATGCCTTTTGACAGCTAACTGTCCACTGAACCTTTTTGGGCATTTTCTTAGAGGTTAAGTCATTCAGGGGTGTCACTATTGATCCATACCCCTTGACAAATCTTCTGTAGTACCCAGTCAGGCCTAAAAAGGCTCTCACCTGAGTCTGGGTAGTTGGAGCAGCCCAGTCCATGATGGTCTGGATCTTGCTCTGCAATGGTTGAACCTGGCCTCCACCCACAAGGTGGCCCAGGTACACAACCTGACTCTGCCCTATCTGGCACTTTGTGGCCTTGATAGTTAGGCCTGCCTTCTGCAGGGCCTCCAAAACATTTCTGAGGTGGACCAGGTGATCCTCCCAGGTGGAGCTAAAGACAGCAATATCATCTAGATATGCTGCACTATAGGCTTCCAGACCTGTAAGGACTGTGTTCACCAACCTCTGAAAAGTGGCAGGTGCATTTTTCAAACCAAAGGGCATCACCACAAATTGGTAAAGCCCACCAGGGGTAGAAAATGCAGTTTTTGGCTTTGCATCATCAGCTAGTCTGATCTGCCAGTAGCCAGCTGTTAGGTCAAATGTGCTTAGATACTTGGCTGAGGCCAAAGTGTCTATTAGCTCATCTGCCCTGGGGATTGGATGGGCATCAGTCCTAGTGACTGCATTGAGGCCTCTGTAGTCCACACAAAACCTCATCTCTCTCTTACCATCTTTGGTGTGAGGTTTTGGCACCAGGACCACTGGACTAGCCCAAGGGCTATCTGAAGGCTCAATGACACCCAGCTCCAACATTTTCTGGACTTCTGTCCTGATACAGTCCCTGACCTGGTCAGGTTGCCTGTAAATCTTACTTTTAACAGGCAGACTGTCCCCAGTGTCCACTTCATGAGTGCACCAGGTGGTCTGACTTGGAGTCAGAGAAAACATGTGTCTGAACTGATTGAGCACCTGTCTACAATCAGTTTGCTGCTGGGCAGTGAGGCTGCCTGCCAAGGCTACACCATCCACTGACCCATCATCAGGGTTCTGGGAGAGCAGGTCAGGGAGAGGGTCACTCTCCTCCTCCTGTCCCTCATCAGTTGCCATGAGCAAGCCCATGTCAGCCCTGTCCACATATGGCTTCAGCCTGTTGACATGGAGCACCCTGTGGGGGCTCCTGGGAGTTCCCAGGTCTACCAGATAGGTAACCTCTCCCTTCTGTTCAACAATGGTATGGGGGCCACTCCACTTGTCTTGGAGGGCTGCTGGGGCCACTGGCTCCAGCACCCACACCTTCTGTCCTGGCTGGTAAACAGTCAGCACAGCCTTTTGGTCATGCCAGGCTTTCTGTAATTCCTGGCTAGCCTCAAGGTTTTTGGTTGCCTTTTTCATATACTCAGCCATCCTGGAGCGGAGACCAAGTACATAGTCCACTATGTCCTGTTTAGGGGGTTTGAGAGGTAACTCCCAACCTTCCTTCACCAGACACAATGGACCCCTGACAGGATGGCCAAACAAAAGTTCAAAAGGGCTGTAGCCAACCCCTTTTGAGGCACCTCCCTGTATGCAAATAAAAGGCAGGGCAAGAGTATGTCCCATCTTCGCCTAAGCTTTTCTGGGAGCCCTTTAATCATGCCCTTCAAGGTTTTGTTGAATCTCTCAACTAAACCATTGCATTGTGGGTGATAGGGTGTGGTGAACTTATAAGTCACTCCACACTCCTTCCACATTGCAGTCAAGTAACTGGACATAAAGTTTGCACCTCTGTCAGATACTACCTCCTTAGGAAAGCCCACTCTTGAGAAAATTCCCAGGAGGGCCCTTGCCACCACAGGAGCTGTAGTGGTCCTAAGGGGAATGGCTTCTGGGTACCTGGTGGCATGGTCCACCACCACCAGGATAAACCTGTGCCCAGATGCTGTTTGGGGATCCATGGGACCAACTATGTCAATCCCCACCCTCTCAAAGGGAACCCCCACCACAGGTAGTGGTATCAGGGGGGCCTTTGTGGTGCCACCTGCCTTCCCACTGGCTTGGCAGGTTACACAGGAGCGACAAAACTCCTTGGTGTCTTCAGACATGTGGGGCCAGTGAAAGTGAGGGACAATTCTGTCCCAAGTCTTGTTCTGGCCCAGGTGACCTGCTAAGGGAATATCATGGGCTAGTGTCAATAGGAAGCCCCTGAACTTCAGAGGTATAACCAACCTCCTGGCTGCTCCAGGCTTGGGGTCTCTACTCTCTGAGTACAGGAGTCCATCATCCCAATATATCTTATGGGTGCCACTAGCATTCCCAGCAGCCTCAGCAGCAGCTTGCTGTCTGAGGGGTTCAAGAGAGGGGCAGTTCAGCTGCTCCTGGCTCAGATCTGCCCTGGAAGGGCCCCTGTCCCCAAGAACTCAACCTGATCAGGTTCAAGCTCCTCTGGGACAGTTCCTTCTTCAGGCCTGAGATCATCTTCCTCAAAAGACTGATCTGCTTCCTGAGCCAAGGGGGAAGGCACTGCCTTAACCCTACTGCTCCTCCTCTTGGGAGGCACCTGGTCCATTATTCCAGAATCCAGGGCCTGTTCAGCTTTTGACATTTTTGCCTGTGACCTAGTCACAGCAAAGACATGTGCAGGGATCCCTAGCATTTCTGCATGTTTCCTGAGCTCCACCTCTGCCCAAGCTGAGGTTTCAAGATCATTGCCAAGCAAGCATTCAACTGGTAGGTCTGCACTCACCACAACCTTCTTAAGGCCAGTTACCCCTCCCCAGGAGAAGTTAACAACTGCCAGAGAATGGTCTGTTCTGACATTGCTAGCATTGGTCACTTGGTACATTTCACCAAGTATAATCTGCCCAGGATCCACAAGATCTTGTGTCACCATGGTGACACTTGCTCCTGTGTCCCTGAATGCCAAAGCCTCCCTTCCATTAATTAAAGGCTGCTGTCTGTATTTGCCCAAATTATTGGGACTCACAAAGGGGGACATATCCATGCCCCCATCACAGACTAGGACAGCCTGAGTTGGCACTCTGACTAGGCCAGAGCCCATCTCAGTACCCAGGGTCAACCCTACTAAACCCTTATTCTGAGTGTTTCCACCACCACTTGTAGCTGGACTAGGGGGAACAGTTGCCTTAGGGGCAATGGTGGCTGGATTGGAGTCTTTGGACTTGGTGCAATCACTTGTCCAGTGAGTCTTTTGCTTACAGACTTTGCACCATGGTTTCTTTTGGCCTTTTCCTTTATTAGATTGGGATTCCCCACCAGATGCATATTTTTGGGGACCTTGAGAAGACTTCTGGTCTTTACCCTTTTCCCCACCCTTATCAGAGTTTTTAGAATCTTGCTTCTTCTGGTCACCACCTTGGTTCTGTACTTTCTGCTTCACCCTGGTTCTGACCCATTTGTCTGCCTTCTTTCCCAATTCTTGGGGAGAGGTCAGATCAGAGTCAACCAGGTACTGATGTAGCAACTGATTCTGACAGTTATTAAGAATCTGCTCCCTCATGATTAAATTATACAATCCTTTGAAGTCACACACCTTACTGCCAAGTAACCAGCCTTCCAGAGCCTTGGTAGCACAATCTACAAAGTCCACCCAGTCCTGTGTCTGTGCCTTTTGGGTATCTCTGAACTTTAACCTGTATTGCTCAGTGGTTAGGCCAAACCCATCTATCAGGGCACTCTTCAGGACTTGGTAATCATCAGCATCCTCTTCTCTTACAGTGAGGAGCTTGTCTCTACCTTTGTCTGCAAAGGAGAGCCACAAGATTGCTGCCCACTGCTCCTGGGGGACCCTCTGAACTTTACAGGCCCTTTCCAGTGCAGTTATCCATTTGTGGATGTCATCCCCACTCTGGTAGGGAGGGACAATCTTGCTCAGGTTTCTATGGTCATAAGACCTTTCCCTACCACTAGGGAAGTTGCTGCCACCATGGGACTCTAGTCCCAACTTTCTTCTTTGTCTATGAAGCTCTAGGGACTCCCTGTCTATAGCCAGCTGCTCTCTTCTGATCCTAAGCTGAGCTTCTTCATACTGGAGCAGTCTCTTTTTCCTCTCATTAGAGGTTTCCCTCCTATGAGAAGAAACAGAGGTCCCTACTGAGGTGTCAGAATGGTTAGACTCCTGAGAAGGAGATCTGGACCTTCTAGGCACACTCACAACTCTTCCTGGTGGGACAAAGGGGAGGTCATTCTGATCCTCCTCCTCATCTGCAGGAGGAGCTGGATTGTCCAGGGCAAGATCATTGTCATCTTCCTGGCCAGTTTCAGAGGGCAGGTCCTGGGTATTTTCACCCCTGGTCCCTTCCTCATCTTCTGCCCCACCCTCTCTGCCTACCCCTGCAGACCCTAGGGGTCTTCTGAGATCATCCAGCAGAAGCATCTCCATGAGACGTTGGGTGTTGGCACTTTTGCCTGTCTTCAGCTTCCTAATCTTGCACAACTCTCTCAATTCCAAGAATGGGAGGTTGTCATATTTGGAGGGTAGGAGCCCACTGGTTCCTGGCAGGGACCTACTGGTTCCTGGCCCTGAAGACATTACTAGTGAGGTGTGGTGTATGCACTACCTACTCTAGTGTGGCCTACTAAACTCTCTTGAGTTGTAGAAAGGGTGTGCTAAGCCCTTGACACACAACTCTAAGTTCAGTAGAACTTACTGTATTTCTAAGCTTGAATTTATATGTACCTTAGGTACCTTTAGTGGTTTTCAGTTAGTCACACACTTGAGATTATCTGGTAAAACAATAGCAAGCTGGAATCCCACACGCTGCACACCAATGTGAGAAGTTGGCCTGGTATATGCTGTCCACTAGTTATAGTGGGCACCTTGCACCAGTCCAAACAACCCCTTATGGATGATAGGTTAAAGACAACCTTTATTGAAAGCTATCCTAGTGGTAGCTATGGAGAGCAGCCTTCAGGCTAAGTCTTGGAGGAATGTAAAGCAGCTTGTTTTACCAGTCTATAATCTCTTGAGTGACCAAATGAAAGAGGACCACACCAGGTATATATATAAAATATATGTATTTAGTCTTAAACACACCCCTCTAGTCTCTTTATGAGGCTAGAGTTCGAAAGTACATAAGTTACAAGGCAAATATCAGCAGTTATTTAGCACAATACACGTTTGAGCCCTAGGGGCGTACCAAACCATATACTAAAATAGTGGTATAAGAACCACGACTGAGCTAGACACAAGGCCTAGAGCCTGTAGAAGTGCTTGGACCCCAAGGAACCACCCAAGGTAGTGACACAGGGGACCCACGGGGACGCGTGCAGTGTGAGAACACAGCCGCGAATCGCCGTTGACTTCTATGGGGAAAGTCGCGGTTGGATTTTTAAAGAAAAAGGACACTTCGGAGAGGACTTCCAGTTAACCCCTTTAAACTTAAGAGTTTCTAGGGCCCACACCCACGTGAGTACCGAAATACTCGAGTTACCTCACCCAGGGAAGCCGGGTGCATACGTGTTAAAAGGTGTCGGGAATCGTCGTCGTTTTCAATGGCGACCTCTTGGAAAGTGCTGCTGCCGTGAAGTGGAAGAGTGTCCGGTGCGATCCAAGCCTGGATCGAGGAAGAGGAAGACCTGAAAGCAGAGGGGACAGAGTCTGGGTCACTAGCCAGTGACCAGGGGCACGATAGTCGAATGCCCTCAGATGTCGGGTGCTTCAGGTGAGTTGATGGGTGCCTTGACTCTTCAGCCACGAGGTCCAGGAGGCGTCGACGACGACCAGGAGCTGGAATCCATCTGTCCCACAAAGTCTGTCGAGTGCTGCGGTGTCGGCGACCAGATTGGACCCAAAAAGCCTTGGCAACGGCAAGTCACAGGGAAATGAAGAAAAGGCTGCGGTGCAGACCAGCAAGGTCTGAGGGACTCACCCGGCGAGGGTAAGTCAGGGCACTTCTGGAGCAACCAGAAAAGCCCAAGCAATTGAAGAGTTGCCTTCGTGGGGACCCACTAGCCAACGGACTAGAGATCGCGAAGGTGTCTCAAGCGGTCGCACTTGGAGCTGGCCCACGGGACACTCGTGGAGTGTAGGCCAGTGATCTTTGCTGCAGTTGGTGCTCGGGGCTAGGGCTACTTGGAACCCAAAGCACGGCTTCGAGAGATGTCAGGAAGTTGGTGCACTTGCAAATGTGCTTGGTGTCCAGGGGTCACGGTTCCACATTACCCACGACAGCTATGGGCCTCAGCTTTGCTGGGGACTCAGGGCAGCCTCGGGGAAGTCTGGAAATCCACCTCTGGTGATGCAAAGACTTCGGCGTCCGGCGGGAGCTTCAGTGATGCAGACCGGACAGATGCTTCATTGGTGCCTGCCAAGCAGGGGAGTCACTCCTTGACCCCAAGGGAGATTCTTCAGTCCTCTAATCTTGATGTAGAGCGTCGAAGGTCCAGGATTCAGCTTCAGAGTTTCGTCCAGGGATATCTAAAGTCCTGTTGCCAGGGTTCCCTTACTTATACTAAGAAAAGGGGTTGGACTAACTCTGGGGACCCACCTATGGGAGGGTTTGGAAAGAGGGGTGGCTACACCCATTTCCTTTGTCCAGTTTCGCGCCAGAGCAGGGGCTGGCAGCCCCTGCAACCGGTTTGAACTGGGGTATGCACGAGGACACCAAATGTGCCCCCAGTGCAGGACTTCAAAGCACTCAGAGAGTGCACCACCCAGCCCTAATCCACTAAGGCCTGTCTGGGAGGTGGTAACACCTCCCTGAGACAGGAAACCTATTGTCCAGGCCTCCCCTGCCGGAGTTTCGGTCAGCAGCAGGAGGCCAGACTCGTGTCTGTGGCTGCAGCATCCATTTTGTGATGCCAGGCTCTGTTTAGTTGGTACCGGGTATACCGGTGCTGTCATGTCTCTCCCTCTAGAAGGGTGGGATCATACTCCCACACCAGGTACTGGTGTGGGGGTATGATTCCAAGGTGTTTGACACCAAACACGACATGTTTCCGTGCAGCCATCCCAAAGTTAGCATTTACCGTTTAGATATAATGCACTTAAGAGTATATGGTCAGGCTGCACCACAGACAACCCCGGAGAGGAGATTCCGAAGGCTGCAGAGGGGCTCTGCTCATGCATGGGCACCCTCTCACATAAAACCAAGCACCCTGCCTTCAGGATTGATAAGGCCTGCCATAGGGGTGACTGATAGGTTTGTATGTGCAGTGATAGGTGAGATATAGTGAACCTATATCTCTGTAAGGGGTGCATGCACCACCTCACTCAGGCTGCAGTAGCAGTCCTGTGGTGTCATTTTGGAGGGCCTTCCAGGGGTGGCACAATACCTGCTTCAACCCCTGGTAGGCCTCTGGGGTACCTATGCCCTGGGTACATAGTATACCATATACTAGGGACTTATAAGGGCACCCCAGAATCCAATCTGTAGTGTACTTCTATAATTTATTCATCTTATGCACTGTTGTTTATTGGACCAGAGCCTCCCACCACAACAACTGAGGATGAATCAAGCATGTGAATCTCTTAGAGACCCAATGCTGTATAGCCATGTTCCTGCTTCTGCAATCCACCTTCCTGAAGTCAGACATAGATTAAAAACTGTGACTTGCTAGTAAGTAGTGTGTCAGAGTAAGGCCCTTTAGGAACGTATTTCCAATCACCAGTGTCATCATACAAAATGATGGGGTCCTGTGAAAAATTAGTTGAGCGGCCCCTAAAATTTCACTTGGGCTTGCGGCCTCATGGGCCAATGTTATGTTGATGCTTGAGCCCCAGAACAACTAATGAGGAAGCACTCCTTTCACTGACCCGATATATTTCTTGGGCCTGAGCAGGGCACTTATCATCTTGTACACATGAGGACCGTGACAGAGTCCATTCAGTTAAGCAATAGGGCACTGCTGCCTGTAATGGAGGCTTGCACTGTTCCTCATGGTCCAAGGACATGCTTAGACGTACTTCCAAAGCCCCAATCCTACTACTGCCTTACAAGCAGCATTACAGACCCCTACCCTCTTCCCATCAAGGCCAGCCACTTGTACTCAGAGTGGGAAGAAACTGACAGAGAATAAGGCAGGAGAAAGAGAGAGCAACGCAGATGAAATATGGGAGACACACGGATGTGAAGTACCGGAGCAGGCACAATAAAAGACGCAGGAAGAGACAAAGACGGCGAGAGATGGGTGGACATCAATACGAGAGGGAGGAGATAAATAAACAAATATACAGAACTAGCAGGAAGGAGAGACAGAAGTGCGGCCACGAAGTAGAAAAAAAGATTGAGAGAGAGCAGGACAGAGAAAGAGACGACGAGAGAAATGAAGAAGATGTCTGAGGGAGAGATGAAAGAGAGGGGAGACTTGGTGAGATGGACAAATGCAGAGGAAGGACAGATGAGTGAAAAACAAATGACCGAGGAGAGAACGAGTGAGATATGCAAAGAAAGCACTACAAATGGGCTAAAGTGAAAGAAGGGAAACTAGGGAAGATATAGCAATGCCAGGAGGCTTGGGAGGAAGGGGAAACGTGCCAAATGTGAGGAAGGGAGAGCCCAAGGAAAATACGGAAGCGGGAGAAGGGCGGAAAGGAACAGCGATCATAGAGGAGCGAGCAGGAGAGGCCGAGAGACCAATGAGAACATAGAATGGGTGAGAGAGACGGGTAGCAGAAGAACAATAGAGATAGGGCGAAAAAGAGAAGAGGAGACAACAGATGAGGGGAGAAAGTGAAAGAAGAAAGACAATAAAAATCAGTGTCACGGGAGCAAGGCGTCAGAAGAGACGGGAGCGGAATTGATATGGTGGCGTATTCACAGAAACGATTAAACAAAAAATATGCGAGGAGGCAAAGAGAAAGATTAATGGTAGGTACGAGGGTGAAGAGTCGGTTATCTGTCACAGAAGAAGACGGATGTCCCCTCTGGAGAGGGAAACTGTAGCGGAGAAAGCACGACGGTGTGGGGACGGCGAGTGAGAAAGGTAGCGTGAGGAAAGAAGGGAGTGAGCGATAAAAACCATCACAGGGAGTGCAGACTGGACAGCAGGGGTGCAGAAAGTACAGACTGTCCCACCTGCCTGTAGTCCGTGTTTACATTATTTTTATGGGGAGGGATATCCGACCCCTCAAGGACTTCCAAGAACAGAAACACTGCACCAATCAATATAAAATAATAAACGTACTTACCTTCTTCCGCGACCGCATCACGCGCCGCCGCCTCAGCTCCTGCTGCATTGTTGATGGCATCCGCTGAAAAATAGGATTGGCCAAGATAAGTTGCCACTATACGATGAACCTGCAAGGAAGGGTGTGCAGCAAGGTGCCTCATGGACAAGTGCATGCCCCCTTAGCCACTGAGAGGACCTGCCGCATTAAAAAGCCACCAGCTGGGAGATGCTCTGACTCCTGAAAATGCCGGTTCTCAAAAATAGTGTTTCTGCCACATTCACATCAGAGCTTTCTCCTAGGAGAGGCAGGGATTACCGAGGGTGCAAGCAAGGGCATAGTGAAGCACCTGCTACATGGGTTTAAACGGGGGTGCCACGGGGACAGATTGTACTATTTTAAAGCCCTTCCTAACCTTCATCTGTGGCTCAGAGGTCATCGCAAGATGTGGGCTGGGTGTCAAAGGAGCCAAAAACTGTGACCAAGAGAAAGCTAATTATTAAAAAGCCAAGGTAAAATGCGTGACAAGGAAATGGAGCGAGAGTGCACAAATGACGGATGGAAAGTGGAAATCAACTAATGAAAGAAAGATGGAAAGAAAAAGGAAGCAGGGTGGAAAGAAGATACAGAAGAAAAGATTGGAAAGAAGGACAGAAAAGAAAAAGAAGAAAGAAACACTGCACGCATGAACAAGAAGCGTGAGCAAGACGGAGAGGCGGAGCGAGGCGCGCGCGCTTGGGAGAGCAGTCTGCTCTTTTTCACAGTGTACAGTGAGCGCTTATCTTCATGGCAGTATACTTTAGTGCCGGTTAACTATCTAAAACGCCGTGCTGAAGTTTAATAATTTACACGCTCAAGTAAAGAGCTTAATCGTTTGCGCACTCAAGTGAAGAGTTTACCTGGATCCCGCCGGCTACCGCGAAGCAAAGCTTGGGAGTTAGTTGGTGCTGTGATTGCGTGTACACGTTATAACGTAATTAAGGCGCCTTAAAGGCGCAGTGCCAAGTGGTGTTAAAAAACAGTTGTGTTCAATAAAGTTAGAAAAAAGAATGAAGAAAAGGAAAAGAGGTTTACATAGTGTCGGAAATGGAACCACGCGCAAAAAGGAAATAAAAAAAAAACACGCGAGTGGTACGCGCGAAAGTGAAAGTGATCGCGTGCTGTAAGGGTGCCGCGAGCGCTTAATGAGCCATGACGGAAAGCCAGATGGTGCCTGTGCGCGTCACCACGCGCGTAACCGCAAGCTTTAGGCCATGGTAGGATTTCTAAAGCCCACTTAATAAATGTCTCGCCAGACCAGCGCATGCGCTGGCTCAGGCGAGACCTAAAAAACCTATACTGTGTTTTTAAAGCCTAGTACTTTAATGCATGTCTTTTCTACTTTATGGAAAAGTAGTGATCCATACAGTGATCGAACCCAGGACCGTGGCGTTATAAGCACCACGCTCTAACCAACTGAGCTAACCAAACAACACTTAATGAGACCACATAAGAGTTTCTAATGAAACTGAACAGACTGTCACAGTACACAGAGACATTTAATAGACATACAGGCAGGCCATTACTGACCCATTATAGTTTCAGGCCAAGGAATTGAGGCGCTCAGATAATCCTGCACCAACTCTCACATACCGGGGAGCGCCAGCAAAGAACATGGATATTATTTAATGAGCTGCACTGAATGCAATTAACTAACAAGAGCTGCACGACCATCAATCCCCAGAAAAGATGGATTGAAGGCTAGAATAACTCCACAGACCCTCCCTCCTGCCACACTCACCACGAAAGGTACTGGTCTCGGCTCAGCAGCACTGCGCATGCTCAATGATCTGCAGGTTCTTCTCACACCCGAGCTTAATCCATACCACACACTATCACTCACTGGCCTGTCAATCCTTAACCCTTCCCTTCATGTACCCTTTTCTCTGTACTCCTTCCCCCATCACTCACTTCTCCCCCTTCCTCCACTTTCATAGACATGGACCCGTGCTGCACCTTCTTTTGTGGTTCTCCAGAGTACACAGCTTATCACTTTGCAAACCGGTTGTTGTGCTCATTATTCTCTACGCCTCTCTTTATTAACTAACGTCTTTTACCCATACTATAGACCACACTACAGCTAATTCATGAGTGAGTGCAGAATATTATGGAAGTACTCATGGCCGAGTGGTTAAGGCGATGGATTTGAAATTCTTTGGGGTCTCCCAGTGCAGGTTCGTATCCTGCTGACTATGAATTCATTTAAAAAAAAAAAATTATATCATTTTTTAACTGAACAATTAGCGCAGGACAGTGGTCACATGGTACAGATGCAGGAATCAATCGCATATCAATACAGACAGTATCTTCAACATCGAGGCTATCCCCCACCTCCTCCTTGGTTTATGTAAATTAAAATTCACCATCAGTGTTTTATCGTTCTGTTCATGGAACATCATTTGGACCCTGGAAGGAGCTTCTTAAAGAAGTGTAAAGATCCTATCAGTCTGGGTTCATATAGGCCCATAACGCTGCTCAATAGTGATGCTAAACTGTACTCAAAGATTTTAGCCACTAGGCTGAATTCTGTGATGTATCAATTAGTCTCAGTTAGGCAGCACGGATTTATACAGGGAAGGGAGACAGAAGACCACATCAGAAGGGTAATTTCACTCTTTGATGCTGGAGAGGTGTGGTGCAGCAGCCAGGGCAGGTGACTTCGGAGCACAGGGTTCACGGTTCGATCCCTGGCTCCGGCGGCAGCTCAGCTCAGCACTGTGTGACTCTGGGCAATAGCTCACTTAATTTCCACTACGGCCCCCAGCGCCTTGAGACCCGTAAGGGTGAGTAGCTGCGCTATATAAAAACGGACTTACTTACTGAAGTCCTTTCCAAGCCTATGGGGGTTGCCTTCTTGGACGCCGACAAGGCGTTCGATCGTGTAGCATGGGACTATTTATGGAAGGTCTTGGAGTCCAACGGCCTGGGGGTTTCATTCATTAATGCATTACGGGTTTTGTACATAAACCCCATTGCACGACTAAGAATAATGGGGGAGGAATCAGAGGCTTTTTCAATCAGCAGGGGGACCAGGCAGGGTTGCCCGTCCTCCCCCTTGCTGTTCGCATTATATATAGACCCCTTTCTTAGACGGCTGGAGGCCTCATCACGCATTATTCCGGTAAGTCTACACGGCTGGGACACTAAGCTCCTGGCGTATGCGGACGATGTGGCTATAATCACTTCTGACCCCGATGGAGCAATGCGAGCCGTAGAAAGAATAGCGGAAGACTTTGGGACTTATTCGGGCATTTTGCTGAATAGAGCTAAAACTCAGATCCTGACAAATAGATTTGTCACAGCTTCGGACACTCGAATTGTTGAGAAAGCGGTTTATTTAGGGGTTTGTATTACAGCTAAGGATGAGGATTTTGTAGAGTTAAATATGGCTCCTACATTGGGGAAAATAAAAAATAACCTCCAGCATTGGGACAACCTGAAGCTGTCAATAATGGGGAGGTGTAATATTATCAAAATGATTATCCTCCCAAAGTTGTTGTATATCTTCCGCACAATTCCTCTGGAAATACACAATTTTTGGTTTCGCTTAATCGAGAGGGAGGTAGCGAGATTTATCTGGTCGTATGGTAGAACAAGGAGAGCTAATGCATTCCTATCCCTCCCAAGGGAGAGAGGGGGATGGGGACTCCCACATTTTAAGCTATATTACTTAGCTGCAGCCCTGCAATATTATGGGCCTCTCCTTGGAGTCAAGGCTAGAGAGGGAAACGATCCTAGTTATGTCCCCTCAATATTTGAAATCCTGATTGATACTCGGGCTAACGGCTGCCAATTAAAATTTTATGAAGCCATCTACTTAAAAAAAAAACAGATTTAAGGTTTTAATTGCTGCCTTTCGTAACTGGGTTGGTATAAGGAAAAAATAAGGAGTAGGCAGGTTTAACAGGTATACCCCCTGATCGGGAATGATCAGCTCCCTATTGTCCTACAAGATGAGTGCTTGGCAAGATGGGGCAGGAGTGGCTTTTATAGGATTGCAGATTTTTTGGAAGGGGATCACATAGCTCCCTTTGATACAATTCGGGAAATATTTAGTATAGGTCCCCGAGACTTTTTAAAATATCTACAGTTAAGGGATTTCCTTCTTAAAAAAGCGGGCGGTGCTGCAGGCTTTGGGCAGGTGGCATTAATTGAATTGCTGACTCGCAGTTCGGGTTCCTCAATCTCACAACTTTATAGCTGCCTGTTGGAGGGGTTGCCAGATGATCTAGATAAGCACAGGCAAAGATGGCAGGATAAATTGGGGGTTTTGGACTCCCGTTTCCTTAAGTCAGTTGAATTGGGGAACTCTGTGCTGTGCGCAGCTAATCTGAAATCACAACATTTTAAGACCCTGTTTGACTTATATATCACGCCTGCGAAAATCGCGAAATGGGGGGTGTGTAAGGAATCCATTGTTTTAGGTGTAAGGCACATGCTGTGGATATAATAGACATCTTTTCCACCTGCCCCGGCATTGAGTCACTTGGTCAAGAAATATCTGTTTTTTTGCAGCTTGTTTTAAAAGAGGATGTTCCTCTATCACCACATCTTATGTTATTGGGGGTGAACTAATCAAAAGGGAAAAAGGGAGAAGAGCTGATTTTTAATGCGATGGCAGTTTTAAGACTTTGTGTTGCCTCTGTCTGGCTGGATTCGCAACCTCCAACTTTTCAAGTGGAAAGGTCGATTTTTGCACATTTATAATTTAGAAAAAGCACTTTATGAGCGAAGAGGGAGAAAGGGTAGGATAAAAGGGAAAAAGATCTGGGGCCCGTTCACAAACTGGATCACTCCATTTATCCAGGCAGAATGAAATGTATGGCTATAATTGTTATGAAATGCTGCTGCTGCTGTGTCTGCCTTTTATCCTTTTATTGTATGTAGCTCTGTTTAGCAGAAGAGTCAAAGATAAATGTCTTAAACCTCTAAAATTATTTATTGCCTGTATATAGACTTCATGTTGCTCTGGGTTTTTTTGGTATATGGTCTTAGTTGATAATGGCTTTTATTAGTTATATACAGACACATATTTGGTACTATAAGTATTGTGATTTTATGCTTCAGCCGTATTTTTCTTCATGATGAAATAAAAAAGATATTTAAAAAAAAAAAAAAAAGAATACCTGTGTCCAATACAACTGTATCTCGGGACATGACCATACTGTGTGGAAAAAGTCACCTTTGGCCATTATGCAATTTAAACAGAAAGAAGACTCCGCCCTTCCCATCTTGTGCAGCCTGTCCCTGTCATAATAAATTTGGTGTAAAATCTTGAGCTGGAGAAAGCAAAGCCTCGCTTTTATGGCGACCTCTCTGGGGTGCATCAATGCCGCCTCCCAGTCTATGTCCTCCAAGGGCCCCACCCCCCTCTCCCACTGTGTCCGGAGTCCCACCAGGCCATCAGGGATATTATTATTAATAGTCTTATATGTGAAGGATATTGCTTTATGCGTCAACTCTTCTTGCAAGAGTCTGCCTTCCAGGGGTGCATTTTCCGGGAGTTGTTCGTTGGGCAGCTTCTCTGCCCACCAAGCATGGCGCAGTTGCGCATATTTTGAAGAAATTGTGAGTTGTGCATGCCGTACTCTTGCTTGATTTTTGCCCATGTTTTGAGTTTCCCTTGTTCGAGGATATCCCCCACTGTAGAGATCCCCAGGATATCCCAGGTCTCGAACCCCTTAAGCCTGTGTAGCTCCTGAAACCGAACTCCCTCCCAGAGCGGTGTACTTTTTGTGATCTTTCCGGTCCATCCCATGGTCTTGGTCACACTCTCCCATGCTGATAGGGTCACCTGGGTAGCTGGCAATAGTCGGGACACATTCGTATTTTACTTGCTATTTCTGCAAAGATAGTTTTGGGTAAGGGGTGGTACGAGTTTTGCAGGGCGTATAGGAGTTGGGGAAGGGTGATCATTTTGAATAATGCTGCCCCCCCCAAGCAGGGTAAGGGGGAGATCCCTCCACCTCTATACATCTGACTTAAAGTTGTTCAAGACTCCACCAAAGTTTTCCCTCCTACATATCTCTGGATGTGGAGTAATGAATATGCCGAGGTATTTAAAGCCCCTTTGTACTACTCGCAACTCTCCAGGTAGGGGGCAGACCACTTGTGCATTGGTTGGGCAGTAAAGCGTGGACTTATTCCAGTTGACCTTATAGCCCGATTGACTTCCGTACTCAGTGAGTACGTCGAAGAGGGCCGGTATGGACCTTTCGGGATCAGTGATGTACATCAGAATATCATCGGCATAGAGAGAAATGTTCTCCTCTCTCGAACCTGTGGGTGCGGTGCTGAAGCCTCGCATGGAAGGGTGTATTCTAATAGTGCAGGCCAGTGACTCACGGGTGAGTGCGAAAAGAAGAGGTGAAATGGGACAGCCCTGTCGCGTCCCCCTCTCGATAGGGAAGGGTGCCGAGTGGTGGCCGTTTACTCGCACCGTGGCCAATGGTTGGGTATATAGAAGGGTTACCCAGCTGCGGAACTTTGGCCTGAATCTGAACCTGGCCAGAGTAGCATCCAGGAATGACCAATCCACGGCGTCAAACGCCTTTTCGGCGTTTAATGATAGGAATACCTGCGGGTTGCCCCTGTGTCTCACTTTCATGAGCCAGTTATGCGTGCGTCTAAGATTTAGTCGGGTAGATCTGCCTGGCATGTATCCAGACTGGTCCTCGTGTATCAGGTCTGTGATCACCCCCAGTAGACGCGTCGCCAAAATGGTGGCCAGGATTTTGATTTCTGTGTTCAGTAATGAAATAGGTCTATAAGAACCACACTGGTCATGGGGCTTTCCCGCCATGTGGATGACCACAATAGTGGCCATGCATAGATCCAGAGGAAGAACACCCTCTTCATGGGCCTCCGTGAAAAGCCGGAGAAGGTGGGGGCTCAGGATATTGGTGTAACGCCGAAAGAATTCCGCGGGTAGCCCATTGGTACCAGGGGTCTTCCCGGGGCGAAGCTTCGCCACTGCTGCTTGGACTTCTGCCAATGACAGATCCTCCTCCAGGCCCCCAGCTTCCTCCTCGCCTAACACTGGTGTGGGGATGGCCATCAGGTAGTCCTGTATCTCCGTCTGTGATTTGAAAATGCGCACGTGATATAGGTCTCTGTAGTATTCCGCAAAGCGTTTGCCACCCCTAGATCCATAGATTGAGTGGTCCCCCCGAGGTCTGTCACCTCTCTCACCCATCTGTCTTGGATCTCCTGTCTGCTAATCCAGGCCAAGAGCTTCCCAGCCTTATCCCCCACTTCATAAAGTCTTTGTAGAGTCGCTAGGTGCATTTTTTTTGCATTATCCATGGCCATCTCCTTGTATTCCATTCGTAGGATAGCCAGTCTGCGTGTCAATTCGGGGTCGCCACATTGGGTGGATTGCTTGTCTAATTCACTTATTTCGTGTTCAAATGCAACCAGGTTTTTATCTCTCTCTTTCTTTTCCCAGGCTATACGGCTCTGGGCCCTATCCCGCAGCACCGTCTTATATGCTTCCCAAACGGTCACCGCAGACGAGACCGAGTCTTTGTTTTCCAGAAAGTAGACTTCGGTATCTGCCCTAATCCCTCTTGCTATTTTGGGGTTTTTAAGGTCCCATGGACTTAATCTCCAGCTACGCGCACCATCCCGATCTCTCAGTCCCAGCTCAACCAGAAGCGGAGAGTGATCCGATAGTCCCCTAGTTCTGTATTCTGCGCTCCCTACGTCCTGTACTCACCCTTAGTGATAAATATATAATCCAGCCTAGAGCGAGTGTCATGGGCCCCTTAGTGGAAGGAGAATGGTCTAGTTAGGGGGTGCGTCTCTCTCCAGACATCTGTCAGGCCCATTGTTGTGGAGAATCTCTTCAGTGGTGTGATATGTGGGGACCTACCTCCCTCTGTGCGGTCCAGCGCAGGGTTCATAAAATCATTGAAGTCGCTGCCTACAATGTGCAGGGTGGACGGTGTTTCTAGCAGGATGTCAACCACCTCAGTCATGGTGGGTGCTTGCAATCTGTGTGGGGCGTACACACAAATAAGTGTGGTCTCAACTCTACCCCAGTGCCCCGATACACCCACATATCTACCTAGGGGATCATGCCAGAGGCATGAAATTTGGAAGGGGATATTTTTTTTAATCAGGATAGCCACCCCCCATCCCCTAAATGAGAATCCTGAGTGGGCCAGGACTTTGTAGGCCCCACGACCGATAAAACCACACTTTGTGCCTTTGAGATGCGTTTCTTGAAGCATTACAATATCTGGGCGTAGCCTCTTAATGTGTTGAGACACTAGTCCTCTTTTAACCTTGTCCCCCAGACCGTTGACGTTCCAAGTCTGAACCGTTAAGTGAAATTTATGTGTCATGGTACGTCTGACAGCATTATATTCCTAACCCTGAAAGTTAGTGGTAGGTGGGAGTTCCAATCCCCATTGAGTCTCGATCCGTGAGTTTGTCCTGCTATAAAAGGTGTTGCTCTCAACCAAGTAACATGTAAATGTTTAAACCCCAACTGTGCAAAGCCCCATCCTCCCCCCACCCCACCTCCCACCTCCCTCCTTCCCCCCATATCCTTCAGCCCCCCCATTTCTGGAAGAGACTCTTGGCAGGTGAGAACAGGTCGGTCTGTCATCCCCCCCACCCGATTAGAAACCCCAAAGCCCCAACGCTTACAGTTTACTGCTCAGATGTCCAAGTGAATCCCTGCTTGAAGCTCAGGTTGCTTCAGCACAGGGGGGAAGGGGGGAATCGGTGCTGTTATTCGATGACTCCCCGCCAGAGTTCAAGTTGCAGTACCCAACTCGTTCAAGTCGATCTCCAAGGGCGGAACTTCATCAACGGGCCCCTCGACCTCTTCACCCTGTTCGAGATCTTGAATTGCCTTCTCTAGTGGATGTCTGGATTCCGCTCCCAAGGACAAATCATTGTCTTCAGAGTCCGTTTGTTGATTAGGAGATCCAGTTTTCCGTGCCATTTCTGGTTCAGATTGCGAGTGTTCACTTTTATGTTGGTCCTGGCACCCCTGGACGTGATTAGGTTTCCGCAGAGCATATGGAGTTCCTGTACTCAGTCTCTGAATTTGGCTCGCCGTTAGGCGACGTCTCTGTCGGGAAGACCGTTCTCCCCCGACTCCGCAGCGTGACATGACATTGTCCATTTGTGATCCCCCTCGGGGTCGAGACACTGGGCGCTCTTCCACCCATGCCCAGGCCTCTTCTGGTGTGTGAAAGAATTGGGCCTTCCCCTGAAAAAGAACCTTTAGCTTCTCCGGGAACAGGAGCATATATTGAAGCTGCATAGCCCATAACTTCACCTTCACAGAGTCGAAGGTGCGTAGTTGCTTTTGAACCTCCCTACTGTAATCCGGGAAAGTCATAATTTTTAGGTTCTCGTAGCGGACTTCTCCCTTACATCGCATTTCGTGGAGTATCATGTCTCTATCTAAAAAGTTCAACAACCTAGCGATGATGGGCCTGGATGGTGCCCCGGGAGGGGGTCTGGCGCTCAGTGCGCAATATGCACGTTCTATGACGAAGCACTGAGAGAAGCGCTCAGCCGGAATGAGATCTTTCAGCCAGGTCGTCAGAAAAGTCACAGTGTCCGTACCTTCCGCTCCCTCCGGAAATCCCACAAAAACGGAGGTTATTCCTCCGGGCCCGGTTTTCCGCATCATCAATCCTCCATAGCATGTCAGCTGCGGCGTTCTGCATGTCTTTCAGCCCTTTTTGGAGATCTTTGACAGTGTCTTCCACCTCCGACACCCAGGTCTCGGCCTCCGTTACCCTCTCGGATACGTTGCGGAGATCTTTCCCGAGCAACGACACCTCGGGGCAAACCCCTCCAATCCTTCCCTCCAAGGCTGCTCTGGAACTCTGTATACAAAAAACAACAATGGTTCTGTCGGGCATGAGCACTATTTCTTTTAGAAAGAATAATTATTTTTACGCTATTTCTTCTAAAACCTTCATTAATGTTATACACAGAATTTAGAAACATCGGAACACATAGCAAAAAACACTGACTCAAGTTGATAAGTATACTGGTATTTATATAAATTAAGGCATTTATATATACTTGCAAGTTATGGACAAGGCTGTCAAGACAAGGTGAAGTCTAAAGTGATGTGTACTAAGGTGACATTTTGTGCTCAGTGGTAGAATACAGTGCATATAATATGTACAAGGTGATTAAATATACGATATGTACAAGGGAAGAGAATGATTGAGGTCAGAATATCAGGACAATACAATAACTCTGGCGAATATACAAATTATTCATTCATTTGCAGCCAGAGACTTGATAGGCACTGGATGTGGTCAGACGAACTTTAGACAAATGCCCCAGACCACAGTGGATATACACTGGTTTCTTATTTTCTTTATTGGAAATTGCGATGAAAAAGAATTACTTCATCTTCAGGAACCAATATTACTACCAGTGCAAGGGCTTCGCGATGGATGCTGGCTATGCACCCAGCCTGGCCAATATTTTCATGGACGATTATGAAGACGAATACCTATATAGTCTCAACAATCCCTACATAGACTGCATCGCTGTTTGGAAGCGCTACATAGACGATGTGATAATGATATGGTCTGGCACTGCCAATGACCTCAACGACTTAGTGTGTTTAACACTGTTTGCGATTCCCAATGGGGTCGCAAATTGTGAGGCTCATGAATATTAATGAGCCTCTCGCAATTTGCGAGCCCATTGGGAATGACAGGCCCTCCAAGGGATGGTGGCCTGCTGGGCTCAGCAGACCACCATGTCTGGGATTGATTTTAAATAAAGCAGCTTTTTTTTAAAAATGCAGCCCGTTTTCCTTAATTGTAGTGAATAGAAGGTTTTGAGGGTCACCAAAAGGAGAACTATAAAGGGTGATAACAGACTTTAGTTACATTAGAATTCATTTGTGGATGGTACCATACTAATTTTAGGAATTGTGATGTGTTCTAAGGTGATTTTACCCTGTGAAAAACCTTCTGCTGGGATATCATGTTTGAGAGAAAACTATTTTCTCATGCTTGTCCCATAGAGGTTTGGAAGGTGCTCCAGAAGCTAAAACAAGAGCATATTTTCTGTAAATTCACATTATCTTTCTCAGTCATGTGAGAATGAAGTCTGACATTCTCAGTAAAACATGTACATCCAACAAGGGCAGAGACTGTCAGTTGATTCCTTTGTCTTCTACTGCAGCTTCCCAGAGTGTTCTAAAAAAACCACTAGAGAGCTAACAGTCTTACTTATGACAAAAGTATGGCACACCTGAAGCCATCTTGATTGGAATAAACTGATAACACTTAAAACATTTAATTTAAAAAGGAACACAATGAGGGGGTTCATTTTGTCATAGAAATTATGGTTAGTGCTGTATAAAGAAAAATTAGGACATGTTTTAAGTGAGATCTCAAATATCTTCCTGTTATACTTCAACAGGAGCAGCCTGTCAGTTGATTCCTTTGTGTTCTACTGCAGCTTCCCAGAGTGTTCTAAAGAACAACTAGAGCGCTAACAGTCTTACTTATGACAACATTATGGCACACCTGAAGCCATCTTGATTGGAATAAACTGGTAACACTTAAAACGTTTGATTTAAAAAGGGACAACATGAGGGGGTTCATTTTGTCATAGAAATTATGGTTAGTGCTGTAGAAAGAAAAATTAGGACATGTTTTAAGTGAGATCTCAAATATCTTCCTGTTATACTTCAAGCCTGTCAGTTGATGCCTTTGTGTTCTACTGCAGCTTCCCAGAGTGTTCTAAAGAACAACTAGAGCGCTAACAGTCTTACTTATGACAAAATTATGGCACACCTGAATGTAAATGTAAATCCGTATTTGTAAAGCGCGAGCTACTCACCCTTACGGGTCTCAAGGCGCTGGGGGCCGTCGTGGAAATTAAGTGAGCTATTGCCCAGAGTCACATGGTGCTGAGCTGAGCTGCCGCCAGAGCCGGGGATCGAACCGTGAGCCCTGTACTCCGAAGTCAGCTGCCCTGGCCGCTACACCACACCTCTCCACATTATGGCACACCTGAAGCCATCTTGATTGGAATAAACTAGTAACGCTTAAAACATTTAATTTAAAAAGGAACAAAATGAGGGGGTTCATTTTGCCATAGAAATTATGGTTAGTGCTGCAAAAAGAAAAATTAGGGCACATTTTGAGTGACTTCTCAAATCCTTTTCTATTTCATTCAAAAAGTCTGACATGCAGACTGAAACATGCACTTTCAAAACCAGCAGCAGACTTCCAGTTAACTCCCTGGTGAGCAGTAGCTTTACTACAGTGATCTAATGAGCAACTAGAGTGCTAACATTCTGAATTTATGGCAAATGTGTGACACATCTGAATGTCTTCTTGATGGATTCAAAGTAAAAAACTGAAAGCATTTCCTACTTACGAGACTGTAGTAAATGAGGAAATTAGGAATCTTCATAACAAATAAGTCTCCCAAGATGGCCACCGGAGAAAAAAGAGCCCAAATGTAGCACAAATATCACCCAGATGTAGCCCACATATAGCCCAATGACAGCAGTGTGAAAAACACTTTTTATTTTTTGTTTTTTGCAGTTTTATATAGTGCAGACTGGTCAGGTATTGGAGCATTGCATCTTAATTGGACCCCGTATTGCGTATTTTGCACAAAGTACTTGAGATTGATCTTGCGAAACATTGAACTTTACTATTCTGTTAACCTGAAGTTGCTCTGAGCTGGGATTTGTAACACCTGTTTTTACATACTGGTTTTAATTAATTCTCATTGTATTGTATTAAGAAAGAGGATTTACTGTTTTTATGTACACTTTTATGATCTATGTTTCTAAATCAGATCGAAAAATGTTTATTGAATTGAATTGAAGTCTCCCAAAATGGCCATCAGTGAAAAAGGAGCTCAAATGTAGCACAAATATCACCCAGATGTAGCCCACGTATAGCCCAATGACAGAAGTGTGGAAAATTAAAAATTTGCGAACTTTCGTGACAAGAATTTTCAATTCTATTAAGGACACAGAGGCAAGGATTATGCTTCTCATTTCTTTGCTCTTTATTAACAGCAGCCAATAAAAACACTTTATTCATAAAAAACTACAAAACCCATGAGCACCAGGTGCCCTATAACTATAGAGACTATCCCTATATAAGGCATAACTGAGGTAACCACTTCCTCTTTCTTTGCATGCTCTCGGAACCCTTAAGTCCAACCTATACAGAACTCAATCCTGAAAACTTTGTCTGAGATGGAATAGTCCTTCACGAAAACCAAGGCATCTTGAAGTCCAACATGGAAAAACTTCTGATCCTGAGGACGGATCCTTGAACCTCAAACAACTGGTGGATAACCATATCGCCTCTCAGGATGGAAAGACACTCCACTTAGCCCAGCGTAGAGTTGGATCACGCTTTACTTTCCATTCGTATCTCCAACAAAGAGAAAAATCTGTAATACCGGTAACCCCATAAGATATCGTAATCATCGAATCAGACAAAACAGGGGGGGAAAAAATATTATATACAATACTGTCAGGATGCAATATTATTAGAATAACTGCATTAATCACAATATACGACTCTGAATAACAACATTGATAATAATACATGACTCTGGGTGGGATAATCCTCGCCTCCATGTCCATAATAGAATTGAAAATTCTTGTCACGAATGTTCGTAAATTTTTAATTCTATGTCAGGACCGGAGGCTCCGATTATGCTTGTTCAAAGCTTAGCCACCACCACTGACGCTACATCCAAAATAGGTTTATAGTAGAATGTCTTAAAGGTGGTCCCTGTAGACCAATCAGCCGCATTCATTATATCAGCCAGACTTACTCCCAGAGAAAAGGATTTGGATGCCATTGCCCCTCGAACAGAGTGAGCACCAAATTTTGAGACATCAATGCCTGCTTCGCTCATGAGCCAACGCACTAACCCTGGGCATAATACTTTGCTACGCTCACGAAGCATGCAAAGTTTGTGCAACTACGCACTACACAAATTGCACGTAGCAGAGTGAATAACTGTGCTTATCAACGTAGCGTAGCAGAAGTATAATAAACTCCTTCAAATGCTTTGATAAAGCAATTTTTTTATGCTAAAAAGCATATAACCAATTCACAAAAATGAATTTTGACAATGAAATATCAAGCAATGAGACAGGTGATGATTTTGGAGTCCCCTAACCTAGGGGAGGACCAAGCAGATGCCTTGAACACAAAAAGCATATCATGTGAACGATTCAATGGTGGTCCCTTCCTCCTAGGACCACCCCAAGCACAGTTATGGGCAAAAATACAATCCCAACCAAAGGCCCTGCAAAGCATTATGGGACGAGATTAGCAGTGGGCAGTGAATATTATAGTGTCCAATATCAAAATAATTCTCCAAAGAGCTGCAGTTCAACTAGTCGTTACTAGGTGTCCCTCACGAGTCAAATGCAAAAGTATTGAAAACCTTTCATGAAGCTTTTGCATTTGACTCGTGAGGGACACCTAGTAACGACTAGTGGAACTGCAGCTCTTTGTAGAATTATTTTGATATTGGATGCTATAATATTCACTGCCCACTGCTAATCTCGTCCCATAATGCTTTGCAGGGCCTTTGGTTGGGATTGTATTTTGCCAATAACTGTGCTTGGGGTGGTCCTAAGAGGATGGGACCACCACCGAATCGTTCAATAAGATGTGCTTTTTGTTTTCAAGACATCTGCTTAGTTCTCTCCTAAGTTAGCGAGGATACCAAAATCATCACCTCTCTCACTGCTTGTTAATTTTTTATTTTCACTTTAGTGAAATGACTATATGCATTTTTAGCATATAAAGACAGAGATATTTATTTTATCTTAACTTGTACTGTACAAGATGTTTTTGGTAATTATTGTACAGTGCAGTCAAGCACACAGCTACGCACTACGCAAATAGCTACGTGTAGTTAAAGCTGTACTTCACGTAGCTACGTGAAGTGCTACTACACAAACTACGCCCAGGCTTACAACGCACCCATCTAGACAAAGTGGCTGGGGTCACTGGGCGAAAGGGCTTCTTTAAGCAATAAACAACTGACCATGCATATCTGAACGAAATTCAGCCGTACTCACCTCATACGCTTTAACACACTGAAGCACACACAATTTCGGATTATCCGGAAAAGCTGGATAAGACACTGAATTGGTATTACATTTGGTACGTTTGGAGATAACAAAAGTGACCCCTTCAGGAGAGAATCGACGTCCCGCTAGATCCAAAGCACGGATGTCAGAGACTCTCTTGCAAGAAACTAAACATAACAACATAGCCAGCTTGGCGGAAAGCTGTTTTTGTGAAAGGTATTTGTTAGAGGGCCAGTTTTCCAAGAATCGCAGGACAACAGAGACGTCCCATAGGACCGAATATTTAGGGCACGGAGGTTTGACCATACGAATACCTCTAAGCAATTTGCAAACCAAGGGATGTTCACCTACTGGTTTGCCATCCACCTGAACATGCCCTGCCGAAATGGCAGACCGAAAGTTATTGACCGTTCTGTATGCTAGGCCAGAAGAAGATAGGGAGGCTAAGTAGTTCATAACCATGTAGACATTTGCTGTAGTGGGATCGACGTCCCGTTGAGAACACCAGCTACACCATCTGTTCCATGCCGATGAATACCGCTTGTGGGTGTTAGCGGACCATGCCTCTTTAATGAACTTATGAGCATCTCTCGAAAGACCTGGGATCTCCCATCTAGCCCTGAAACTCGCCATGTCACCAGAGGAAGTTGACCTGCCTCTATCAAGGGATGTGGAGCCTTCTGAGGATCCAGCAATAGGTTCCATCTCTGTGGAAGAAGGATCGGCGCAGCACAAGACATTTCCAGGATGATCAGGACCCAAGCTTGCGCCCTCCACAATGGGGTGACTAAAATTAGCTCCGCTTGTTGACGTCTGGTTTGAGCCAGAACCCTGGGTATCATCATAAATGGAGGGAATGCATAGCACAGGACTGGGGGCCAGTTCTGAAGGAACGCGTCCGAGGCTATCGCCTCTGGATCCGGACGCCAACTGTAAAAATCCGGGAGCTGCCTGTTGAGACGTGATGCGAACAAATCTAACTGGCAAGGACCCCATAGTTCGTTCAGAAATCGGAAAACCCGAGGGTGAAGCCTCCAATCGCTGAAGTCCCACAGGTAACGAGAGTGCCAATCTGCTACCTCGTTGCTGCGTCCCGGGAGATACTCTGCCACTCCTGATATTCTGTGGGTCAGGCAGTAATGCCAAAAATCCTTGGCGATCTCCGCCAGAATTCGGGACCTCGTTCCTCCCAACCTGTTCACGTATCAGACCGCCGATATGTTGTCCATTCGTAAGAGAATGCAGCAATCTGTCTTCTGAGGAGACAGACTGTGGATCGCGAACGAGCCTGCCAGCAGCTCCAAGCAATTTATGTGTAAGGAGAGTTCGTCCTGAGACCATCAACCCAATGTAGAAATCGGACCGCAACGGGCTCCCCAACCCCAAAGGCTGGCGTCCGACTCGATCACTACCTCAGGACTGGATCCGAATATGGCTCTGCCATTCCACGACTCCATGTGGTCTAGCCACCACAACATTTCCAACCTTGCTTCCTCGGATAAAGGAATTCCTTCTGCATATCCGAGGCCTTTGTGGAGATGTTGAATCTTTAATCGTTGGAGTGCACGGTAGTGAAGGGGCCCCGGAAAAATGGCTTAGATCGAAGAGGCCAGTAGACCCACTATCCGGGCTACCGACCTCTAGGATACACTCTGCTTGCTCACAATCAACCTCAACTCTTTCTTGATTGCTCTGATCTTCTGAGTTGGGAGGAGAAGCTGGCAGCTCCGGGAATCGATCTGAAAACCCAGAAATTTGATAGATTGCGTGGGAGACAGAATGGACTTCTGAGGATTCACCACGAATCCCAGACTCTGAAGTAAATTGATGGACCATTCCAGATGCGTGACCACAAGCTGAGGACAGCGAGCCATGATAATGATGTCGTCCAAGTAGACGATCAACCGTACTCCGCGCGCCCTCAAGGATTCCACCACCGGGCGGAGAAGTTTTGTGAAGCACCATGGTGCTGACGAAAGCCCGAAGGGAAGGACCTTGTACTCGTAACAAGTGTCCTGCCAGAGAAACTGAAGAAACCGATGATGTGGGGCGTAGATGGGCACGGATAGGTACACGTCCTTTAAATCTAGACGGACCATCCAATCTCCTTCTTGCAGGAGGTCGCGCAAAAGATGGATGCCCTCCATCTTGAAATTACGGTAGATTATCCACCCGTTGAAATCTTTCAAATTTAGGACTAACCTGGACCCGCCCCCTTTTTTCTGGACCAGGAAAACATTGCTTATAAAACCCCGTGGATGGAGTTGTGTGGCAACGATGGCCCCTTTCTTCAGGAGAGAGTTTATCTCATCTGTAATAAAACTCCGATCTTGATGGGAAAAATGTATTGGAGGAGGCAGAGAACTCTGAATGGGGGTGTCGTACAGTTCCAGTTTGTAACCCTGGACCGTCTCCAAGATCCATGCATCTTGCGAGATCGTCTGCCAGACCTGTAGGAAAGATTGGATTCGTCCCCCCAAAATCACTTCCGAACACAAGATGAGCCTCACCTGCATTTCCGGCATCTTGATGGTTACCCTGGTTGCCTCCGAACCTGCCCCTCCGGAACCGGTTCTTTGCTCTCCAGGTGGGGTAGAAGAAGGAATTGCCAGAATTGGGGTCTTGATACCCTCCTCTCTGTTGATACTGGCCGCGTGGGGCGCCTTGGTTAAACCCTCGGCCGAACGACCGCCCTCAGTATCGTCCGGCCCTGGTGAAAACCAGACAGAAAGCACATTTGAGGGACTCCTGTGCTTTATCCAGGCCACTTAAGGTGGCTACAAACTTGGTTAATTCTTTTAAAAAAGGTTGACCAAATAGGAGACCCTGAGCCACGGGCCCTGCCTCCGAAGAGGAAAGTTCTGCCAGTTTGGGGTCCAGCTTGAGGAGGATGGACCGTCTCCTCTCACTGGACATGGCGCAATTGGCGTTGCCGAGCTGGCACACTGCCCTTTGCGCCCATCCGATTAAGTCATCAGGATCTATTGTTGCCCCTGACTCCTTGGCGTTAAAACCCATTTCCAAAATCTTGGTTAGGGGCCCGACAAATCTAGTAATTTGTCCTGACATGTCTGCCAGGCTCGGTCAATGCCTTTCTTGGGATCTTTAGAATACTTTTTTAAATAGGTTAACATGGTGGGGTCCACCTCGGGGGTGTCCGCCACCCGTGCCGCCAAATCCGGTCTCGGGCATTCTGACCAAAGTCGTGCCCTGACGTCCTTATCAAAGGGACGTCGGAGGTGCGATTGGACATAATCTGCTACCTCTTGCGGCGGGAGCCATGTGGTCGAGTTAGGGTGGACAATGTCTGCAGGCTCAAAGGTGAGGAGCTTGGGCTGAGAGGGGGTATCCAAGTGACGCTCCTTCCTAGTTTTCTTCGCAGGCCTAGGAGCCTCCTCCTGCTCTGAATCTTGCTCCGAGGAAGAGTCCCCATTCTCCCCCTGAAGGTAGTCCATAGCATCATCCGGTGTAGTATAGGCATGATCATTCGCCAAGGACCTGGTTAGATGCGCAAAATCCTCCGTATGAGGATTGACACTCTTCTTGCCACTGGGCTTGGGCCGGGCGCCCGCGGAAGTGAGCCACCCCTGTTGAAGCGCATCATTGTTTAAGTGGCGCTTCAGGGGTGCAATCGCCCTTACCAAGGCTGAATTAACCAATTGCTGCACCCCTGCATCCAAGGCCTCCACGAGGACCTGTTCTAAAGAACCTGCTGGTTCAGAGTCAAAGTATTCCTCCTCGTAAAGAAAGTCGGCCATGCTGAACAAATAAACAGGTATAGGCCACCAACGATATGTCAATACTTGAGGTGAAACTCAGTCAAAATGTCCCCTGAATGAGGAATCACGGGGGAGAGGTACAACCCCAGGCAAGCCAAAACACACACAATTATCGTTATTTGGTGGAGGGAGGGCTTGCCAACCTCTCTAGGCAGGGCCTATGCGTTATTGTATTGCCCTCCGCAAACCCCAGGCATTGGGCATCACTGGGGGCTTGAGAACGGGCAAGTGCAACTTTGAAAACGGAGCGTTTTCCCGCTCTGTGCAATCTGTACGAGCTTTGACGGGTAAATGCACAAAATGGCCACCGCACATGAGCGGTGCTGGCCGCCCGTCAAAGTGAAAAGAGGACTCTGCGCGATCGTTGACGCGCAGTCCTCGGCCCCGCACTCCCTCTCCACCTGGAAACTGCTTTGGGCACAAAGCGCCCGGCAGGGAAAGCGATGCGCTCCCAAGCGGTGTGCGACCCCGACGCGGACGGACACCAAAGACCCAGCGAGGTACCGCTCACCATACAAATGCGCTGAGGAGCGCTTCCAACCAATATTTAGAAAATACAGTATAAGGAACATTAGAAACTACCCAGTGCTGACACACCCTCAATCGCACTCGCTAGTAAATGTCCAAACCCATACACCACCATAAAATAAGAGTAGTAAGGGAAAGGCACTTAACTGGCTGCGGAGCAGCAAAGAAAGAGGAAGTGGTTGCCTCAGTTATGCCTTATATAGGGATAGTCTCTATGGTTATAGGGCACCTGGTGCTCATGAGTTTTGTAGTTTTTTATGAATAAAGTGTTTTTATTGGCTGCTGTTAATAAAGAGCAAAGAAATGAGAAGCCTAATCGGAGCCTCCGGTCCTGACATAGAATTCCAGAACTAGTTTGGGCACTTTTAGAAGTCAGTTGGTAAGGGTTAATATGTCTAACCAATAGAAATGTGTTTTATAATTTGAAATAATATAGGAAGGAATGTGATTTGTTACTTACATGTATTTGTCTGGAGAAAGAGAGGGAAACTTTGTCATTACTGGTTTTGCCTTGCTGAGAGCAGTGCATTACATTTATTGTGTGCATAAGAAAATCTTTTCTGAGTTTCTGATATTTTATATTCTACAAATCAATTTGGAAGGTGAGTTATAAATTTGTGAGGTGTATTATGTGTAAGCTTTATTTTTCAAGTTGAATAATTAATCAAGAACTTAGATGTTTGAAATATATTATTAAATGTAGGTTTGGATACTGTTATGGTACAGACATATTCATGTATGGTTTTAGTAATATGGTGAGACTTTTACTAAAGATATGTGAAGGGTTCCTACTTTCTATTTGGGTAGGTGTAATATTATAAGTAGTTGTAGAATGGTTAAGCAGTAGCTTGAAAGTGAGGTTTGAGATGTTTGTAGAGATGTTTTTTATTAGAGTAATTTGTATGATGTGAAAAAAGTTATATTTCATATATATTGCATAATTTTCAGTGTCTGTTTGAAAATTGAAGTGTACTCTGAAGTTTTGAGCTGTGCATGGTGGTGTGACTGAGATATGTGTCTACTTGCTCATACACTTATAGAATCACCCAAGCACTACCTTTGCACTCCTGTTATCACTCAGGCAGTACCTTAGTACTTCTGTAATTACCCAGGCAGTACTCATGCACTTTTAAAATCACCCACTCACTTTTTATGTATTCCAGTAATCCCCCAGATATTACCCCTGCAGTCATGCAATCACCCAGGCACTAGTTATGTATTACCCCTACAGTTATGCAATCATGCAGGCTGTACCTATGTAGTCATACTATCCTTGCAGTCATAGAATCACCCAGGCCCTTCTGCTGCATTCATCTATTCACCTAGGTATCACTCAAAACCTCATCTATGCCTTCAGGTGCTATTTATACATTTATCTATGCACTCAACGTGTATGTTTGCACTCATGCAATTAGCCAGTCACTATCCATCTTTTCCTGCAATTATCCAGTGACTACCCTTCAACTCATTCAATCACACAAGCACTACCCATGGAGTTTTGGAATCACTCTAGCAGATCTATTACATGTCTCAGTTTCTAGGTTTTACTATATTCCAGAAATATTGATTACCTAGTTTTAGATTTGAAAAGGTAGAGACGTATGTATGCACGCTTTTAACAATATGGAGAAATTTATGGTTGAATCATGTAATAGTGTGCTGCTTTATATTAAACCAAAACGAAGACAGAGCACAAACCAATAGTAAAGACTGACCACAAACAGTCAGTAGTGTTTTTTAATAGAAAAAGAATATAATATGCACCGAAACAATCAAATTAGCAAGAGCATAAAAGTGCTTAATCATATTTTACAATGTTGCCACGTAGTTGTCATAAGATAACAGCCGACACGTGTTTCAGTCGCAGATCGACTTTCTCAAGGCTGTTGATGGAATAAAGTACAACAATTTATCTTGATAAACATTGGCAACATGAAATAACAATCAGTATATCTATGTTACATTAATACTAAGATTGAATTGTCTATTTGTAAAGCAGGAACCAAGCCATAACCGTGTGCTCGAAAATTGGAAAAGGTGATCAAGAATGTGTCCAAAGAAATTATAAAGAAAATTGGACCAGAATAAGTTCAAAAGCCAAAAGTTCACCCGGAATAAGTAAGTTTTCATAATTCGAGTAAAAAGAAGACAAGAACAAAATAAAAGTGTGAAACAAAAAATGAGAGAAGAAAAGAAAAAGGAAAAGAAAAAAGACGTTTCAAAGAGTTCTTTTCGATCAACCAAAGAATAAAAAGCAATTCAAACTACCTTAAAATTTTTAATCATATAGTCCTGAAATCCAACAGGAAAGAGGGCTCAAACAACGTACTTCAAAATATAGTAAATTTGCCGCTTGTCCATAAATACCGAGACCTAACAATAAATATAAAGAAATTACGTAGTGCACAGACACTGAGCCGTATATTCATGTCAAGAGAACCTAATTGAGAACATTACATAGACCTACCTCTACAAAGTATCGGGTAGGTCAAGAGGTCGCAAAAGGCCGTCTTTATTTCTTCAAAATTGACGCAACAGTCACACACAAATCTGTATCTGTTCTTAGTGCTCCCTCTTCATTCGTTAAAACCTCAAAAGATCAGATAACATATAATATGTATAAGCCTTCATACCACTAACTCAGATGAGATACCAGTAAGACAAAATCCTAGTTGACATAGAAGATGTCACAGAATGTGCACCGTTACTCAAATGGCAAATCGTAACGTGACACCCTCCCGTATTACTCTAATTAACTAGTGACCAACTTGCCACGGTCCAGTCAACGGCACAGATTTGACATGGACAATCTTAATATCTTATTCTCAAAGTAGAGACTCATCAGTATGAATTCATAAAAGTAATATTTAAAATAAGAAAACCTACACCCTAGTATCACATATTTGTTATCCTACTAGAGTCACAGTTAATATATAGATTGACGTCAGGGCGCTTTAAATAACCCGTTCTTCGTTAGAGAATGAACAAAACGTGACTGTTTATAAAAAATATTAATCACTATAGCAACATTATATACAAGCAGAATAATCCAGTTACAATAGACATCACAGTTGGCTCACAATAGTTCATGCTAGTTAGTCCGAACACAGACAAAATACAAGAAAGAGAAATCTTACTGGACGTGGTCAATGTTGTGGGATCTCCGTTATGTTAGACGGAATATCTAACCCCCTGTTCACCGTTCCACCGTTTATTCTCCGACCCACCCCAACATCTAATGGGACAGGAGACGAAGTAATCATTAAAAAACCACTCCCCATACACACCAATTATACGAGCAGTATCTCTCTAAGACCGCCCGTATATACAAACTTCATTAATATTAACAAGGTTCTCTCTCCGCTTACCTACATGCGTGAAAGGTCCATCTCCCGTAACAAGTTAGTACGTTTCAACACACACCCAAAACGCGCCAAATTTATAAACAAACGTGCACTTAATTGAAACGTTAACGCGGCGTCGCCGTGTAATGCGTAATTAGTAGCAAGTGAAAAGAGACAACTCCAACGGTAATTGTAGTTTCTTTGCGAGTACCATATTTTTTTCTAAAAAATATGGGGAATAGTAGTTCCCTTACTGTTTGTAAACGGTGCTTAAACACGATGGTATAGAGCACCACAAATCTATCAGCAACCGCAACAAAAGGGTAAAACAAACCCGATAATGTCTTGAGACCTCAAATAATAGCACAACGCTTCCTAAGATCAGAAGAAGGCGCGTTTCAAGCGGGAAGCGTTAGAGATACAGAGAATAAGCCTAACCACCCACATCCATGTGAAAAATCCTTTTTTTTCAGGAGAAAACAATGTAATTGGAGCTTATAATAAAAATGTGGCCCTAAATTAGACTACAAATCAAAAAAATCATAACCCATCTTAAAGGAAAGGTCCCAAAAAGCAGCAGATAATACATACATGTATTGTAACTCGTTTTAGAGCAAAGGATCAGAAAAGGCAAGTGGTACCAGTAGGTACAACATGATAACATAATGGTTTTTTCTTCAAACCAACTGTACAATAATCATTCAAATCACATAATATCATCCAGCCCAATATGATGACTAGATAACGGTTATATGACCATATGTGTCACAAATGAAAACAGTCCCATTTGATCACTCAAGTCAGAATGCAAAAGAGATTCACAAGCTTCAAAAAATTGACAAATAGATTCTACTCATCACAACATATATTATGCAGTACATCCAAAAGACATTAGACCGATTATAACATTGGAATCAGTCCCTAAGGAAAACATACATTTCCCTATCAGTATTCAATCCCTGGTCAACAGTTCTCAATTTACATATCCAAGAGGCCTCTAATTTACGCAGTTGTTGAACCTTATCTCCCCCTCTTGGATTATCTGTAATACTCTCCAGTCCATGAAATTTGATTTTAGAAATTTCTGCTGGACCGTGTGTCGCATTAAAGTGTACTGCCAATGGATAGTTCAAATTAATGTTCTTTATGGCTCGCAAATGCTCCTGTATCCTTTCCTTTACAGGTCTAATTGTACTCCCCACGTAAGCTTCTTTACATACGCAAACAATACAATATACCGTAAATTTAGTATTGCAGTTCATAAAACATTTGATTTTATGTTCTGTCTGTGTATTGTACCTGAAAGTTTTAATCTTATCAAGTGCATGAGGACAAATGGAACAAAAACCACATTTGTAGAAACCCACTGGAGGTGTCCCCAACCAAGTTGGACCCTTTCCATGATACCTCGGATTATAAAAGCTCGGACTGAGAATATTTCTAAGAGTTTGACCTCGCTTGTAAATGACATTAGGCTTCTCATTGATAACCTTGTTGATGTCAGAATCCAAACGTAAAACATGCCAATGTTTAAATAGAATTTTATAAAAGATGTTACTACTTGGATTAAAAGTGGTGACCACAGAGACTTTCTCTTTATACCTACTATTCTTTTTCTTCTTTGATTTATTAGTGAGTAGGTATCCTCTATTCAGACCAAGTGCTTTTTTCTTAGCTTCGGCCAATATTTTCTCATTATAGCCCCTCGTTTTAAATCTAGTCATTGATGACTGCAGTTCCTTAACATAAACAGTGTCTTCACTACAGTTACGCCTTAACCTTGTGAATTCTCCAAATGGTATGGAGATTATCTGCGATCTTGGATGTGCAGTGTCTGCATGCAATATTGTGTTGCATGCAGTGGGTTTCCTATATAGTGTAGATAGGATGGACCCATCTTTAATGTAGAGTTTCAGGTCAAGGAAGCTGATTTCATCCTTATCTAGGTGGTACGTAAATTGAATGTTATATGTATTAGCATTAAGAAACGCACAGAACTCATGTAGCGAGACAATATCCCCAGTCCAAATTAATAGTACGTCGTCTATATAACGACCCCAATAAATCACTTGATTCATAAGTGCTTCTGGACATTTGGACCAGATGTAGAATTTTTCCATCCAGCCTACAAACAGGTTGGCAAAAGAGGGAGAACATTTTGATCCCATGGCAACCCCTCTATGTTGTCTATACCAGGTGCCATTATGTAAAAAGACATTATTCTCAAGAACCAAGGTCATCATATCTAATAACATTGTTGTGTGCTCCCACAGGGAAGCGTCCCTTTTGGCCAGAAAATATTTAATAGCTTCCATGCCCATATTAATAGGAATAGAGGTATAGAGAGAACTGATGTCCAGTGTCACAAAACAACAGTCCTTCGTCCATGTAAAATCACCTAGTTGGTTCAATAGATCTTTTGTGTCCAGAATAAACGATGGCAAGTTCCTAACAAATGGTTGTAAAAAAAATTCGATATACTCCGAGATATGCTCTGTTGGGGAGCCAATACCCGAGATTATCGGTCTCCCAGGGGGAAACCCTCTTTTAATCCAAGTAGTAACATCTTTTATAAAATTCTATTTAAACATTGGCATGTTTTACGTTTGGATTCTGACATCAACAAGGTTATCAATGAGAAGCCTAATGTCATTTACAAGCGAGGTCAAACTCTTAGAAATATTCTCAGTCCGAGCTTTTATAATCCGAGGTATCATGGAAAGGGTCCAACTTGGTTGGGGACACCTCCAGTGGGTTTCTACAAATGTGGTTTTTGTTCCATTTGTCCTCATGCACTTGATAAGATTAAAACTTTCAGGTACAATACACAGACAGAACATAAAATCAAATGTTTTATGAACTGCAATACTAAATTTACGGTATATTGTATTGTTTGCGTATGTAAAGAAGCTTACGTGGGGAGTACAATTAGACCTGTAAAGGAAAGGATACAGGAGCATTTGCGAGCCATAAAGAACATTAATTTGAACTATCCATTGGCAGTACACTTTAATGTGACACACGGTCCAGCAGAAATTTCTAAAATCAAATTTCATGGACTGGAGAGTATTACAGATAATCCAAGAGGGGAGATAAGGTTCAACAACTGCGTAAATTAGAGGCCTCTTGGATATGTAAATTGAGAACTGTTGACCAGGGATTGAATACTGATAGGGAAATGTATGTTTTCCTTAGGGACTGATTCCAATGTTATAATCGGTCTAATGTCTTTTGGATGTACTGCATAATATATGTTGTGATGAGTAGAATCTATTTGTCAATTTTTTGAAGCTTGTGAATCTCTTTTGCATTCTGACTTGAGTGATCAAATGGGACTGTTTTCATTTGTGACACATATGGTCATATAACCGTTATCTAGTCATCATATTGGGCTGGATGATATTATGTGATTTGAATGATTATTGTACAGTTGGTTTGAAGAAAAACCATTATGTTATCATGTTGTACCTACTGGTACCACTTGCCTTTTCTGATCCTTTGCTCTAAAACGAGTTACAATACATGTATGTATTATCTGCTGCTTTTTGGGACCTTTCCTTTAAGATGGGTTATGATTTTTTTGATTTGTAGTCTAATTTAGGGCCACATTTTTATTATAAGCTCCAATTACATTGTTTTCTCCTGAAAAAAGGATTTTTCACATGGATGTGGGTGGTTAGGCTTATTCTCTGTATCTCTAACGCTTCCCGCTTGAAACGCGCCTTCTTCTGATCTTAGGAAGCGTTGTGCTATTATTTGAGGTCTCAAGACATTATCGGGTTTGTTTTACCCTTTTGTTGCGGTTGCTGATAGATTTGTGGTGCTCTATACCATCGTGTTTTAGCACCGTTTACAAACAGTAAGGGAACTACTATTCCCCATATTTTTTAGAAAAAATATGGTACTCGTAAAGAAACTACAATTACCGTTGGAGTTGTCTCTTTTCACTTGCTACTAATTACGCATTATACGGCGACGCCGCGTTAACGTTTCAATTAAGTGCACGTTTGTTTATAAATTTGGCGTGTTTGGGTGTGTGTTGAAACGTACTAACTTGTTACGGGAGATGGACCTTTCACGCATGTAGGTAAGCGGAGAGAGAACCTTGTTAATATTAATGAAGTTTGTATATACGGGCGGTCTTAGAGAGATACTGCTCGTATAATTGGTGTGTATGGGGAGTGGTTTTTTAATGATTACTTCGTCTCCTGTCCCATTAGATGTTGGGGTGGGTCGGAGAATAAACGGTGGAACGGTGAACAGGGGGTTAGATATTCCGTCTAACATAACGGAGATCCCACAACATTGACCACGTCCAGTAAGATTTCTCTTTCTTGTATTTTGTCTGTGTTCGGACTAACTAGCATGAACTATTGTGAGCCAACTGTGATGTCTATTGTAACTGGATTATTCTGCTTGTATATAATGTTGCTATAGTGATTAATATTTTTTATAAACAGTCACGTTTTGTTCATTCTCTATACGAAGAACGGGTTATTTAAAGCGCCCTGACGTCAATCTATATATTAACTGTGACTCTAGTAGGATAACAAATATGTGATACTAGGGTGTAGGTTTTCTTATTTTAAATATTACTTTTATGAATTCGTACTGATGAGTCTCTACTTTGAGAATAAGATATTAAGATTGTCCGTGTCAAATCTGTGCCGTTGACTGGACCGTGGCAAGTTGGTCACTAGTTAATTAGAGTAATACGGGAGGGTGTCACGTTACGATTTGCCATTTGAGTAACGGTGCACATTCTGTGACATCTTCTATGTCAACTAGGATTTTGTCTTACTGGTATCTCATCTGAGTTAGTGGTATGAAGGCTTATACGTATTATATGTTATCTGATCTTTTGAGGTTTTAACGAATGAAGAGGGAGCACTAAGAACAGATACAGATTTGTGTGCGACTGTTGCGTCAATTTTGAAGAAATAAAGACGGCCTTTTGCGACCTCTTGACCTACCCGATACTTTGTAGAGGTAGGTCTATGTAATGTTCTCAATTAGGTTCTCTTGACATGAATATACGGCTCAGTGTCTGTGCACTACGTAATTTCTTTATATTTATTGTTAGGTCTCGGTATTTATGGACAAGCGGCAAATTTACTATATTTTGAAGTACGTTGTTTGAGCCCTCTTTCCTGTTGGATTTCAGGACTATATGATTAAAAAATTTTAAGGTAGTTTGAATTGCCTTTTATTCTTTGGTTGATCGAAAAGAACTCTTTGAAACGTCTTTTTTCTTTTCCTTTTTTCTTTTCTTCTCTCATTTTTTGTTTCACACTTTTTATTTTGTTCTTGTCTTCTCTTTTACTCGAATTATGAAAAACTTACTTATTCCGGGTGAACTTTTGGCTTTTGAACTTATTCTGGTCCAATTTTCTTTATAATTTCTTTGGACACATTCTTGATCACCTTTTCCAATTTTCGAGCACACGGTTATGGCTTGGTTCCTGCTTTACAAATAGACAATTCAATCTTAGTATTAATGTAACATAGATATACTGATTGTTATTTCATGTTGCCAATGTTTATCAAGATAAATTGTTGTACTTTATTCCATCAACAGCCTTGAGAAAGTCGATCTGCGACGAAACACGTGTCGGCTGTTATCTTATGACAACTACGTGGCAACATTGTAAAATATGATTAAGCACTTTTATGCTCTTGCTAATTTGATTGTTTCGGTGCATATTATATTCTTTTTCTATTAAAAAACACTACTGACTGTTTGTGGTCAGTCTTTACTAATGGTTTGTGCTCTGTCTTCGTTTTGGTTTAATGTGAAGTGCATTGAGGGAATTTTTCCTCACTGCACTGAGTAGCACTGGAGACGGCACAGTGTTGACATAGAGCACACCAAGACATATTATATTTGACTTTTTTGCAAACTATAACAGAGGTGCTGACTATTCTGTTGAGATAACCACTGCTGTCGTTCATTTCTAGTGTGCTGCTTTATATTTGGCTAGGCCCAACACTCATGCAGTCACAAAAACACTCAAGTACTACCCATGCAGTCTTCGAATGTTCCAGGCACTAAATATGCACTACTGTAATCACTCAGGCATTACTGCTGCACTCATGCAATCACCAAGATATTACTCATGCACTCTTTCAATCATGTAGTCAGTACTCATGCACTTATGTAATCACCCAGGCACTACCTATGCACTCATGCAATCACCCTGGTATTACTCATGCACTCTTTCAATCACCCAGCCACTACTCATGCACTTATATAATCACCCAGGCACTACCGTTGCACTCCTTCAATCACTGAGGCACTACCCTTGTACTTATGTAATCACTCAGCCAGTAGTCATGCTGTTATGAAATCACCCAGGCACTACCTTTGCACTACTTTATTCACCCAGGCTTTACCTCAGTAGTCCTGCAATCACTCAAGAAGTACCCATGCAGTTATAAAATCACCCAGTCACTTCCTATGTAGTCATGTAAATTCCCAGATATTATCCCTGTAGTCATGCAATCACCCAGGTGTTACCTATGTACTCCTTTAATCCCCCAGACATTACTTCTGTACTCATGCAATCACCAATGCATTAGCTATACAGTGCTTCATATCACCCAGGCACTATCCTTGCAGTCTTTCAATCATGCACACACTACTCTTGTACTTATGTAATCACTCAGCTAGTACTCATGTACTTATAAAATCACCCAGGCACTGTCTTTGCAGTCATGTAATCACTTAGGCAGTACCTTAGTACTTCTGTAATCACCTAGGGAGTACTCATGGACTTATAAAATCACTCACTCACTTTTTATGTATTGCAGCAATCTCCCAGCTATTACCCCTGCAGTCATGCAATCAACCAGGCACTAGTTATGTACTACCTGTGCAGTCAGGTAGTCATGCAGCCTGTACCTATGCAGTCATGTAATAACCCACACACTACCTTTGCAGTCATAGAATCACCCAGGCCCTACTGTTGCAGTCATCTATTCACTTAGGCACTAGTCCATGACTCATCTATGTCTTCAAGTGCTATTTATACACTTATCCATGCACTCAAACTCTATGTGTGCACTTATGCAATTAGCCAGTCACTATCCATCTTATTCTGCAATTACCCAGTGACTACCCTTGCAGTCATACAATCACCCAAGCACTACCCCTGGAGTTTTGCAGATCTATTACATGTCTCAGTTTCTAGGTTTCACTATATTCCAGAAATATAATATACATATTATTTTTAGGTATGATGATGATTTGAAAAGGTAGCTTCATATGTATGTGTGCTTGTAACAATATGGAGAGACTTATAGTTGAGTCATGTAATAGTCTGCTGCTTTATATTTGGCTAGGCCCGACATTCATGCAGTTATAAAAACACCCAAGTACTCACCATGCAGTCTTCCAATGATGCAGGCACTACATATGCAGTGCTGTAATCACTCAGGCATTACTGCTGCACTGATGCAATCATCTAGGCACTATCTATGCACTCATGCAATCAGCAAGGTATTACCCATAAACTCTTTCAAACATGTAGCCACTACTCATGCACATATATAATCACCCAGGCACTATCGTTGCAGTCCTTCAATCACAGAGGCACTACCCTTGTACTCATGTATTCACTCAGCCAGTAGTCATGGAGTTATGAAATCACCCAGGCACTACCTTTGCACTCCTCTATTCACTTAGGCAGTACCTCAGTAGTCCTGTAATCAGCCAAGAAGTACCCATGCACTTATAAAATCACCTAGTCACTTCCTATGTAGTCATGTAAATCCCCATATATTACCCCTGTAGTCATGCAATCACCCAGGTGTTACCTATGTACTCCTGTAATTTCCCAGACGTTACCCCTGTACTCATGCAATAACCAACGCATTAGGTATACAGTGCTTCAATCAGCCAGCCACTATCTTTCCACTCTTTCAATCACGCAGGCACTACTCTTTTACTTATGTAATCACTCAGCCAGTACTCATGTACTTTTAACATCACCCAGTCACTATCTTTGCACTCCTGTAACCACTCAGGTAGTATCTTAGTAGTTCAGTAATCACCCAGGCAGTTCTATTATATATTTTAGTTTCTAAGTTTCACTATTTTCCAGAAATATTATATACATATTTCTTTTAGATATGATGTTGGTTTGAAAACGTAGAGACATCTGTATGCATGCATCTAACAATAAGAGAGACTTGTAATTAGTGCTACATTCATGCAATCACCCACACAATACCTATACACTCATACAATCACCATGGTATTACCCATGCACTCATTCAATCATGTAGCCACTACTCATGCACTTATATATTCACCCAGCCAAAACCGTTGCACTCTTTCAATCACAGAGATACTACCCTTGTACTTATGTAATCACCCAGCCAGTAGTCATGCTGTTTAGAAATCACTCAGGGACTACCTTTGTACTCCTTTATTCATTCAGGCACTACCTGAGTAGTCCTGCAATCACCCAAGAAGTACCCATACACTTATAAAATTACCCAGACACTTCCTATGTAATCATGTAAATCCTCAGATATTACCCCTGTAGCCATGCAATCACCCAGGCTTTACTTATGTACTTCTTTAATCCCCCAGATGTTACCTCTGTACTCATGCAATCACCAATGCATTAACTATACAGTGCTTCATTCAGCCAGTCACTATCTTTCCACTCTTTCAATCATGCAGGCACTACCCTTGTACTTATGTAATCACTCAGCCAGTACTCATGCACTTATAAAACTACCCAGGCACTACCTTTGCACTCCTGTAATCACACAGGTAGTACCTTAGTACTTTTGTAATCACCCAGGCAGTACTCATGGACTTATAAAGTCACCCATTCACTTTCGATGTATTCCTGTAATCCCTCAGATATTACCCCTGCAGTTATGCAATCACCCAGGCACTACTTATGTACTATCCCTGCAGTCATGATATCATGCAGGCTGTACCTATGTTGATAAGAATTCACCCAGGCAGGATGTTAACACTCCTTTATTCACGCAGGCACTAACTCAGTAGTCACACAATCACCCAAGAAGTACTCATGCCCTTATAAAATCACCCAGGCATTACCTTTGCACTCCTGTAATCACTCAGGTAGTAATTTATTACTTCTGTAATCACCCAGGCAGTACTCATAGAGTATTAAAATATTGTATACATATTTCTTTTAGATATGATGTTGGTTTGAAAACGTAGAGACATATGTATGCATGCTTCTTAGAATATGGAGAGACATGTATTTGAGTGATGTAATAGTCTGCTGCTTTATATTTTGCAAGGCCCAACAGTTATGCAGTTATAAAAACACTCAAGTACTACCAATGCAGTCTTCTAATAATCCAGGCAGTACATATGCACTGTTGTAATCAGTCAGGCATTACTGCTACACTCATGCAATCACCCAGGCAATACCTATACACTCATACAATCACCAAGGTATTACCCATGTACTCTTTCAATCATGTAGCCACTACTCATGCACTTATATAATCACCCAGCCACTACTGTTGCACTATTTCAATCACAGAGGTACTACCCTTGTACTTATGTAATCACTCAGCCAGTAGTCATGCTGTTAAGAAATCACTCAGGCACTACCTTTGCAATACTTTATTCACTCAGGAACTACCTGAATAGTCCTGCAATAAGCCAAGAAGTACCCATGCAGTTATAAAATCCCCCACTCACTTCCTATGTAGTCATGTAAATCCACAGATATTACTCCTGTAGTCATGCAATCACCCAGGCGTTACCTATGTACTACTTTAATCCCCCAGATGTTACCCCTGTACTCATGCAATCACCAATGCATTAGGTATACAGTGCTTCATTCAGCCAGCTACTATCTTTCCACTCTTTCAATCATGCAGTTATAAAAACATCCAAGTACTCGCCATGCAGTCTTCCAATGATGCAGGCACTACATATGCAGTGCTGTAATCACTCAGGCATTACTGCTGCACTGATGCAATCATCTAAGGCACTATCTATGCACTCATGCAATCAGCAAGGTATTACCCATGCACTCTTTCAAACATGTAGCCACTACTCATGCACTTATATAATCACCCAGGCACTATCGTTGCAGTCCTTCAATCATGGAGGCACTACCCTTGTACTCATGTATTCACTCAGCCAGAAGTCATGGTGTTATGAAATCACCCAGGCACTACCTTTGCACTCCTTTATTCACTTAGGCAGTACCTCAGTAGTCTTGTAATCAGCCAAGAAGTACCCATGCACTTATAAAATCACCTAGTCAATTCCTATGTAGTCATGTAAATCCCCATATATTACCCCTGTAGTCATGCAATCACCCAGGTTGTCGTGTAGCTCCTATAGTACCCCTGCCGGACCTGCACGTTTGGATAACATATACTGCGGGCTTGGTGGCAGACTGACTCCGTGCACCCCCACCGTATATGTTAGCCTAGTTTGCATTAGCTATCTCGCAGTGCCACTAGTGTCTCCTCTTATCGGGGAGAGATTAGTTTCTGGCAACCATAGACCATGACAACCCTGACTCCCTCAGAATCGTGGAAACAGTATACTACCTTTCGCTCAGTCACTCATGCTCACTTGTTCGGTTTGTCTCAGAGAGTTACTCAGAATAAACAGTTGGGCGTTTTAATAAGTATTTATTGAACAGTTGTTATTCTAGGGTAAAATATATGTGCTGCGGTAACCAGCAGACAATAGCAGAGATATATTATCAGCAGTACGATAAAAGCAAAGGGATAGAACAGTTGTACCATATTGCGATAATCGTGAGTACATACATGAATACAAAAGCATTATGCAAGTGCGCGTACTCCTACGATGCCTAACTATATGTACCCGAGTGTACCTAGCATATGTGTGTAGGTCTTTGAAGCTAAGAGCCAAGAATCCTCCTAGGATTTAGTCGAACCCCCAAACCTGAATAGAGAGAGTGTGGGACCCCGTCCTGGTCTCGAGTTGGACACCCCATCAGGGCTGTGTCAGACCACTGTCAGCTGGAGCGACTGCATGCAGGAGCCTCAGCGTCTCTGGTCAGTGTGTCAGAATGGAAGTCTTGGTTCCCTCTGTCTTACCGGGGCAAGATGTGGTGTACTTATACCCTAAAGAGTCTCGGTCCTCAGTATGGTTTGTATTGGACATGAGGAAGACGTCAGGGGTGAACTTTGTACATACATATTATGCCAGTGGTGTATTCTTAGCGAGCCATGCATAATTAATGAGTACAGTGTGGGCCTGTGTTTGGAAAAACCCTGCTGTATTCAAAACCACAGGATAGATAACATTCAGCCCTCAGAGCTCGTTGTGTACTAGCTGGGACCAATGTAGGTGAAAGATCATGCCTATATAAGGAATCATACTATAATAGGACATGTACAGTTGTGACCATAATTAGGCATATGCGGCCATGGCCATAATAGGGCAAGTACGAGTATGACCATATTAGGGTAAATATGAATACGTCCATTTTAGGGCATGTACGAACGGGTCTACATTAGGGGATCTATGCAGGATATAACAAGGTGTTACCTATGTACTCCTTTAATTTCCCAGACGTTACCCCTGTACTCATGCAATCACCAACGCATTAGGTATACAGTGCTTCAATCAGCCAGCCACTATCTTTCCACTCTTTCAATCACGCAGGCACTACTCTTGTACTTATGTAATCACTAAGCCAGTACTCATGTACTTTTAAAATCACCCAGTCACTATCTTTGCACTCCTGTAATCACTCAGGTAGTATCTTGGTAGTTCAGTAATCACCCAGGCAGTTCTATTATATGTTTTAGTTTCTAAGTTTCACTATATTCCAGAAATATTGTATACATATTTCTTTTAGATATGATGTTTGTTTGCAAACGTAGAGACATATGTCTGCATGCTTCTAACAATATGGAGAGACTTGTATTTGAGTGATGTAATAGTCTGCTGCTTTATATTTTGCTAGGCCCAACAGTTATGCAGTAATAAAAACACTCAAGTACTACCCATGCAGTCTTCTAATAAGCCAGGCAGTACATATGCACTGTTGTAATCACTCAGGCATTAATGCTACACTTATGCAATCACCCAGGCAATACCTATACACTCATACAATCACCAAGGTATTACCCATGTACTCTTTCAATCATGTAGCCACTACTCATGCACTTATATAATCACCCAGTCACTACTGTTGCACTATTTCAATCACAGAGGTACTACCCTCTTACTTATGTAATCACTCAGCCAGTAGTCATGCTGTTAGGAAATCACTCAGGCACTACCTTTGCACTCCTTTATTCACTCAGGAACTACCTGAGTAGTCCTGCAATCAGCCAAGAAGTACCAAAGCAGTTATAAAATCACCCACTCACTTCCTATGTAGTCATGTAAATCCCCAGATTTTACTCCTGTAGTCATGCAATCACCCAGGCGTTACCTTCGTACTACTTTAATCCCCCAGATGTTACCCCTGTACTCATACAATCACCAATGCATTAGGTATACAGTGCTTCATTCAGCCAGCTACTATCTTTCCACTCTTTCAATCATGCAGTTATAAAAACATCCAAGTACTCGCCATGCAGTCTTCCAATGATGCAGGCACTACATATGCAGTGCTGTAATCACTCAGGCATTACTTCTGCACTGATGCAATCATCTAGGCACTATCTATGCACTCATGCAATCAGCAAGGTATTACCCATGCACTCTTTCAAACATGTAGCCACTATTCATGCACTTATATAATCACCCAGGCACTATCGTTGCAGTCCTTCAATCACGGAGGCACTACCCTTGTACTCATGTATTCACTCAGCCAGTAGTCATGGTGTTATGAAATCACCCAGGCACTACCTTTGCACTCCTTTATTCACTTAGGCAGTACCTCAGTAGTCCTATAATCAGCCAAGAAGTACCCATACACTTATAAAATCACCTAGTCACTTCCTATGTAGTCATGTAAATCCCCATATATTACCCCTGTAGTCATGCAATCACCCAGGTTGTCGTGTAGCTCCTATAGTACCCCTGCAGGACCTGCGCGTTTGGATAACATATACTGCGGGCTTGGTGGCAGACTGACTCCGTGCACCCCCACCGTATATGTTAGCCTGGTTTGCATTAGCTAGCTCGCAGTGCCACTAGTGTCTCCTATTATCGGGGAGAGATTAGTTTCTGGCAACCTTAGACCATGACAACCCTGATTCCCTCAGAATTGTGGAAACAGTATACTACCTTTCGCTCAGTCACTCATGCTCACTTGTTCGGTTTGTCTCAGAGAGTTACACATAATAAACAGTCGGGCGTTTCAATAAGTATTTATTGAACAGTTGTTATTCTAGTGTAAAATATATGTGCTGCGGTAACCAGCAGACAATAGCAGAGATATATTATCAGCAGTACGATAAAAGCAAAGGGATAGAACAGTGCTACCATATTGCGATAATCATGAGTACATACATGAATACAAAAGCATTATGCAAGTGCGCGCACTCCTACAATGCCTAACTAGATGTACCTGAGTGTACCTAGCATATGTGTGTAGGTCTTAGAAGCTAAGAGCCAAGAATCCTCCTAGGATTTAGTCGAACCCCTATACCTGAATAGAGAGAGTGTGGGACCCCGTCCTGGTCTCGAGTTGGACACCCCATCAGGGCTGTGTCAGACCACTGTCAGCTGGAGTGACTGCATGCAGGAGCCTCAGCGTCTCTGGTCAGTGTGTCAGCATGGAAGTCTCGGTTCCCTCTGTCTTACCGGGGCAAGATGTGGTGTATTTATACCCTAAAGAGTCTCGGTCCTCAGTATGGTTTGTATTGGACATGAGGAAGACGTCAGGGGTGAACTTTGTACATACATATTATGCCAGTGGTGTATTCTTAGCGAGCCATGCATAATTAATGAGTACAGTGTGGGCCTGTGTTTGGAAAAACCCTGCTGTATTCAAAACCACAGGATAGATAACGTTCAGCCCTCAGAGTTCGTTGTGTACTAGCTGGAACCAATGTAGGTGAAAGATCATGCCTATATAAGGAATCATACTATAATAGGACATGTACAGTTGTGACCATAATTGGGCATATGCAGCCATGACCATAATAGGGCAAGTACGAGTATGACCATATTAGGGTAAATATGAATACAACCATTTTAGGGCATGTACGAACGGGTCTACATTAGGGGATCTATGCAGGATATAACAAGGTGTTACCTATGTACTCCTTTAATTTCCCAGACGTTACCCCTGTACTCAAGCAATCACCAACGCATTAGGTATACAGTGCTTCAATCAGCCAGCCACTATCTTTCCACTCTTTCAATCACGCAGGCACTACTCTTGTACTTATGTAATAAATAAGCCAGTACTCATGTACTTTTAAAATCACCCAGTCACTATCTTTGCACTCCTGTAATCACTCAGGTAGTATCTTGGTAGTTCAGTAATCACCCAGGCAGTTCTATTATATGTTTTAGTTTCTAAGTTTCACTATATTCCAGAAATATTGTATACATATTTCTTTTAGATATGATGTTGGTTTGAAAAAGTAGAGACATATGTATGCATGCTTCTAACAGTATGGAGAGGCTTGTAATTCAGTGATGTAATAGTCTGCTGCTATATATTTTGCTAGGCCCAACACTTATGCAGTTATAAAAACAGCCAAGTACTACCCATGCACTCTTCTAATGATCCAGATACTACATATGCACTGTTGTAATCACTCAGGCATTAGTGCTACATTCATGCAATCACCCACGCAATTCCTATAGACTCATACAATCACCATGGTATTACCCATGCACTCATTCAATCATGTAGCCACTACACATGCACTTATATAATCACCCAGCCACTATCGTTGCACTATTTCAATCACAGAGGTACTACCCTTGTACTTATGTAATCACTCAGCCAGTAGTCATGTTGTTAAGAAATCACTCAGGCACTACCTTTGTACTCCTTTATTCATTCAGGCACTATCTGAGTAGTCATGCAATCACCCAAGAAGTACCCATACACTTATAAAATCACCCAGACACTTCCTATGTAGTCATGTAAATCCCCAGATATTACCCCTGTAGCCATGCAATCGCCCAGGCGTTACCTATGTACTTCTTTAATCCCCCAGATGTTACCTCTGTACTCATGCAATCACCAATGCATTAACTATACAGTGCTTTATTCAGCCAGCCACTATGTTTTCACAATTTCAATCATGGAGGCACTACTCTTGTACTTATGTAATCACTCAGCCAGTACTCATGCACTAATAAAATGACCTAGGCACTACCTTTGCACTCCTGTAATCACTCATGTAGTACCTTAGTACTTTTGTAATCACCCAGGCAGTACTCATGGACTTATAAAGTCACCCATTCACTTTCCATGTATTCCAGTAATCCCTCAGATATTACCCCTGCAGTTATGCAATCACCCAGGCACTACTTATGTACTATCCCTGCAGTCATGCAATCATGCAGGCTGTACCTATGTTGATAAGAATTCACCCAGGCAGTATGTTAACACTCCTTTATTCACTCAGGCACTAACTCAGTAGTCGTGCAATCAGCCAAGAAGTACTCATGCACTTATAAAATCACCCATGCACTACCTTTGCACTCCTGTAATCACTCAGGTAGTACTTTAGTACTTCTGTAATCACCCAGGCAGTACTCATAGAGTTATATAATATTGTAGACATATTTCTTTTAGATATGATGTTGGTTTGAAAACGTAGAGACATATGTATGCATGCTTCTTAGAATATGGAGAGACTTGTATTTGAGTGATGTGATAGTCTGCTGCTTTATATTTTGCTAGGCCCAACAGTTATGCAGTTATAAAAACACTCAAGTACTACCCATGCAGTCTTCTAATAATCCAGGCAGTACATATGCACTGTTGTAATCACTCAGGCATTAATGCTACACTCATGCAATCACCCAGGCAATACCTATACACTCATACAATCACCAAGGTATTACCCATGTACTCTTTCAATCATGTAGCCACTACTCATGCACTTATATAATCACCCAGCCACTACTGTTGCACTATTTCAATCACAGAGGTACTACCCTTGTACTTATGTAATCACTCAGCCAGTAGTCATGCTGTTAGGAAATCACTCAGTCACTACCTTTGCACTCCTTTATTCACTCAGGAACTACCTGGGTAGTCCTGCAATCAGCCAAGAAGTACCCATGCAGTTATAAAATCACCCACTCACTTCCTATGTAGTCATGTAAATCCCCAGATATTACTCCTGTAGTCATGCAATCACCCAGGCGTTACCTATGTACTTCTTTAATCTCCCAGATGTTACCCCTGTACTCATGCAATCACCAACGCATTAGGTATACAGTGCTTCATTCTGCCAGCTACTATCTTTCCACTCTTTCAATCATGCAGGCACTACTCTTGTACTTATGTAATCATTCAGCCAGTACTCGTGCACTTATGAAAACGCCCAACTACTATCCATGCAGTCTTCCAATGATGTAGGCACTACTTATGAACTACTGTAATCACTCAGGCATTACTGCTGCACTCATGCAATCACCAAGGTATTAACTATGCTGTCTTTCAATCATGTATCCACTACTCATGCATTTATATATTCACCCAGCCACTACCGTTGCACTCATGCAATTACCCAGGCATTATCCCTGTAGTCATGGAATCACCTAGGCATTATTGCTTTAGTATACAATTACACAGGCATTACCAAAGCACTTCTTAAATCATCCAGCTAGTACATATGCATTTATGTAATGACCCAGGCACTACCGTTGCACTCTTCAAATCACCCGGGCACTAGGCCTGTACTCTTTGAATCACCTAACCAGTATCTATGGACTTATAAAAATCACCCATGCACTATCTCTGCACTCCTCCAATCACCCAGGCACTACTACTACACTCATGCAACCTCACACACATTACCCCTGCACTTATGCAATCACCCTGACATTACCCATGCACTCTTTCAATTACTTAGACAGAACACATGGACTCTGTACCTCTGTTCTTTCTTTCTGCATTTCTTTTGAGTCTTTCTGCTTGTGTTGCTTCTTTCTGTACTCCTTTTAGGTCTTTCTGCAGCCCTGTTTCCTCTTTCTGCATCCGTGTTACCTCTTTCTACACCTCTGTTCATTCTTTCTGCACTTTTTTTGTTTTTTTATTTACATGTCTTGCTTCTTTCTGTGCCTTTTATGCCTCTTTCTGCACCTCTCCTCTCTTTTTGCACCCCTCTTGCCTCTTTCTACACCTCTGTTGCTTCTTTCTGCATTACTCTTGCTTCTTTGTACACCTATGTTGCTTCTTTTTGCACCCCTCATGTATCTTTCACACCGTCTTCGGTCTTTCTGCACCCCTCATGCCTCTTTCTGGACTTTTGTCTGCACTGTCTGACATACTTTTGGAATGCAATTAAAAATATTTTTTTATTTATATATGAGAATATTTGTATATAATTATTTTATTAATATTAAATTATTTAATGAAAGTATTTAAACTTTTCTTTCTTTTCAGATACTCACCATTATTATTAATAAAGATTGAGCATGGCAAGAAATGATCAAAAGAAAAGAAAAGAAAGAAAAGAGTACTATTTAAAAGAAACAGAAAAGTAGAAATCAGACAAAGTACAACATGTGACATTGAAGAAAAAGGCTTCTGGTAAGAGAACTAAAGAATTTGTTAAAAGAGTTTTAAAGAAGATTACGAATTTAGAAAATGGAGAAAAGAAAGAGAAAAGTAGTACCACCATTCAGAAGGAAACACAAAAAGGAGATATTAATAGAAAATCATGTTTTGGGAAAATAGTCTATGATGAAAGAAGGATGAAACAGTATAAGGATATTAGGAAACGAATGTTTAAAAGTAGAGTACTGCAAAATTTAATGAAAGATTGCAAGAAATATAAAAGAAGAACTGCATTTTAAAAGAAAAAGCAACAGATTGAAAGTGTAGTCGAAAATGCTTTTGAATTGAAAAGAAGATTGTTTATATTAGTTCGGAAAAGAATGACAACATTAAATAAAACAATGCATTTTATGAAGGAGAAAAGTAAAAGAAAAAGACTGGTCGATAGAACTAACTTTTGCAAAAAAGTTTGGGTGAATGGAAGCACACTTCTAGTACTGAACCTTTCTTTAATGAAGAAAGCTATTTTCAACAAAATACATTAGTTCACGTAGTTGATACCAATGGTCGTTCTTATGAGGTTAAAAATGGTTGTCCAATTGAAAAAGAAAAGATGGTTCCTAGAATTGTAGAAGAAGTAATAGCTGAAGAAGTTCAAGGGAGACGTTCACAAGCTCCAGTGTATAGGTGGGATTGTAGTAGTATTTGTAGTATACGACAGGAATCTATTGATATTTTACGAAATTTCTTACAAGAGTATGGTAAAAAAAAGTGTTAAACAGAAGATTAAGATGTTGCAAGGACTAGATCCTTGTAAAGTGAGAAAATATACTGGCTTGCAGGGTCATTCTCTGGCTTGCCTTTCTAGAAAAGTGTGTCAAAGTACTTTTCATCATTTGAGAATGTTAGCAGTACATCTAAAAGTAGAGTACTGCAAAATTTAATGAAAAGTTTGTGATGATATACAGTTTTGTTTCTTTGGTCCTGAAGAGGAGTGTAGAGAAAGTGAGAGTTTCATAAGTGTAGGTGTTCAAGAAGAGGTGGAAGATAGTAGTAATCAGAAGTTTGCAGAATAAATTACAAAGTTTAAGGTAGTTCGTTGTGAAAAAACAAACTATGTTTGTATCTGTTGTCGACGTACTCACTATAGAAGTCAAACTAGGAATGTTGATGTGTATTTAAAAAGTGAAAAGGAAAACAATGATAAGTGGGAGCAATTTGGTGCTTATTTGTTGGTGGAAGGTCATTTTGAGTTGGGTGGTGATCAACGTATTTGTAAATATTGTAACAGCAAACTAGAAGAGAATAAAATGCCAGTTAGAGCTGTACATAATAACCTAGAGTTGGCAGGTATTCCTTCAGAACTAGTAGATTTAAATACATATGAATCTATTCTTATTCAATCTGTGCACCCGTTTCAGGCTATTGTTCATATGGTAAGCTGCCTCCAACAGATTTACAAAGAGGTTTAAAAGGAAGAGTTGTTCATTTACCTTTAGATTTTAAGAAAAATATTGAAACTGTTGGTGTAGAGAGAGAGGAAATTGAACCTGTAGTTATTCTAGTTAATGGTGTACCAGCAAAGAGTCGTAAAATATGGCAAGAGTAAGTAGATGTCACCAAACTTCAAAAAGCTACATTATATCTTATACAAAACAATATTTATTATAAAAATATACATGTGGACAAAGAAGAAATATCTTTAGGAGATGATAGAGAAAATTCAACTGGCCAAATTGAAAAAGTGGATGTCTCCAGGAGTGAAGAAATTTATGAACATTATAGTATACATCCTTTACATTCAAAAGAAGTGATTGGAAATACTATTGAATTATTCCAAATGAAGAAAGTGAAGGGAACTCCTATGAGTGTTTGGGAAAGAAGTTTAGAAGCCTGTTGTTTTCCACAGCTCTTCCCCACTGGAAAAGGTGGACGATATGATGAACGACCTGTGCAGATTCCAGCTTCAGAATATCGTACAACAAGATTGTACTCAGAAGATCCAAGATTTATTTCGACAATGTATTCCATATATATTTCATCTTCTGTTTGAAAGTGACTTGTCTGGACTTTCATATGCAGTGAACCACATATTAAAAACAGGAGTTCATCTTACACATGTTTCTGCAAAGGAATTCATGGACAAAGTACTACAAAGAGACGATCATTTAGAATCTCAGTTGATTAATTTGATGGCGTGTCAATGTGGTACTAATGAGTATTGGTATCGTCATCACGGAGAACTTTAATGTATGTTAAGGAACTTAGGAACCCCTACGTGGTTTGTTACGCTAAGCTGTGCTGAATACGCATGGGATGATTTACTTGAATTTCTACGAGAAGCAAATTCAAATATTAAAAACATTGAATTGAAGACAGCTGGAGAACTGTGTTCCTTGGATCCTGTAAATGTGTGCAGATATTTTAATCATAGGTTTCCAGCTATGATGTCTTAAATCTGCAATAAAAATAACCCACCTCTTGGAGAAGTTATTGATTTATTTTGGAGAAAGGAGTACCAAGCCAGAGGTGCTCCTCATATACATATGCTATTATGGATCAAGGATGCACCTAAATTTGGAACTGATTCTGATGAGACTGTTTTATCTTTCATTGAAGACTATGTTACCTGTGCTATTCCAAAAACAGGAGGAGAAAATACCTTAAGACAACAAGTTTTACCGTTTCAAAGCCATCGATGTGGGAAATATTGTCGACGGAAATACAAGTCAAAGGAAAAATTTTATACAAAATGTCGTTTTGGATTCCCACGTCTAGTAATTTCCAAAAGAAGAGTCAACAGTTTCATGTCAGCAGTGAAGCATACTATAACTCAAAAATCTCCAAATGATACTTACAATATAAAAAGAAGTGAAGATTCAAAGTATATTAATGATTACACTCCAGTGATTTTGATGATGTGGAATGCAAATATGGATATCCAGTATGTTGCAGATAATTCAATTGCTGTTGCTCGCTATGTTACTTCATATATAACAAAATCTGAAAAGACAGAGTTGAAAGAAATGTGGGAAGAAATTTCACAAGAGAAGACTCTTAGTAACAAATTGTACAGCTTTAGTTTGAAGATGCTTTCCCATCGAGAGATTGGATCGTACGAATGTTCGGATCGGTTGACATCTGCAAGTTTATATTCAAAGTCAAGAGGAATCATTTGGGTAAGTCTTGGTCTTGCTGCAACACAAAATCGAGTATTGAAATCTGTACAAGAAATTGAATACTTAGCATTAAATGAACCAGAAAGTACAGATATTGTTAAAACAAACATGTTGGATACATACTATCCTAAAAGAAGTCCATATCTGGAAAACATATGTCTCTATGAAGTACTGCAATATTACAGCTTTAAGAGAAATGTTACAGAAAATATAAATGAAGAAAAATATGCAGAAATTGGATGTGATGGATGTTTGGTAAAACATACCAAAGGAAATCTTATTAACCACAGGAAACTAAGTTGTGATACTGCAGATAAAAGAGAATTTTTCTATTTAGCACTTCTGCAACTCTTCAAGCCTTGGCGTACTGAAATGGAATTACTTGGAGATTTTGAGTGCTATGAAGATTCTTTTAATGCATGTAAAGCTAGCATTGAATGCACAGTTTTTCCAAATTATCGACAAATGTTGAATGAAGAGATTGAACAAGAAACTAGTATTGCAGCTGAAATTGCTAGAGACAGTTCTGAAGATAGTCAAAGTTCTGCTCCACTAAGTCAAGATCCACTAGGACAACCAATTCTTGAAAATGAAGCAGCAATAGCCATGAGTGAAGTAGAAACGGCAATGCAACAAGCACAACAGGATATTATGGAGTTGGGAAACTTGGAAGAACAACTAAATATTGAATAGAAAGAAATATATCAGCAAGTTACACAACAGATAGAGCATGGTTTACTTCATGAAAAAAAGAATGCAACTGCACATCATTTAAACCTATTTGAATGTATATTAGTGGTCAAGCTGGTACAGGAAAAAGTTTCTTAATTAAAGTTTTGACCAGTTATCTACAGAAAACCACTGAATCACATTTATCTTGTGTTGTAACTGCTCCAACTGGGTTAGCAGCACACAACATTAAAGGGATTTCATTACATCGTTTACTGATGCTACCAGTTGAACATGAAAATAAGTTGGAATATCACAAGCTATCTGGAGAAGCTTGTTATGAAGTTTCAAGAGTACTAAAGAAAATTAAACTTCTGATAATTGATGAGGTGAGCATGGTCTCAAACGTAATGCTTGCCTTTGTACATTTAAGAATGCAACAGATTTTAAAAACAGATTATGATGTTTTATTTGGAGGAAAACATGTAATTGTATTCGGCGATCTATTACAACTTACTCCTGTGAAAGGGCATCTAGTTTTTAAAACACTTGTCCATGAAGACACTAGGAAATCTTTGGGAAGTATTGGAAATGTCAACATTTGTTCTCTTTTTTAATATAAAGAACTTATTAAGAATATGCAACAAACTAGTGATGAACATTATGGAAACATTCTTCAAGATATTAGAATTGGTGTCTTGACAAAAGATGGTAAGGAAGCTTTACAAAGTCGACTACTAACAAACTTGTTTCCAAATTAAAATAAACAATGAAATAATGTACAAAAAAAATTGGAGAAAAGAAGTCTCTAGTTTGTCTAATGCCAACACTGCAAGAGTGCTCTACATTCAATCAAGAACTTTTGAAACTGGAGAAACAACCAATAGTGAAAATGGAAGCCATTGATAAAATGGAACACAAAGGAGTTTCTATTCTTCTGTCAGAGAAATTACAGTCAAAATTAGATTCTTTGGAAAAATCTGTATCTAAGACTGCTGGTTTGGAAAAGACTTTATATGTATGTGTAAACTGTCGGGTAATAATACGGCGTAATTTAGATGTTGAAAAAGGTTTACTGAATGGAGCAATGGGAAAAGTTGTTGATTATGTAAATTTTCAGAACAGAGTTGGAATTGAATTTTTGAAGATTAAATTTGATCAGATTGAAGAGGTAAAACAGATTGGACGTTGTGCTGTTCATTTTTGCTTGTTAAAGATTTGTATGTTCGTAGAAAACAGTTTCTTCTTTCTTTAGCATATGCAGTGACCATTCATAAATCTCAAGGTTTAAGTGTAGACAGTGCTTTGGTAAATATTGGAAGTACAGTTTTAAAGAGGGTATGGCATATGTTGCATTGTCTCGAGTAAGAACATTATCTGGATTGTATATGATTGATTTTGATGAGAAAAAGGTTAATGCAGATGCAAATTGTGTAAGAGAGTATAATCGGTTAAGAAGACTGTATGCTCCTAACTTAGGTGAATATCCCATATATGAAAAACGTGTTGTATGTCCAAAATGAAAATATGAGAAACACTGTAGTGAGGTTGGAAAAAAGAAAACAATTCAAGAGAATGTTCAGGCTGTAAAGAAAATGAAAGTGGACTCTGTTGATGATATTGTAGGATACTAGTTAGAAAATAGTTCAGGTATCAACTTCTATGCTGATGTAATTGTGAGCATCGTGTTTTTTCTAGAAAATCTTCATCATCAAATTATGGAAATTCGAGAAAAAGATTCTGTTCTTTGTTACATTATATTTTTGAAAAGTTGAAAACTGATAAAACTAAAATCCATACTGCTTCTGGTGTTCGGCATCTTTTGGATATATGTTCTGGTTCTTCACAATTTACACTTAATGTACAACAAGATGCTCAAGAATTTCTTATGTTTATGCTTGCAGTATTGGAAGATGAAGGAATACAAATTGAAAATCTGTTTGCACTACGTTACAGATGGCATCATAAATGTGAAGACTGTTCATTTTCTTCTACCACTGAAGTAGACACTGAACGATTCATATATTTGACAATACCAGATTGCAAAACAGTATCTTTTAACAAATTAGTAAAATCAGCTAATCAACCAAACCTTCTGAAGGCAATTAGGTCACTTTATGAAGACACCTGGGTGCGGGTCAAAACTAGTGGCTGCACAGTGTCCCCCAAAATAACCACGGAGAACAGGCTGAAGCAAGGATGCGTGTTGGCCCCCATTCTTTTCAACTTATACACGGCGGATCTGGGGAGGCCCTAAAAGGAGCCAGTCTAGTAGCCCCTAGACTAGGAAGCGTGAGGTTGCCGGTGCTACAATACGCCAATGATACGGCTATATTGGATCACACGAAGGTGGGCTTACAAAGAGCCCTAAATGCATTAAACTGTTTCAATAATACCAACAACCTGACAGTTAACCAGGGAAGACCAAGGTTGTCATTTTTGGGACTTACCACCTGAAGAAGAAAACACATTGGCTAATGGGAAATTTGCAAATTAACTCAGTGGCTTCATACAACTATTTAGGGGTTTGGCTGATGGAACGGGCCAAGGAGAAGGCCTACCTGAAACAGCAGAGCTCCAAGGCCAGGAAGGTCACACACCTACTAAAACAACTAAGCCATCACCTGATCAGCCCGTCTGCTGATCCAATATTAACTGTCCTGAAAGCAAAACTTTTACCAGCTATCAGCTACGGTCACCTGGCCTTCCCCGGGTTACAGGACGCTTTCCTCAACTCAGCCCAAGTTAAGGCTTACAAATCAGTGCTACACATCCCGAGGTCAGCAAGGAAAGCAAGGCTAATACTGGAGCTAGGCTTAGCAAGGCCAGACCTGATATGCCAGGGGGAGATTATAAAGTTATACTTAAGGATACTAAGGGCCCCGGCCAATTCTCTAAAATATCAACTGAGATTTATCTTCGAGGAGTCAAGTACGGCCTGGCACACCAGCCTAGGACAAGCGCTTAAAACATTGAAGATCAAGGAAGAAAGCATATCGCGGCTGGATATCCCCCTGAACGCTTGGAATAGATCCATTAATAAACAAGTGCAAGAAACATCATTTGATCTCGACCTCAAATCTCTCCGTTCAAGCTCCCACTTAGATCCGCTGAATAATTCCTACACGGCAGGTAAAGCACAACCTTACTTAAGCGAGGCTCTCACTCCACAGGCTCAAAGCAAAATCCTTTATATGAGACTGACCATACTAGGAATTGCTGATTTTAACCCCGCATGGGCCCGTACGGGGAATCCATAAACTGCAGACTGTGCCCCTACATGAGGGAATCCTGGTTGCATCTTCTATGCTGTTGCCCCAACATTAATAACGAACGCTGGCGACTTCTGCGCCCGATCTGCATCACCAATGGAATAAGGTCCTGAAGTGAAGCGTCAGCCTTGTGCCTATCTACCACTAACACGACGATTCTAGCTAGATTGGCAAAATGTATCCATCAAATCAGGATTGCCCTAAAAGCTGTTAACGAAAGCAATAAAACCTTGGTGAAAGGTACTGTAAATTCAGGAGAAGAAAGTGGACCAGCTTCCCAATAAGCTCTGCTGCTCTAAACACCTCTAGCACACCCTTTAAGACAGCGCCATTCCAAGATGGTCAATTGGTGCGCCAGGGCGTTCAGTTCATCGCCCTGTAACGTATTCTATTTTTCTATGTTCAAAGGGGACCCTATGGAGGTGTGCAAGGCCACACGACATAGACCACAAACTCTGGAGAAGGCCAACCGTGCGGGCACTGGGGTGAGGTGCTAAATTTTATTTAACATAAATTGAAGCTTTTAGTATCACTGTTTTAGATTCTATATGCTGATAGTTTTTAGTGTAATGATTTGAATTAATTGTACAGTTAATAATAATAAATAAATAAATAAAGATATGAAATGTACTCACTGCAAATCAGAAATTTTGTCAACATTATTTATAGAAAGATTTGGACAATATGTAATTTTAATGCTACAACGTTGTACAGCAAATAGAAGAAAATTGGAAACCAAAATTAAAATTTTTGTGGCAAGTCAAGTGTCAATTTCAGGAAGAACTTTTAAAGCAGTGCTATTATTTTCCATGATGGACCTAGTACAACATCTGGACACTATACTGTGCATTTAAGATGCAATAAAGGATGGACACATTGTAATGATGCCCATTTGGAATTCAAATGTCAGTTGCCTTACGAATTATCAAATTCATATCTGATATTTTTGATGCCAAAGTTTTGAAAACTTCATTCGGCCTATTGGGAAGATGTAAACATGAATTAACGAGTTTATTTTGGATATTTTCAATGCAAATGATTTCGGAAACAGCATTCAGCCTATTGGGAAGATGTGAACAATTAGTGTTTGAATTATTGTTTCTGTTCTTTGATATTGCATTTGGAAAATTGTGTTTGAAAGAAGTAGTTCATATATTGGATCTTTGTATAATATGCAATGTAAATGAGAGTGTTTATTTTTGAAAATGTGAACAGATAGTTGAACTTGTTGTAAATATTTTGAAAAGAGATTTAGGGTTTTTATACAGTCTTATTGATTGTATTTTTTTGCCCGCTGTTATATGATGACCAACATTGAAATCACTGTGTATGGTGAAATTCAATAGAATCTGAAAACAGCAAAAAAGAGAACCTGAATATGTGATGTAATTCTAAAATTATGTTGTCTTCTTAAACCTATAATATTATTTGCAATAACAGTATTTTGTCTTCTCTTTTACAGACGGTAAAACTAAAGTTTGAAAATATTTTAAATCTACTTTACAGTGAAACAACTGTAAAATAGTTTCAATGAGTTTGATATATACTTCAATACAGAAGCTAAGATGAAATAATGTAATAAGCATATTAATATAAATTAGTGTTTACAGTCACTTTTATTGCAGATATTCATTTTTTCAAACTCAATCATCTCACTCCTCAAATCACCACAGCAGTACTCATGCACTCCTTCAATCACTGAAGCATAACCTATGTACTTACAAAATCACCCAGGCATTACTAATCCACACCTTTATTCAGGTTGGCAGTACCCATATACTCCTGCAATCACCCAGACATTACTTCTACAGTCTTGCAATCACTCAATCCTTACCTATGCACTCCTTCAATCATCCAGACATTACTCTTCCACAGATAGAATCACCCAAGCACTAACCATGCACTCATGCAATCACCCAGGCATTACCTATGCACTTACAAAATCATCCAAACAATACCTATCCACTTACAAAATCACCCAGGCACTACTGATTCACTTCTGCAATCACCCAGGCACTACTGATTCATTCCTGCAATCACCCAGGCACTACTCATCCACTCATGCAATAACCCAGGCACTACCCATGCACTGCTCCAATCACTCGTGCACTACCCATGCACTCCTCCAATCACCCAGCCAGTACCTATGCACTCCTTCGATTACACAGCCAGTAGCCATGCACTCCTCCAATCACCAGTCTCCACCCATGCACATATAAAATCACCATGCACTATCTTTGCACTCCTCCAATCATGCAGGCAGTACCCATGCACTCATGCAATCATCCAGGCACTACACTTGCACTCATGCAATCATCCAGGCATTATCCATAAACTCATGCAAACACTCAGGCAAAACCTATGCACTTACAAAATCATCCAAACAATACCTATCCACTTACAAAATCACCCAGGCACTACCGATGCACTCCTGCAATCACCCAGGCACTACTCATCCACTCATGCAATAACCCAGGCACTACCCATGCACTGCTCCAATCACCCATGCACTACCCATGCACTCCTCCAATCACCCAGCCAGTACCTATGCACTTATCCAGTCACTCCACCAATACCCAAGCACTTATAACATTACCACGCACTACCCTTGCACTCTTACAATCACCCAGGTAATACCGATGCACTCATGCAATCATCCAGGCATTACCCATAAACTAATGTAATCAGTCAAGCATTCCCCATGCACTCTTCAATCACCCATACATTACCTGTGCATTTATGCAATCACCCAGGCAGTAACCAAGCACTTACAAAATCACCAAGGCACTACCCATGCACTCCTCCAATCACCCAGGCACTACTCATCCACTCATGCAAAAACCCAGGCACTACCCATGCACTCCTCCTATCACCCAGCCAGTACCCATGCACTTATCCAATCACTCCGCCAATACCCAAGCACTTATAAAATCACCATGCACTACCCTTGCACTCTTACAATCACCCAGGCACTACCCATACACTCATGCAATCATCCAGGTATTACCCATAAACTCATGCAATCAGTCAGGCATTAACCATGCACTCTTCCAATCACCCATACATTACCTCTGCACTCATGCAATCACCCAGGCATTAACCAAGAACTTACAAAATCACCTAGACACTAACCATGCACTCCTCCAATCACCCAGGCACTACTCATCTACTCATGCAATAACCCAGGCACTACCCATGCACTGCTCCAATCACCTATGCACTACCCATGCACTCCTCTAATCACCCAGACACTACTTATTCACTCCTTCGATTACCCAGCCAGTAGCCATGCACTCCTCCAATCACCCAATCACTACTCATGCACTTATAAAATCACCATGCACTATCCTTGCACTCCTCCAATCACGCAGGCAGTACCCATGCACTCATGCAATCATCCAGACACTACCCTTGCACTCATGCAATCATCCAGGCATTACTGATAAACTCATGCAATCACTCAGGCAAAACCTATGCACTTACAAAATCATCCAAACAATACCTATCCACTTACAAAATCACCCAGGCACTTCTGATGTTCTCCTCCAATCACCCAGGCACTACTCATCCACTCATGCAATAACCCAGGCACTACCCATGCACTGCTCCAATCACCCGTGCACTACTGATGCACTCCTCCAATCACCCAGCCAGTACCTATGCACTTATCCAATCACTCCACCAATACCGAAGCACTTATAAAATTACCACGCACTACCCTTGCAATCTTACAATCACCCAGGTACTACCGATGCACTCATGCAATCATCCAGGCATTACCCATAAACTAATGTAATCAGTCAAGCATTACCCATGCACTCTTCAATCACCCATACATTACCTGTGCACTCATGCAATCACCCAGGCAGTAACCAAGCACTAACAAAATCACCCAGGCACTACCCATGCATTCCTCCAATCACCCAGGCACTACTCATCCACTCATGTAATAACTCAGGCACTACCCATGCACTCCACCTATCACCCAGCCAGTATCCATGCACTTATCCAATCACTCTGCCAATACCCAAGCACTTATAAAATAACTATGCACTATCCTTGCCCTCTTACAATCACCCAGGCACTACCCATACACACATGCAATCATCCAGGTATTACCCATAAACTCATGCAATCAGTCAGGCATTACCCATGCACTCTTCCAATCACCCATACATTTCCTCTGCACTCATGCAATCATCCAGGCATTAACCAAGAACTTACAAAATCACCTAGGCACTACCCATGTACTCCTCCAATCACCCAGGCACTACTCATCCACTCATGCAAAAACCCAGGCACTACCCATGCACTGCTCCAATCACCTATGCACTACCCATGCACTCCTCTAATCACCCAGACACTACTTATTCACTCCTTCGATTACCCAGCCAGTAGCCATGCACTCCTCCAACCACCCAGTCACTACCCATGCACTTATAAAATCACCATGCACTATCCTTGCACTCCTCCAATCACGCAGGCAGTACCCATGCACTCATGCAATCATCCAGGCACTACCCTTGCAACCATGCAATCATCCAGGCATTACCCATAAACTCATGAAATCAGTCAGGCATTACCCATGCACTCTTCCAATCACCCATACATTTCCTCTGCACTCATGCAATCATCCAGGCATTAACCAAGAACTTACAAAATCACCTAGGCACTACCCATGTACTCCTCCAATCACCCAGGCACTACTCATCCACTCATGCAAAAACCCAGGCACTACCCATGCACTGCTCCAATCACCTATGCACTACCCATGCACTCCTCTAATCACCCAGACACTACTTATTCACTCCTTCGATTACCCAGCCAGTAGCCATGCACTCCTCCAACCACCCAGTCACTACCCATGCACTTATAAAATCACTATGCACTATCCTTGCACTCCTCCAATCACGCAGGCAGTACCCATGCACTCATGCAATCATCCAGGCACTACCCTTGCACTCATGCAATCATCCAGGCATTACCCATAAACTCATGCAATCACTCAGGCAAAATCTATGCACTTACAAAATCATCCAAACAATACCTATCCACTTACAAAATCACCCAGGCACTACCGAGGCACTCCTGCAATCACCTAGGCACTACTCATCCACTCATGCAATAACCCAGGCACTGCTCCAATCACCCGTGCACTACCCATGCACTCCTCCAAACTCCCAGCCAGTACATATGCACTTATCCAATCACTCCACCAATACCCAAGCACTTATAAAATTACCATGCACTATCCTTGCACTCTTACAATCACCCAGGTACTACCGATGCACTCATGCAATCATCTAGCCATTACCCATAAACTAATGTAATCAGTCAAGCATTACCCATGCACTCTTCAATCACCCATACATTACCTGTGCACTCATGCAATCACCCAGGCAGTAACCAAGCACTTACAAAATCAGCCAGGCATCACCCATGCACTCCTCCAATCACCCAGACACTACCATTGCAGTTATACAATCACTCAGCCATTATGCATGCACTCCTTCAATTAGTCACGCACCATAGGTTTCAGGGACATTATAGTTAGAAATTAGCATTTAAAAAGCCTTTGAAATTCACTGAAAAACCATAGGTTTCAGGGACGTTATAGTTAGAAATGAGCATTTAAAAAACATTAGAAATTCACTGAAAAAAACACAGGTTTCAGGGACGTTATAGTTAGTTGGACATTTTACTCATACAAAACCAGAGAAATTCGGCCGTTATAGTTAGTTGAGCTAATTATAACTCGCGCCCCCGCAATGCACTGCTGATGACGTCACATATTACATCATTCATGACATGGTCAGTGACATCACTGATGACTTCACTGATGACATCTCAAATGACATCACTGATGACATCACTGATGACATCATCCACGTGATAATCTGATGCACCTCATCACACCCTAATTTAACCTTTGATACACCCACTCTAAAATACAGACTAACATTTTCAAAACCATAGACACACCAATACCAGTTACTACATACCCACTAACTGATTCCTAGGTCTACACACACATCCACTCATTGACCCATACAGTCACTCATACATGCAGTCACTCATCAGTACAGCACTATCATATGCACTCATACACCTATACAGACACTTACACACCACCACTCACACATAGAGTTAGTCACACAGGTAGTCAGTCATGCAAAGAATCAATCACACTCCCATTTACTCACCTATACAGTTATACACACACCACCTCACTTATTCATACAGATACTAACACATACTTACTCTCTTGTACAATCACTGATACAAGCACACACTCATCCATACAGCCACTCTCACAATCACTCACTCTCACATATAGTCATTTATATACTCCAATACTCACATATACTGCCTTTCACATATGTAGTTATTCACACATGTACCACTGAGACATCCATTCGCTCACCAACACATCCATACACACACTCACCCACCCATACAGCCCTTCACAGATGCACTCTTGAACCCATACACCCAGTGAATCACCTACTCACAATCTATGCACAGAGTCACACATCCCCCACTCACCCACACAGATACTCAGGCACCCATAGAGATGCTCAGACAACCAATCAATAACCCATATAGACACTCATGTAGCTACTCACCAACCCATGCAGCCGCTTACACACCAACTGACAGACTGATAGAGACATTCACACAGTTTAGTCACTAACCAATGCATTCAGTAAGACATGTTTAAAAGGGGTGGGCGGAATTTGCATAGTCGCGCTACGCAAAGCTCCACGAAACGGTAAAAAATCTCCTCGAGCACGCAAAAGTTCCACGAACACGCGAAATTGCTTGTTCCGCCCATTCGCGATGCTTTTTTCCTGTTCGCGAACGCTGTTTGCGTGCTCAGGGGAAATATCTCGCAAACACGCATTTTGAAAGCGCGAACAAGCAAAAAATTCTGCGAAGCCGCGGATCGCGGAATTTTTGGCAATTCCGCGTTCTCCGCGGAACACGAAATTACCCAAATTCTGCAAATTCCGTGAGCGGAACGGAATTTACAGCCCAGGCCTAATGTTTAATCACTCACTTATACAGTCAGTCACGCACCTACTAAATCATCCATTCAGGCACTTATACACCCACTCATTGTTCAATACACCTTGGTATATCCACCACCATGCTTACACTGTCAAGCAAGCAACGAGCCATGCCGATCCAGGGTTCTCAAATTAGATTTATTAACACATATTTAAACTTTACAGAAACACATAGTCACTGGATGATGTCATCAGTGATGTCATCAGTGATGTCATTTGAGATGTCATCAGTGATGTCACTGACCATGTCATGAATGATGTAATATGTGACGTCATCAGCAGTGCATTGTGGGGGCGCGAGTTATAGTTAGCTCAACAAACTATAACGGCCGAATTTCTCTGGTTTTGTATGAGTAAAATATCCAACTAACTATAACGTCCCTGAAACCTATGTTTTTTTCAGTGAATATATATATATATATATATATATATATACATATATATATACTAAGGTTTATTGAACAATGAGTGGGTGTATGAGTGTCTGAATGGATGACTTAGTGGGTGCGTTTCTTACTGAATGCATGGGTTTGTGACTAAACTGTTTGAATGTCTGTATCAGTTTGTCAGTTGGTGTGTAAGTGGCCCCATGGGTTAGTGAGTAGCTATATGAGTGTCTATATGGATTATTGATTTGTTGTCTGAGTAGCTGTATGGGTGTGTGAGTGTCTGTGTGGGTGGGTGGGAGTGTTTGACTCCATGCATAGATGTGTGAGTGACTGATTCACTGAGTGTATGGGTTCAAGAGTGATTCTCTGAAGGGCAGTATTGGTGGGTGAGTGTGTGTATAGGCCTGTTGGTGAGTTTTTAGATGTCTCAGTTGTACATGTGTGAGTAACTACATATCTGAAAGACAGTATTTGTGAGTGTTTGACTATATAAATGACTATATGTGAGAGTGAGTCATTGTGTGACAGTGGCTGCATGGATGAGTGTGTGCTTGTGTCAATGATTATGTAAGAGAGTAAGTCTGTGTTAGTATCTGTATGAATAAGTGACGTTGTGTGTGTATAACTGTATAGGTGAGTAAATGGCAGTGTGATCGATTCTTTGGGTGACTGAGTGGTGTTTGAGTACCTCTATGGCTGAGTGACACTGTGTGAGTGTCTGTATAGCTGTATCAGTATATATGATAGTGATGTATTGATGAGTGACTGCATGTATGAGTGACTGTATGGGTAAATTAGTGGCTGTGTCTGTAGATCTAGGAATCAGTGAGAGAGTATGTAGTAACAGGTATTGATGTCTCTATGGTTTCAAAAATGATAGTCTCTATTTTAGAGAGGATGTATCAATGGTTATATTAGGGTGTGAGGAGGCGCATCAAATTTTCACGTGGATGATGTCATCAGTGATGTCATCAGTGATGTCATTTGAGATGTCATCAGTGATGTCATCAGTGATGTCACTGACCATGTCATGAGTGATGTAATATGTGATGTCATCAGCAGTGCATTGCCGGGGCGCGAGTTATAGTTAGCTCAACTAACTATAACGGCCGAATTTCTCTGGTTTTGTACCAGTGAAATGTCCAACTAACTATAACGTCCCTGAAACCTGTGGTTTTTTCAGTGAATTTCTATGGTTTTTTAAATGCTAATTTCTAAGTATAACATCCCTGAAACCCATGGCTTTTTCAGTGAATTTCTATGGTTTTTAAATGCTAATTTCTAACAATAACGTTCCTGAAACCTATGGTTTTGTCAGTGAATTTCAAAGGTTTTTTAAATGCTCATTTCTAACTATAACGTCCCTCAAACCTATGGTTTTTTCAGTGAATTTCTAAGGTTTTTAAATGCTCATTTCTAACTATAACGTCCCTCAAACCTATGGTTTTTTCAGTGAATTTCTAAGGTTTTTAAATGCTAATTCCTAACTATAACGTCCCTGAAACCTATGGTTTTTTTCAGTGAATTTCAAAGGTTTTTTAAATGCTAATTTCTAACTATGCCTACAGAGGTAGGACATGTGCAGAAAGAGGAAGAAAAGCGCAGAAAGAAGCAAGATAAATGCAGAAAGAGGCAACAGAAGTCCAGAAAGATGAAGAAAGGTGCAGAAAGAGGCCTTGTTGCAAAGTCATCCTGTGCCCCCAACTTTTTGCTGACTGGTACTGGTGGTAACTGACTTTGACTAACCAGGCCCGGAGTCAGTGCTATGCTGAAAGACACTTAGAATACAGTAAAAACACCTACATACACTAGGGTACACTATGGTTTGGGGTACCCCTGTGATTGGCATGACCTCCCCTGCAAGGCCCTAGTACATAATAGGGCAGGGGGATTAAAACTAACTCTAAGTCCCTAGCATATAATAGGGCATGGCAGTTTAGAGGCCAGCAGCCCTTATCTGCACTTTCATGTGTGCACTGCTGAGCCTAAGGTCAGTTTAAAAGTAGCCCTGTGTGTGCAGAAAGAGGCAAGAGAGGTACAGAAAGAGGCAAGGAAGGTGCAGAAAGAGGGAAGAAGGGTGCAGAAAGAGGCAAGAGAGGTGCAGAAAGAAGCAAGAGAGGTGGAGAAAGAGGTAGGAGAGGTGCAAAAAGAGGCAAGAGGGGTGCAGAAAGAGATCAGAGAGGTGCAAAAAGAGGCAAGAGGGGTACAGAAAGAGGGAACAGGGGTGCAGAAAGAGGGAAGAGGGGTGCAGAAAGAGGAAGGAGAGGTGCAAAAAGAGGCAAGAGGGGTGCAGAAAGAGGTAGGAGAGGTGCACAAAGAGGCAAGAGGGGTACAGAAAGAGGGAACAGGGATGCAGAAAGAGGTAAGAGAGATACAGAATTTTGCAAAAGAGGTGCAGAAAGAAGCAAGAGCAGTGCAGAAAGAAGGAAGAGAAGTGCAGAAAGAAGCAAGAGAGGTAGAGAAATATTGAAGAGGGGTGCAGAAAGAGGCATGATGAATGCAGAAATTTGCAAAATAGGTGCAGAAAGAAGCAAGAGCAGTGCATAAAGAACTAACAGAGGTGCAAAAAGAGGCAAGAGAGGTGCAGAAAGAGGTAGGAGAGATGCACAAATTGGCAAAAGAACTGCAGAAAAAGGCAAGAAAGGTGCAGAAAGAGGATGGAGAGGTGCACAAAGAGGCAAGAGGGGTACAGAAAGAGGCAAGAGGGGTACAGAAAGAAGGAAGAGAAGTGCAGAAAGAAGCAACAGAGGTGCTGAAAGAGGCACGAAGGGAGAAGAAAGAGGCAAGAGAAGTTCAGAAAGAAGCAACAGAGGTATAGAAAGAAGTAAGAGGAGTGCAGAAAGAGGCAAGTGGGGTGCAGAAAGAAGCAAGAGCAGTGCAGAAAGAACCAACAGAGGTGCAAAAAGAGGCAAAAGGGGTGCAGAAAAAGGTAGGAGAGGTGCACAAACAGGCAAGACAGGTACAGAAAGAGGCAGGAGGGGTGCAGAAAGAAGGAAGAGAAGTGCAGAAAGAGGCAACAGAGGTGCAGAAAGACACAAGAGAGGTGCAGAAACAAGCAAGAGAAGTGCAGAAAGAGGCAAGAGAATTGCTGAAAGAAGCAACAGAGGTGTGGATAGAAGCAAGAGAAGTGCAGAAAGAGGCTAGTGGGGTGCAGAAAGTGGCAAGAGAGATGCAGAAAATGGCAAGAGAACAGCAGAAAGAGGCAAGAGGGATGCAAAAAAGGGAAGAAGGGTACAGAAAGAAACAATAGAGGTGCAGAAAGAAGCAAGAGAAGTGCAGAAAGAAGCAAGAGTGCTGCAGAAAGAGGGAAGACAAGTGCAGAAAGAGACAACAGGTGTGCAGAAAGAGACAACAGGGGTGCAGAAAGAAACAAGAGAGGTGCAGAAAGAGGCAATAGAAGTGTAGAAAGAAGCAACAGAGGTGCAGAAAGAGGGAAGAGGGGTGCAGAAAGAGGAGAGAGAAGTGCAGAAAGAAGCAAAAGAGGTGAACAAAGAGGCAAGAGGGGTGCAGAAAGAGGCAAGAGCAGTGCAGAAAGAACCAAGAGATGTGCAGAATGAGGCAAGAGAGGTGCAGAAAGAGGCAAGAGATGTTCAGAAAAAGGGAAAAATGGTGCAGAAAGAAGCAAGAGAAGTGCAGAAAGAGGACAGTGAGGTGCAGAAGGAGGCAAGGAAACTGCAGAAAGAGGCAAGAGAGTTGCAGAAACAGGCAAAAGGGGTGCAGAAAGAGGGTACTGGTATGCATACAGAGGCAAGAGAGGTACAGAAAGAGGGAAGAGGGATACAGAGAGAGGCAAAAGGGATGCAAACATTTGCAACAGAGGTGCAAAAAGAAGCAAGAGCAGTGCAGAAAGAACCAACAGAGGTGCAGAAAGAGGCAAGGGGGGTACAGAAAGAGGCAAGAAAAGTGAAGAAAGAAGCAAAAGAGGTGTAGAAAGAAGCAACAGAGGTGCTTAAAGAGGCAAGAGGGGTGCAGAAAGAGGCAAGAGAAGTACAGAAAGAAGCAACAGAGGTGCTGAAAGAGGCAAGAGGTGTAGAAACAGGCAAGAAAGGTACAGAAAGAGGGAACAGTGGAGCAGAAAGAGGTAAGAGGGATACAGCAATATGCTAGAGAGGTGTAGAAAAAAGCAAGAGCAGTGCAGAAAGAAGCAAGAGAAATTAAGAAAGAAGCAAGAGGGGTAGGGAAATAGGGAAGAGGGGTGCAGAAAGAGGCATGAGGGATGAAGAAATTTGCAAAAGTGGTGCAGAAAAGAAGAGCAGTTCAGAAAGAACCAACAGAGGTGCAGAAAGACAAAAGAGAGGTGCAGAAACAAGCAAGAGAAGTGCAGAAAGAGGCAAGAGAATTGCTGAAAGAAGCAACAGAGGTGTGGATAGAAGCAAGAGAAGTGCAGAAAGAGGCAAGTGGGGTGCAGAAAGTGGCAAGAGAGATGCAGAAAATGGCAAGAGAACAGCAGAAAGAGGCAAGAGGGATACAAAAAAGGGAAGAAGGGTACAGAAAGAAACAATAGAGGTGCAGAAAGAAGCAAGAGAAGTGCAGAAAGAAGCAAGAGTGCTGCAGAAAGAGGGAAGACAAGTGCAGAAAGAGACAACAGGTGTGCAGAAAGAGACAACAGGGGTGCAGAAAGAAACAAGAGAGGTGCAGAAAGAGGCAATAGAAGTGTAGAAAGAAGCAACAGAGGTGCAGAAAGAGGGAAGAGGGGTGCAGAAAGAGGAGAGAGAAGTGCAGAAAGAAGCAAAGAGGTGAACAAAGAGGCAAGAGGGGTGCAGAAAGAGGCAAGAGCAGTGCAGAAAGAACCAAGAGATGTGCAGAATGAGGCAAGAGAGGTGCAGAAAGAGGCAAGAGATGTTCAGAAAAAGGGAAAAATGGTGCAGAAAGAAGCAAGAGAAGTGCAGAAAGAGGACAGTGAGGTGCAGAAGGAGGCAAGGAAACTGCAGAAAGAGGCAAGAGAGTTGCAGAAACAGGCAAAGGGGTGCAGAAAGAGGGTACTGGTATGCATACAGAGGCAAGAGAGGTACAGAAAGAGGGAAGAGGGATACAGAGAGAGGCAAAATGGATGCAAACATTTGCAACAGAGGTGCAAAAGAAGCAAGAGCAGTGCAGAAAGAACCAACAGAGGTGCAGAAAGAGGCAAGGGGGTACAGAAAGAGGCAAGAAAAGTGAAGAAAAGAAGCAAAAGAGGTGTAGAAAGAAGCAACAGAGGTGCTTAAAGAGGCAAGAGGGGTGCAAAAAGAGGCAAGAGAAGTACAGAAAGAAGCACCAGAGGTGCTGAAAGAGGCAAGAGGTGTAGAAACAGGCAAGAAAGGTACAGAAAGAGGGAACAGTGGAGCAGAAAGAGGTAAGAGGGATACAGCAATATGCTAGAGAGGTGTAGAAAGAAGCAAGAGCAGTGCAGAAAGAAGCAAGAGAAATTAAGAAAGAAGCAAGAGAGGTAGGGAAATAGGGAAGAGGGGTGCAGAAAGAGGCATGAGGGATGAAGAAATTTGCAAAAGTGGTGCAGAAAGAAGAGCAGTTCAGAAAGAACCAACAGAGGTGCAGAAAGACAAAAGAGAGGTGCAGAAACAAGCAAGAGAAGTGCAGAAAGAGGCAAGAGAATTGCTGAAAGAAGCAACAGAGGTGTGGATAGAAGCAAGAGAAGTGCAGAAAGAGGCAAGTGGGGTGCAGAAAGTGGCAAGAGAGATGCAGAAAATGGCAAGAGAACAGCAGAAAGAGGCAAGAGGGATACAAAAAGGGAAGAAGGGTACAGAAAGAAACAATAGAGGTGCAGAAAGAAGCAAGAGAAGTGCAGAAAGAAGCAAGAGTGCTGCAGAAGAGGGAAGACAAGTGCAGAAAGAGACAACAGGTGTGCAGAAAGAGACAACAGGGGTGCAGAAAGAAACAAGAGAGGTGCAGAAAGAGGCAATAGAAGTGTAGAAAGAAGCAACAGAGGTGCAGAAAGAGGGAAGAGGGGTGCAGAAAGAGGAGAGAGAAGTGCAGAAAGAAGCAAAAGAGGTGAACAAAGAGGCAAGAGGGGTGCAGAAAGAGGCAAGAGCAGTGCAGAAAGAACCAAGAGATGTGCAGAATGAGGCAAGAGAGGTGCAGAAAGAGGCAAGAGATGTTCAGAAAAAGGGAAAAATGGTGCAGAAAGAAGCAAGAGAAGTGCAGAAAGAGGACAGTGAGGTGCAGAAGGAGGCAAGGAAACTGCAGAAAGAGGCAAGAGAGTTGCAGAAACAGGCAAAAGGGGTGCAGAAAGAGGGTACTGGTATGCATACAGAGGCAAGAGAGGTACAGAAAGAGGGAAGAGGGATACAGAGAGAGGCAAAATGGATGCAAACATTTGCAACAGAGGTGCAAAAGAAGCAAGAGCAGTGCAGAAAGAACCAACAGAGGTGCAGAAAGAGGCAAGGGGGTACAGAAAGAGGCAAGAAAAGTGAAGAAAGAAGCAAAAGAGGTGTAGAAAGAAGCAACAGAGGTGCTTAAAGAGGCAAGAGGGGTGCAGAAAGAGGCAAGAGAAGTACAGAAAGAAGCACCAGAGGTGCTGAAAGAGGCAAGAGGTGTAGAAACAGGCAAGAAAGGTACAGAAAGAGGGAACAGTGGAGCAGAAAGAGGTAAGAGGGATACAGCAATATGCTAGAGAGGTGTAGAAAGAAGCAAGAGCAGTGCAGAAAGAAGCAAGAGAAATTAAGAAAGAAGCAAGAGAGGTAGGGAAATAGGGAAGAGGGGTGCAGAAAGAGGCATGAGGGATGAAGAAATTTGCAAAAGTGGTGCAGAAAGAAGAGCAGTTCAGAAAGAACCAACAGAGGTGTAAAAAGAGGCAAGAGGGGTGCAGAAAGAGGTAGGAGAGGTGCACAAAGAAGCAAGACAGATACAGAAAGAGGCAGGAGGGGTGCAGAAAGAAAGAAGAGAAGTGCAGAAAGAGGCAACAGAGGTGCAGAAAGACGCAAGAGAGGTGCAGAAACAAGCAAGAGAAGTGCAGAAAGAGGCAAAAGAATTGCTGAAAGAAGCAACAGAGGTATGGAAAGAAGCAAGAGAAGTGCAGAAAGAGGCAAGTGACGTGCAGAAACAGGCAAGAGAGATGTAGAAAATGGCAAGGAAACAGCAGAAAGAGGCAAGAGGGATGCAAAAAAGTGAAGAAGGGTGCAGAAAGAAACAAGAGAGGTGCGTAAAGAAGAAAGAGAAGCGCAGAAAGAAGCAAGAGTGGTGCAGAAAGAGGGAGGACGAGTGCAGAAAGAGACAACAGAGTGCAGAAAGAGACAACAGGGGTGCAGAAAGAAACAAGAGAGGTGCAGAAAGAGGCAATAGAAGTGCAGAAAGAAGCAGCAGATGTACAGAAAGAGGGAAGAGGGGTGCAGAAAGAGGAGAGAGAAGTGTAGAAAGAAGCAAAAGAGGTGACCAAAGAGGCAAGAGGGGTGCAGAAAGAGGCAAATGCAGTGCAGAAAGAACCAAGAGATGTGCAGAATGAGGCAAGAGAGGTGCAGAAATGCAAGAGATGTTCAGAAAAAGGGAAGAAGGATGCAGAAAGAAGCAAGAGAAGTGCAGAAAGAGGACAGTGAGGTGCAGAAGAAGGCAATAAAACTGCAGAAAGAGGCAAGAGGGTTGCAGAAACAGGCAAAAGGGGTGCAGAAAGAGGGAACAGGTGTGCAGACAGAGGCAAGAGAGGTGCAGAAAGAGGGAAGAGGGATACAGAGAGAGGCAAGAGGGATGCTGAATTTTGCAACAGAGGTGCAAAGAGAAGCAAGAGCAGTGCAGAAAGAACCAACAAAGGTGCATAAAAAGGCAAGAGGGGTACAGAAAGAGGCAAGAAAAGTGCAGAAAGAAGCAAAAGAGGTGCAGAAAGAGGCTAGAGATCTGCAGAAAAAGGCAAGATAGGTACAGAAAGAGGCAGGAAAGGTGCACAAAGAGGCAAAAGGGATACAGAAAAGAGGGAAGAGTGTGCAGAAAGAAGCAAGAGAAGTGCAGAAAGATTCAACAGAAGTGCTTAAAGAGGCAAGAGGGGTGCAGAAAGAGGCAAGAGAAGTGCAGAAAGAAGCAACAAAGGTGCCGACAGAGGCAAGAGAGGTGCAAAACAGGCAAGAAAGGTACAGAAAGAGGGAACAGTGGTGCAGAAAGAGGTACGAGGGATACAGCAATATGCAAGAGAGGTGCAGAAAGAAGCAAGAGCAGTGCAGAAAGAAGCAAGAGAAGTGCAGAAAGAAGGAAGAGAAGTGCAGAAAGAAGCAAGAGAGGTGGAGAAATAGGAAAGAGGGGTGCATAAAGAGGCATGAGGGATGAAGAAATTTGCAAAAGAGGTGCAGAAAGAAGCAAGAGCAGTTCAGAAAGAACCAACAGAGGTGCAAAAAGAGGCAAGAGGGGTGCAGAAAGAGGTAGGAGAGGTGCACAAAGAGGAAAGAGGGGTACAGGCAGGAGGGGTGCAGAATGAAAGAAAGAAGAGAAGTGCAGAAAGAAGCAACAGAGGTACAGAAAGAGGCAAGAGAGGTACAAAAACAGGCAGGAAAGGTACAGAAAGAGGGAACAGGGGTGCAGAAAGAGGCAAGAGAGGTGCAGAAAGAGGGGGAAGTGGTGTAGAAAGAGGCAAGAGGGGTGCAGAAAGAAGTAAGTGAGGTGCAGAAATAGGCAACTGAGGTGCAGAAAGACGCAAGAGAGGTACAGAAACAAGCAAGAGAAGTGCAGAAAGAGGCAAGAGAATTGTTGAAAGAAGCAACAGAAGTGTAGAAAGAAGCAAGAGAAGTGCAGAAAGAGGCAAGTGAGGTGCAGAAAGAGGCAAGAGAGGTGCAGAAAATAGCAAGAGAACTGCAGAAAGAGGCAAGAGGGATGCAAAAAAGGGAAGAAGGGTGCATAAAGAAGCAAGAGAGGTGCAGAAAGAAGCAAGAGAAGTGCAGAAAGAAGCAAGAGAGGTGCAGAAAGAGGGAAGGCGAGTGCAGAAAGAGACAACAGGGGTGCAGAAAGAAGAAAGAGAGGTGCAGAAAGAGGCAAAAGAAGTGCAGAAAGAAGCAACAGAGGTACAGAAAGAGGCAAGAGAGGTACAGAAAGAGGGAGGAGGGGTGCAAAAAGAGGCAAGATGGGAGCAGAAAGAAGCAAGAGAGGTACAGAAAGAAGCAAGAGAAGTGCAGAAAGAAGTAACAGGAGTGCAGAAAGAGGCTAGAGGGGTGCAGAAAGAGGCAAGAGAAGTGCAGAAAGAAGCAACAGAGGTGCAGAAAGAGGCAAGAGAACAGCAGAAACCAGCAAAAGGGGTGGAGAAAGAGGGAACAGGTGTTCAGACAGAGGCAAGAGAGGTGCAGTGAGACGGAAGAGGGGTGCTGAAAGAGGCAAGAGGGATGCATAAATTTACAAATGAGGTGCAGAAAGAAGAAAGAGTAGAGCAGAATGAACCAACAGAGGTGCAGAAAGAGGCAAGAGGGGTACAGAAAGATGCAAGAGAAGTGCAGAAAGAAGCAAAAGAGGTGCAGAAAGAGGCAAGAGAACAGCAGAAACCGGAAAAAGGGGTGGGGAAAGAGGGAACAGGTGTGCAGACAGAGGCAAGAGAGGTGCAGAAAGATGAAAGAGGGGTGCTGAAAGAGGCAAGAGGGATGTATAAATTTGCAACAGGGGTGCAGAAAGAAGCAAGAGTAGTGCAGAATGAACCAACAGAGGTGCAGAAAGAGGCAAGAGTGGTACAGAAAGGGGCAAGAGGGGTCCAGAAAGAAGCAAGAGAAGTGCAGAAAGAAGCAACAGAGGTGCTGAAAGAGGCAAGTGGTGTGCAGAAAGAGGCAAGAGAAGTGCATAAAAAAGCAACAGAGGTGCAGAAAGAGGCAAGAGAGGTGCAGAAAGAGGGAACAGGGGTGCAGAAAGAGGCAATAGGGATATAAAAATTTGCAAAAGAGATGCAGAAAGAAGCAAGAGCAGTGCAGAAACAACCAACAGAGATGCAGAAAGAGGCAAGAGGGGTACAGAAAGAGGCAAGAGAAGTGCAGAAAGAAGCAAAAGAGGTGCAGAAAGAGGCAAGAGAATTGCAGAAAAAGGCAAGAGAGGTGCAGAAAGAGGATGGAGAGGTGCACAAAGAGGCAAGAGGGGTACAGAAAGAGGCAAGAGCGGTGCAGAAGGAAGCAAGAGAAGTGCAGAAAGAAGCAACAGAGGTGCTGTAAGAGGCAAAAGGGGGGCAGAAAGAGGCAAGAGAAGAGCAGAAAGAAGCAACAGAGGTGCAGATAGAGGCAAGAGAGGTGCAGAAACAGACAGGAAAGGTGCAGAAAGAGGGAACAGGGGTGCAGAAAGAGGCAAGAGGGATACAGAAATTTGCAAAAGAGGAGCAGAAAGAAGCAAGAGCAGTGCAGAAAGAACCAACAGAGGTGCAGAAAGAGGCAAGAGGGGTACAGAAAGAGGTAGGAGAGGTGCACAAAGAGGCAAGAAGGGTACAGAAAGAGGCAAGAGGGGTGCAGACAGAAGGAAGAGAAGTGCAGAAAGAAGCAATAGAGGTGCTGAAAGAGACAAGAAGGGTGCCGAAAGAGGCAAGAGAAGTGCAGAAAGAAGAAACAGAGTTTCAGAAAAGAGGCAATAGAGGTGCAGAAAGAGGCAAGAGAGATGCAGAAAGAAGCAAGTGAGGTGCAGAAAGAGGCAAGAGAGGTGCAGAAAGAAGAGAGTGAGGTTCAGAAAGAGGAAAGAGAAGAGCATAAAGTGGCAAGTGAGGTGCAGAAAGAGGCAAGAGAGGTATAGAAAGAGGCATGATAAGTGTAGAAAGAGGCAAGAGAAGTGCAGAAAGAGGCACTTGAGCTGCAGAAAGAGGCAAGAGAGGTACAGAAAGAGGCTCGAGAAGTGCAGAAAGAGGCAAGAGAAGTGCAGAAAGAGGCAAGAGAATTGTTGAAAGAAGCAACAGAAGTGTAGATAGAAGAAAGAGAAGTGCAGAAAGAGGCAAGTAAGGTGCAGAACGAGGCAAGAGAGGTGCAGAAATTAGCAAGAGAACTGCAGAAAGAGGCAAGAGGGATGCAAAAAAGGGAGGAAGGGTGCATAAAGAAGCAAGAGAGGTGCAGAAAGAAGCAAGAGAGGTGCAGAAAGAGAGAAGGCAAGTGCAGAAAGAGACAACAGGGGTGCAGAAAGAAACAAGAGAGGTGCAGAAAGAGGCAAAAGAAGTGCAGAAAGAAGCAACAGAGGTACAGAAAGAGGCAAGAGAGGTGCAGAAAGAGGGAGGAGGGGTGCACAAAGAGGCAAGATGGAAGCAGAAAGAAGCAAGAGAGGTACAGAAAGAAGCAAGAGAAGTGCAGAAAGAAGCAACAGGGGTGCAGAAAGAGGCTAGAGGGGTGCAGAAAGAGGCAAGAGAAGTGCAGAAAGAAGCAACAGAGGTGCAGGAGGCAAAAGAACTGCAGAAAGGCAAGAGAGTTGCAGAAACAGGCAAAAAGGGTGCAGAAAGAGGGAACAGGTGTGCAGACAGAGGCAAGAGAGGTGCAGAAAGACAGAAGAGGGATGCTGAAAGAGACAAGAGGGATGCATAAATTTGCAATAGAGGTGCAGAAAGAAGCAAGAGTAGTGCAGAATGAACCAACAGAGGTGCAGAAAGAGGCAAGAGGGGTACAGAAAGAGGCAAGAGAAGTGCAGAAAGAAGCAAAAGAGGTGCAGAAAGAGGCAAGAGAACAGCAGAAACCGGCAAAAGGGGTGCAGAAAGAGGGAGCATGTGTGCAGACAGAGGTAAGAGAGGTGCAGAAAGATGGAGGAGGGGTACTGAAAGAGGCAAGAGGGATGTATAAATTTGCAACAGGGGTGCAGAAAGAAGCAAGAGTAGTGCAGAATGAACCAACAGAGGTGCAGAAAGAGGCAAGAGTGGTACAGAAAGAGGCAAGAGGGGTGCAGAAAGAAGCAAGAGAAGTGCAGAAAGAAGCAACAGAGGTGCTGAAAGAGGCAAGTGGTGTGCAGAAAGAGGCAAGAGAAGTGCAGAAAAAAGCAACAGAGGTGCAGAAAGAGGCAAGAGAGGTGCAGAAACAGGCAGGAAATAGGAGAGGTAGTCCTGCAAGAATAATACCCTAGTGGGTTTACTGTTGCTCCCAATATTTAAAAGCATTTTAACCCCAGTGGGTTGAACAGTAAACCCAGTAGGGTATTATTCTTGCAGGACTACCATGACCATGATGCTGTTCATTCACAAGAAGGCACACTGGGGGCGGAACTGTTATTTAAGTCGAATCTGGTGACTGAAATGTTTTCTGCTGACTCCGACTCTGCCTGTGAACAAGGGCTCTGAAGCCCGAAACGCGTAAGGCTGCTGTGAAATGATTTGGAGTCCCATGCTGATCTTTGCTGCAGTCCTCATTAAAGGAATCAAACCTACCTGTGAGTGTGTCTCTGTTCGAAGGGCACCCTTTCATTATATATATATATATATATATCTATATATATATAGATATATATACATATATATATATATATATATATATTAACCCTGGGCGGAGTTCGCATAGTCGCACTACGCGAACGTCCGCGAAGTGGTAAAAAAACTCTGCGAGCTACGCAAAATTCTGCGAGCACGCAGAGTTGCTTGTTCCACCCGTTCGCGATGCTTTTTTCCTGTTCGGGAACGCGCATTGCGTGTTCGGGACGCTGTTTGCCTGCTCAGGGGAAATACCTTGCGAACTTGCCCATGCAGTCGCCAATGGGCGCGGCCATCTTGTTTTTCACTTATCCCGCCCGTTCGCGATGCGTATTTCCTGTTCCAGAACGCGTATTGCGTGTTCCCACCGTTCGCGATACGTATTTTCTGTTCGCGAACGCGTTTTGCGTGTACGCGAAGGTTTTTGCGTGCTCGGGGGGCAATATCGCGCGAACTTGCCCATGCGGTTGCAATGGGCGCGGCCATCTTGTTTTTCACTATTTTGCAATGGTTCTGGGCCTGTTTTTCCATCCTACCTCTATCTTTTCAATCCTTTGTTTCTGTAAACTTTTTTTTAATCTTTTTTATTTATTATCTATCTCTCTATTTTCCTGATTCTATATTTTGAGTTTTTTTCTACTTTTTTGTGTTTTTAACTACTTTTTCACTCTTTTTCTATTACTTGCTTTTTTCATTTATTTTACTTACTTTTTCAATTACTACCTTTTCTTTTTTGCCCCCCCCCCGAGTACAGAACCATGCCAAAGGCAAAGGGAAAGGCTTGTAGCCGCAGCCAGAGCCCAAAAGGGGTGCAGGCATGGGAATTATTTGGTGAGGCGGAGGTGGCCGCACTGGTTTTTTGTGTGCAGCACCACCTCCCCTTAACCCTGGCAGCAGGCGGCAGGCATGGGTCCAGGTACGGGCTCCGGGAGCGACGCCAGTGGTGGGGAAGGGTGCGCGGGCAGTGTTTCGCTGCTCTGGGGTCCGGCGCACCCCTAACCAGCTTACTCACCGGTGGTCCGATATCCTGGACCGGGAGCAGGACCTGCTGGACCTGCTAGGAGTGGAGGTCCCGGGGCTTGGTGTGTAACTATTTAATATTACTACTTTGTGTTCTTCTGCTCTGTGTTATATATTGCGAATATAATTTTTTTCCGAATAACAAGAATGCTGCTGCTTACGTTGCAGGTAAGTTACGTTTAAAAATCTTCTGTGATTGTTGTGCCACAGGTGCTCGGCGCTACTAATCTTACTCGTTTGCAACTTTGCGCTCGCTTAGCGTGATTATGTAAGAGTTTCGTTTAGAGAACTTAAGTTAGGTAATGCTAGAGAGACTCTAGTCCAGTGGTACTCATAGTATGGCCCGCGGGCCGCCAGCGGCCCGGCAGGCCTTCATTGGCGGCCTGCGGACCTTGCCATGCCATTTTTACATTGCCAGTGAGGCCGACAGTAAACACAGAAGATGACCGCAGCAGCATACGTAGTGAATACGTATTAAATACGTATTCACTACGTATGCTCCTGCAGCCATCTTCTGTGTTTACTGCCGGCCTCTGGCCTCTGCGACCTCACACATGGCACAGTCGGAAAGCTTCCTAAAGGGCCCTTTAAAAGTCAGCTGTAAGCGTTTTCACAGCTGACTTTTAAAGGGCATTTTAGGAAGCTTCCTGTTTCGTGTTGCCAATGACGTCCTCTTCTATGTTCTCTTCTCCCGCAGCATTTACTCCACCCACAGAGACAGACACACAGACACGCACACACAGAGACACACACACAGACACAGAGACACAGATACAGAAACACAAACACACAGAGGCACACAGAGACAGACACACACACACACACAGAGAGACACACACACAGACCGAGAGAGAGACACACACACACAGAGACACACACACAAAGACAGAGACTGAGACAGAGACAGAGAGACACAGAGACAGAGAGACACACAACAGACAGAGAGAGACACACACACAGACAGAGACGCACACAGAGACACACACACAGACAGAGACAGACACACACACAGACAGATACACACACAGAGACACACAGACAGAAACAGAGACACACAGAGACAGACACACAGAGACAGACACACGGACACACAGAGACAGACACACAGAGACAGACACACAGAGACAGAGACACACAGAGACAGACACACAGAGACAGAGAGACACACACAGATACACACAGAGACAGACACACACACAGATGCACACACAGAGACAGACGCGCACACAGAGATAGACACACAGACAGACGCACAGACAGAGACGCACACACAGAGACAAACACACACACACAGACACGCACACAGAGACAGAGACGCACACACAGAGACAGAGACACACTCACAGAGACAGAGACGCACTCACAGAGACAGAGACACGCACACACACAGAGACACACACACAGAGACACACACACACAGAGACACACACACACTTGAGACAGACGCACACACAGAGACAGACGCACACACAGAGACAGACACACGCACAGAGACAGAGACACACACAGAGACAGAGACACACACAGAAACAGAGACGCAGAGACAGAGACGCACACAGAGACAGACACACAGAGACAGAGATGCAGAGACGCACACAGAGAGACGCACACACAGAGACAAAGACACACACACAGAGACAGAGATGCACACACAGAGACAGAGACACACACAGAGACGCACACAGAGACAGAGGTGCACACACAGAGACAGAGACGCACACACAGAGACAGAGACGCACACACAGAGACAGAGATGCACACACAGAGACACACACACAGAGACAGAGACGCACACACAGACCGAGACACACAGAGACAGAGACACACAGAGACACACACAGACAGAGACACACAGACAGAGACACACAGACAGAGACACACAGATAGGGACACACAGACAAAGACACACAAGCAGAGAGACACAGACAGAGAGAGACAGAGACACACAGACAGAGACACACAGACCGAGATAGACAGAGACACACAGACAGAGACACACAGACAGACAGAGACAGACACACACGCAGAGACAGACGTGTGTGTATGTTGTGTCTGGTGGCTCAGTGGACTAATGCATCCGCTGCAGGGGCCTGTGTTCAACCTCATGGTCACAGTTTTTTTTACACTAGCCCCACCCCCACTGACCCCACCCCCACAGGTGCGGCCCTCAGCCACAAACCACACTCTAAATTTGGCCCCCGAGAGAAAGTTTGTGAGTACCCATGCTCTAGTCCTTCCTTTGTCCTCCTGTCACTAAGAGATAGTGGTGGATTGATAAGTTTAGTTACTTATTAGTATGAGTTGGTAATTTTTTAGCGGTCTGCGTGATGCATCCTATGTTACGTCACGTGATGCTGAGTGCTGCTTACCCCAGTCCTTAGTAGAACCTTTTGTAGTTTGTTTAGTGAGTGGTAATAGGCTTAGCACTAGCAGAACATCAGCAGCAACCAACCAACAATTTTGTGTATGCAAAGATTTATGCATGTGTCCTCCATCTATGCCTTTTTGAGGACTAAAATAAATGGAAATGCAGACTTAGTGAACAATTGGCCCGTCTGGAATAGGTGGGCTAGGTCAGGTGGTACTTAGGCTTAGTTAGTATTCTGGAATCAGAATGGAACACTGGATTAGATTTGATAAATAATAACTAGACGGTCCGCGAATCCCCCGATACTACTAGTCGACCAGATTAGATAGGTCAATTTTATTGCAATTGTTGTTTCCATAAATGTTTTTTGGACCGTTTTTAAAAATATTTTATTTGTTTCACACCAATCATCAATGTTTGTCTCTTTCTTTCTTATATATTTCATGATCAGCATCCAGGGGCAAGAAGAAGACGGGGTCAGAGTTGGCGGGAGCAGAAGGAGAACACCAGGGACAGGACCAGGACCGCTCCTCTACCGAGGGCTCTGCTGCTGGCCCCAGTAAGTCTTCCTGTTGTTAATATTAATAATTATATTTCCCTAACTTTTACTGCACCTTATTTTTTCTGAACTATTGTTTCCGTTTCCTAATGCTATTTTTTACCAATTCTTCTTCGATCTAGACTATCTGTTTCAAAATTCTTGTTATCCCTGCCTCTAACTGCCTGTGCTATGACTCTCTGTACTACTACTATTAGTCTGTCTGTAGCTAAGCTTGCCCAGTTGGCCACTCTTTATTTAAAAGGTTTTATTAAAACTCAGATTCACCAATAGCTCTAGCCACTGAGTCCAGTCCTTTGGGTTGGCCTCTTCTAGTCTTCTTAATCTAGAGAGGCTTTTCGACAATTCCCACCAACAAAATGCCCAGCCAGATATTTTAATATTTTTGATAGGATAGGACATACTACTACTAGTCTACTCTACTCTAGTACCTGATTTGTACTAGTGATGTATGTTGTATATGTATGTATTAACTTTTTTTTCAATCTTGCTAGTGAAAAAGAATAAAATAGGAGGAGATGTATATGGCATCTAAAAACTGTGAAATGTTTTTTCTAGGCATACCGACCACCAGTGCCGGGGCCAGCGGTGAAGGCGACGCAGGCGCAGCAAGTATGGAGGGAGCAGGAGATGCGGCAGCTGCAGGGGTGAGCCAGCAGCAGTGGCGGGCGGTGGTAAGTTATATTCCTTACTTATTGACATTACACTCGCTGCAAGACACTGTACTGTTGAGAGAGACTAAGTTGTTGTGAACAACGGTTGAAGAAGACACCCTTTACTTAGCATTAGCAATAGCATTAGCGGCGGGAGTTGAGTAACTAATGGCCTCTTTTATCTGACTTCAACTCAGCTGTGAAAGTTTTATGGAGAAGACTAAGAGTCAGATCAGATGACATTGATGGAGGGGTTGAACGAAAAGAGAAAGAAGGGTGGAAGGAGGAAGGACGGGCAAGATGTCATATTTATGACTATGACTGGCAGAGAAGGATACGCGGGATGCATGCATAGGTGGCTGATATGAATCAGATGCATGGGTGGTTGAAGGACGGGTGGAAGGTGAAAGAAAATATGCCTGCCTGGGTGGGTGAAACTGTATGGGTGGATAGCAAGAGTCCTCCGGGGTGTTTCATGGGTCAAACTCAAAGCCAAGGTAAGCATGGAAGGAAGGATGCATGGGTGGTGGTTTAAAAAAAAAGAATAAAAGTTTGTTGTTGGTGAAATAAAACTAAGGTTTGTTGAGAGATTAAGAAGAATGATAGACATGTTTACTTTGAATGGATGGATGCCTGGATGGTATTCATCATAGAATGCATAGGTGGGGACTGTGACTGGATGAAGAGTCTTACTTTGAAGAGAATGTAAAAGAAACCATGCCAGAGTAGCAAAGGAGAATAGAAGTTGTATTTTCAGAATACACGCTTGACTCACAGTAGTTTGCAAGCACAGCATATATATTGTGTATGCATGTTGTTATCAAGCGCCTCCCTCCGACTCCGAGGCCCACTCCCTACCTATGTTAATTTATTTTTGACTGTGTCAGCCTGCCATGGGTGGCCTAGCTATCGGCTGCATGGTTACACAATCAATAAAAACAAAGTACCTCATGTCGTCCCATATATAAGCAATGATCATTTGGATCAGATATCATCTGCCTTTTTGTAGTAGTCAGGGCAGGGTGAAAGTGAAAGTGAGCAGTTGCCCTTGATGATCATGTAACAGAGTATGGCCAGTGCCACCCGTAATGGAAAAATACTTTGATTGTGTAGTCAGCTTCCCCACCTGCAGACAGTAGTAAATAAAACTAACGTGAGTCTGCGTCACGAGTATCTCTGTCTTGGGCGCAAGCTGACTGAGCTGGCAGGCCAGCTACAACAAGGTTACATAATTTCGCTAAACAAGAGAGAAGAAGAAGACTGGTGTACTGTGTAATCGAGTCCATAGTCCTAGTATAATGCCTGAAACTCCCACAAATGTTAGAGGCCGAGGAAGTGGGAGGATAGATACATACCACAAATGTTATGTACTGTGCTTGCTAGTGCTACTGTGCCACTCTGTGTCGAATTAATTTGTCTTACTGTTTTGCTAAGAGTATATTGTTAGTTTGTTACAATACACTTTTTTCTCCTTGATATAGCTACTCCTTCCCAACCCAAATCCAAACCGGACAGGAAGGAGTTGGCAGCCATGGCACGGCGCCGGGAGCTTGAGGCCATTCAAAAAGAGTATCGCAGCTGGTGGTTCTGGCGGAGGAGGAGGAGGAGGCGGCAGCAGCTGCAGCCTCCTCCAACGCCCCGGGCCCCAGCCAGGCCCCCCCTGGCCCTCGAGTGGTACGGCGCCGCGGTCTGGCAGTCGCCCGCCGCTGCACTTCATCCAGCATTGCTGCCCCCCCTGTTAATGCAATTGCAGGAAATTCCAGCGCTGCATGCTCCTCCAAAATGCCCGCCTAGAGGAGCAGATAAAGGCCCTGGAGAAGCGACTAGCCCGCCGATAGAGACCCTGTTGGATTGCCCCTTTATTCCTTTTTTTGGTGGGTGGGAATTGGGCGTTGGGGTTTATGGACAATCGGTTGGATTTTTTCATTTTGGACATTGGTTGGGGTAAGGGAGAGGGGTGGGTCAGGTGCTGTTGTGGGATTTTTTACATAGTTTATTTTTGTTAGGGGATTAAATTATATTTATACTTTACATACAATGTTAATGTTTTGTGGGGGGTTACTGTTTTACGTTACACTGTTTCCTTGCTGCTGCAGGGCCACAGCCAGTGTTTGATTTAAATAATCTGCTGATTTTGTAAGACACAAACAGATAGATGTGGTACCCCTCACTGAGTGACTTGTCCTACTAGTACTGTCAGTCTCTCCTCCTAGTCTATGCATTCTGCAACTGGACTCAAGGGGTGTGTGAATCAATTTCCATTATTAATTATGCCTCCCCAAACTTCTTCTCCTACCTGTGATTGATGTTTAACTTAGGCACAGCGATGTCTGCATGGTGTTGATGGTATGGGTTCCCAACATGCCATGGTTGTGGTGGTAGTACTAGTAGACACTGGCAGTAGCATTTGCAAAAAAAGAAAATGAGACAGTCAGTCGCCTGAGAGAGACTCTGGGAGGAGTAGTAGAACGAAGTACAGTACAGTACACAAGAAGACTGACAAACAATAATAATAATGCTGATTAGCAATGCTAAAGTAAAATAAAACATAATGGTGGTGGGGATAGCCTAGTACAACAAGTTACAAACTGTAGTTGTGTCAATTCACTCGACACAAGCGTAACCTTTAGAGCTGTGTAGGAAGATGACAAATCCAATCGATGCCGGCAATTAATGATGATGGATTAGGTTCCTTTGGAAAAATAATTGACTTGCAAATATACTGAGCATGGGTGGGCAAGCAGAAGAAGATCCTCGCCCTGCCTTGAAATTGAATTAGTGTTGCTTTCACCACATCCGCCCCAGCAAGCGTGTGATCAATTATTGGTGTACATTTAATTTAGTCACACCTCAATATAAATCACACAGCCTGGGGAAGAGGGTTAGGGTTTGATGAATGGTTGGGAAGGGGGTTTGGGGAAAGGTTTGACAAAGAAAAACACTACGCATGGACAAACAACAAAACACAATCTTGGCAGACGACCATCATATCCATAAATCTGTTAAGGGAGAAAAGGAAATGCATGCATGATGATGATGAGTGATGACTTGATGGTTAATGATAAGTAGTACTTACTAACTAGACTAGTAGACAGTACAGGGCAGCAGTATATTATTAATTATTATGCAATTTGCCTTGCCTGTCTGCCCTCAGAGAGACCCAAATTACATACATTTTTACTTTTTGTACCTGGGTTACTTTTTAAAGCTAGCAAAGAAAATTAAAAAATAGCTGTAGGGATCAATTATAAGCAGAGAGCAAACAACAACAACACACAGTATTAATGATTGAAGAGAAAAAATGAATCAAATTATTTAAAAGACGATGAATGTTGATATTAAAGTGTTACTGTATGTTATCCTGGTCAAATTGGGGAGTTGCATCTCGGCATTCCTCTTGGTCCTCCTGTCCACGCTGCGTCCGTCAATCTTGGGTGCCACTGCCTGCCTGGCGGATGTGGATTCGTAGGTGAGTGTGAGTTGTTTTTCCCAGTATAGCACAGGGTAAAGGCTGGCCTGTAAGTGTAGATGGAAAAACAAAAGGGATATTTAAAAATCAAGTAGAAAAAAAAAAACATAAATTACGGAGGAGTGCAAACACTTTCAGAGCGGCATGGCTAAATCATGTCTACTCTGTTGTCTGTTTCCAGCATTAACCTACAACAGCAACAGGACAGAACAGGCCCATGGAGCCCACCCAACCTCCACTTAGCTTAGATTTTGACTGAGCCAGACAGAGCACATATGTCACATATATACAGCAACATAGCATTTTCCAAAGTAGGTAACTAAATCAATGGCATGCACAGCTATCAGTCATACCACCACTACTACACTCGTGACTCGACTCCACCACTACACAGACATGTAGGTCTGCTGTGGTAGTTGTTGACTTGTTTACCTTTTATGCCACTCATGAAACACCCTGAGTTATTCCATCAATCATCTCCGATCCTACTGAGTGACTGTGAAGATATTATGTCACTGTGGTCATCATCATGGTGTTGTCCAACTCAGTGTGCAGTGTACAGAGTGAGTCCACATTCCATATTCAAAATGCAATGGATCGGCCTGCAGTAGAAGTACAATTTTGTTATTTAACAACAAGAAGGGAAACATTGACTTGAGTTACTTTTAGTGTGTAGATTAAATAATAGTACACAATGAATTCACTTCATGCACAACAAACAACAACAACAGCAATCACTCAGTCAGCATCCAATGCATGCCATCATTCATTACCTGTTCCTTCTCATCTTAAGTTAAGGGACAGTCTCTCTCGGCTCGGAAAGTAGGATAGCTATAGTAGTCATGATGTTCCACCTCTTTTGGAGGGACTCAACGAGGCAACATTTTCTTGTACTATTATTCTACATCCAATCATCATCTGGCTTGAGGGAAATGGATTTAGGGCGAGTCAGGAGGATGGAGGAGCAGGACTCGGAGGAGTGGACTTCAGTTAAATGCAGACAGCTGCAACTCCAATATGGCAATAAAAAGACTAGAAGACAGTGGTGATGGATTTGTTGTGATTCGAAGTTTCGAACCAGAAAGACAGACACACACAAATAAAAGTAAATAAGGAAGGAAGAAAGTAAGAAGTTCAAGCCTAGTTGTCAGGGAAGTATAGCTCGTCCTCAAACTGTGGGGGTTCAACCAGAAGTAGGTAATCATCTAACACACTACTTCCGTCACCTAAGTCGCTGTCTTCATCTTCCTGCGTTGATTCATGTATTGTGTAATTCGGTGGTATAAAGTGCTGATTCATTTTGATCATGGTTAACCTCTCCACGTTTTTGGGTGAGAGACTGGTCCTTTTCACTGTTACAATGGCACCAGCAGCACTGAAAACACGTTCAGAAGAGACACTTGCGACAGGGCAAGCCAGATAGTTTATCGCCAGCCTGCTGTGCACTGGCCATTGGCCCCTTTTCCCTTACCAATACTGCAATGGGTTTTGATCAATGTAGACCTCTGTTGGGTCATCCAGATAGGCCTGGACCATCCGCTCAATGTTCAGGGGTGCTCCACTTTGCTTGGCCTCTTTTGTCTTTGCATCAGCACTGGACCTAGCAAGCCCTTGCTGTAAATACCAATCCTGTGCCGATTTTACTGAGGCTGATGATCCGGTTCTTGCTGTTGTCGATAGTGTTGGTGACCGCTCTGAGCCAAACGCACTGCCCTCAGGCTCTGAAGTTGAACTTGACGCCGGATGCCCTGCTGCAGTACTTGTTGTGGGTTTGAGAAGCGGGCCTTTAATTAACAGCCGTTCATTTTCCAAGTCACTGGCTGCCTCAGCTATCCAAGTTTTGTACTGGGCAACATGCACTTCTGAAAAAGGAATTAATGTCTTACTGTTCAGTGCCGATTTGTACCGTGGATCCAGAATTGTGGCACAAATGTAATGTTTTTCTGAAACAATGCGAGATTGTACCCTTGTATTTTCAGCTAAGCGACGGGATAAGCTCTCCACCAACTCATATGCTTCATTGTTTTCCTCCACAGCTGTGTACGCTTGAGACACCTCCTTCAGCTGTTGCTCTAGCATGTGCAATAATGGGATAGCTTGGCCCATAGTACAGTCCTCCTTGCTGACTTCACATGTGAAAAGCTTGAAAGGAAGAAGCATCTCTGTCAGGCATTTAACTAGGCCCCATTGGTCCATCTGTAGGGTCATACCTTTCACAGTCGCATCCCTTATTCTTTGCATGACATACTCATTGATTGGTCTGTACTGATCAAACAGATGATCAAGCATGTAATAAGTTGAGTTCCAACGTGTTGGCACCTCCTGGATGAGTGCTTTGACTAGCATTCTATGCTCACGTTGAATGATCCTCAGCTGCTTCCGGGCTTTAAAAGAATGGCTGAAATGTGTGCATATTCTTCTGCAGGTGGTCAGTAAGTTGCTGACTCGGGCTTCTTTTTTCAGAAAGTCTTGAACAATTATGTTAATGCAGTGCGCCAAACACAGGACCCTGAAATAGGCACCATCCTCCATGGCCTTAACTATATTACTGCCATTATCCGTGGCAACAAAACCAATGTTAAGCCCTCTTGGGCGCAGCCATTCAAAGACCTTGCTGTTAAACTCTTCCAAATTGTTTGCAGCAGTATGAAATTTCTCCATGGCAAACATGGCTACAGTTGCATGTTTCCGATTAGCATTACAAATCTCAGCAGTGTCAACAGCACCTGCTTCAGATATCTTTTCTCTAACCCCCACAAAATAGATCCAGTGTGCAGTGATGCACATGTAATCAGTGGCTTGGCAACTGGTCCACATGTCTGTTGTCAGGTGGATATTGTGAACAGCACTCTGCTGCAAAGCTTGTTCAAGCAATTCCAGCACATCTGGAACAGCAACTCTGGCGAAATAGGACCAGCTGGGAACCTTCCATTTTGGGCAGATGGCTGTCACAAATTCAAGGAAACCCACCCCTTCCACAAAAGAAAAAGGGAGAAGGTCCAGCGCTAACATTTTAGCCAGCTTCGCATTGTACAAATGTGCCGTTGGGTGGTTGTGTTCGTACTGCCCCTCCGACCTAAGCATGCTGACAATGGTAGGCTGGATTATTTTCCTTTGTGGTGCAGCTATGCAGGTGACTTCTTGAACCCAGTTAGGCTCAGCGACGCACTTTTTTTCATTGCAGTACTCTGTTGGCTTGGTGTCTCACTCTCAGCCTGACTCTTACTATGGTGCCACTGAGATGTTGCTGAGGATGTGGGTGGTACCACTACACTGCTGGGGACAGGGCTACTTTGTGTACCAGAGAAAATGTCTCCCTCTTGTTCACCTTCCACCGTGATCATATCTTCTTCATCGACAGCAACAGCAATGGGTGCAGTTTTACTTAGGCCTTTAAGGTGTTCCTCCCACTGGATCAAGTGGTGTTTTTTCAGATGGGTTGTTTGGCCTCCAGGTACCATAGTTTGTACCAAGCTTACCCCGACTAACACTATGTCAACAAATTGAGCATATAGCAACGTTCTCCTCCTTACTGCTAACCGAAAAGAAGTTCCAAACTGGGGAGGTGTACTTTCTTGTGCTGCTGGAGGTGCCACTTGCAATGCCGGATGAACTGGAGGGTGTGCCTGGAATTTAACTCTATGCTAGTACCACTACTACCTACTGAGGTGGTGGTTGTGCTGGATGTAGGTCCCTGCCGGGCCTTTGCAAATGCAAATATGGAAGCTGGAGGTGGTGTTGGTGTTACCTGTCTTGGTGGTATCCATGCCACATCCCTCACAGCAATTTGGGGTAATAATGTCGGTCTCCATCTCCACTGGGCCGGGAGTGATGTTCATGATGACTGGCTCGTCATCATCATCCCCCTCTTCTACATCTACCTCCATAACTCTAAGGCTTTCTGGAAACTTCCTTTTCCCTAGCCTTGTCTTGTGGCGTGCCTCACTCTCAGGCTGAGCTGGTGGCTTCCAAGTGGTATCTAGATCATCAGAACGGGGGCTTGAAGAAGAAGTTAATGGACTAACCCTCCTTTTCCTTGCTGGGGATCTGGAAGACAATGGATCTTCTGAAAGAGTCGCTTGCTCTTCTTCGTCTACAGGAAGCTCGATTTCCTGAACTGCCCCTATTTGGGGAGGAACAACTACTATTGTGGGCTGTTGTTGCGGCTGTTATTGCGGCTGTTGTTGCCCACTTATCTGCTGAGTTTCCGCCTGCGTTGATTGGGTACTACTTTGTGATAATGACATTTCAACATCACTGCTCGTTGGCGTTTGCGCAAGTAGACTGGCTACCTCTGCGACACTCATGGGCTTGGGCCTAGGTTGGTGGGGTGGGCCCGCTGATACGGAGGTGCTGCTCCCAGTTTGGTCCCCGGTCACCGCTGATGCAGGCGTAATTTTTGATTTCCCAAAAAACATATTGGCCGGCACACCAGTCTTGGTAAGTGGCAGTGCCACTTCCTTCTTCTGTTCCTTCTTCTCACTGGCAACTTTCTTGGTACTGGAGGACCTGGTACCTTTCTTTGGGGCCATCTTCTTCCTTCTGATGTCAGCAGGACGCAGGTGCACAAGTTGCAGAGATGTCTGTGGTCACGTGGACGTGACGTGGTGCGCAGCAGGACTTCTGTCTGGCAGTACAACGGGTGATGATGACACCTCCTCCTCTGTCTTTTTGTGCACCTAAAAGCAAAGAAGCCAGGAGAAGAACATCAGTGAAATGTTGCATTTGTTGTTGTGGTTCAATTACTACTAGTACAAACTAACAAATATAATATATAACTTAGTGTGTGGTGGTCACACTTGTTAGTGTTATATTATTACATTTTATTAACTCAGTTTAAGTTATAAAAAAAACATAACAGTGTAGCCATTTGTGAGACTTTGACAACAAGGGCTTCCATGGTATACTGTGTACACTCAGGAAGGATAGGAAAGAAGAACAAAAACAAAAATACAAATGTAATGGAAGTGGAACCTGTTTGGCATTAATTTGCTCATCACGTCATTCAGGGAGCTGCAGCTGGCAAAGGGGATGGAAGCAGTAAGCCAAGAGGAACAAAGGAAAGACATGCAGGCCTATATGGCAAAAGCAGCACACTACTAAACTACCACCACAAAATGGCCACCAGCCACATGGTCACTCACAGTCACAACAAGCAGGAGGCCTGGAAAACAATGAACTCAAGCAGGGCTATATGGCCAGACAAAGGAGGCATGCTAAACAACACAGCTTTAATGCAAAAACGAAAATCCACAGGGCTAAACAAGGTGTGCAAGTTACACAACAACCACACCACACACACACATCCAACAAAGGCATTTATTTAACACACACCAAAAAAGTGAAATACCCCAAAAAATACACATTTTGCAATTCAATCCAATGCCATCCATGCCCTAAATGATGTTTAAATTCAACAGACACCACAGAAACAGTTGTTTCATTTCATGCACCCATGACTAGCTCTGGGCCTACTGGATGAAAGGCCTATTGGTAGACTAGGCCACAAGCTTGCAGGCCTATGGCAAAAGCACACTGCCTGGCTTCAAAATGGCCACCAGCCACATGGCCAGGCCCACAACAACAAGAAGCCTAGGCCAAAAGGAACAAAGGAAACACATGCAGGCCTATATGGCAAATGCAGAACACTTCTAAACTACTACCACAAAATGGCCACCAGCCACATGGTCACTCACAGTCACAACAAGCAGGAGGCCTGGAAAACAATGAACTGAAACAGGCCTATAACGGCCAGGCAAAGGAGGCATGCTAAACAACACAGCTTTAATGCAATAAAATGCAAAAACGAAAATCCACAGGGCTAAACAAGGAGTGCAAGTTACACAACAACCACACCACACACACACACACAACAAAGGCATTTATTTAACACACACCAAAAAAGTGAAATACCCCAAAAAATACACATTTTGCAATTCAATCCAACGCCATCCATGCCCTAAATGATGTTTAAATTCAACAGACACCACAGAAACAGTTGTTTCATGCACCCATGACTAGCTCTGGGCCTACTGGCTACCCACAATTAAAAAAATTTAAAATGATGAAAAGTACAAAAATTGTAGTTGCAGCAACTGCAATGCCCCAATAAACAAACAACACCAATTTACTTGTAAAATCTCAAATCCAAAAGTCCTCAAATCCAAAAGTCCTCAAATCCAATGATATATGATGCAGCAGACACAAAGGGTGATCCTTCCAGCTCCAAATGAAAATGAACAGGACATGGACAAAGCACTGGGAGGAGCCTGCTGGACAGGAACAGGAAGTTGGAGACTCTGGGGCACTTCCTTCCTCTCCCAAAAAAAAAAGTAAAAAAAGAAAAAGGACTCCTTGCACAAAAAAGTACAGCCAAATGTCAATCTGAGGAGTTTTTTTCATCCAAATCATCATTTTCGAGAAGGTTTTATGCTGCTCGAGAGATATTCTTCTCCAGATTGCAAATTTTGCGTGTTCGGCATTGCGAGTTTCACCGAACTTCCGCCGGATGTCCGATGGCGCGTCCGAATGACGTGTTAGTGATTGAACACTCTCGCGGGATCGCGCGGCCGGCTACCAAAATCTCGTGGCGCACGCGAACGGATACGAAAACTCGTTGGCGAACGCAGGGATCCCGGTAAGTCACTACCGCGCGCGGAAACACATTTTGAAAGTGCGAACAAGGGAAAAACTCCGCTCCACCGCGGATCGCGGAGTTTTCGGTAATGTTGCCAAAAATCCGCACACTCCGTCAGCGGAGCGGATTTTACCGCCCAGGCTTAATATATATATATATATTACCTACTGACGGTCGCCAGTAGGTAGTTATAGTTAGGACCTAGTTTCCATAGGAAAAGCGTTTTTTGATTTGCCAATAACTTTGGCGCCGTTTGACGAATCTTCACAAAATTTCCAAAATTAGTGGGGCGCTACGGTCAGCTCCTGTCTTGAAAGTTTTGGTGTGATTCGTCAAGCGGGGGCTGAGAAAAAATGGGGTCCCAAAACGCGTTTTCCCTATGTTAATTTCCATAGGAACTTTAGACAAAGCTACAGCCCGAACTGCTGAACGGAATTACACCAAATTTGGCAAAAAGGTAGGTCTTGGTTCAGAAAGCGACCTTTTTTTAAATGGTGTAAATCCGTTCAGTAATTAATGAGAAATTAGAAAAAGAAAAAGTTTCGATATCTATGGCCGCGGTGGGTTCGCGAACCCTCCCAGGCACGAGCTGCACTCAGATTGGCTGCCAACACTCCAAATCAGGAACTTTTGGCAGCCATCTTGTGACTCGGTAGAACCAAGTCACAAGAAACAGTAAAACAAAGTGTAAAATGAAGAAAAGGGGGCAGGGTAGAAACACCCTGACCCCTAGGCCTGCTCAGGGGGTCCCACAAGGACACCTAGGAACAAAGACAAATGTTTTTTTTTTTTTAAACGGCAGAAGTCGCGTTGGGTTCGCGACTCCTGCCGAGAAAATTAAAAAAAGAAGCGCGGACTCTCGTTTTCAAAAAGCCCCTGGGTGGGCCAGGTCCCGGAGGCACTCACAAATTAATGTGCAGGGGCCCGCAGGGGCCCTCGCAGCCACGGGGACCGCTACCTCCCCGGGGCTTTTTTCATTGTATGCAGGGGGCACTACGGCCCCTCGCAGCCCTGGGGACCACCACCTCCCCGGGGCTGAAAATATAAATGTGTGGGGGGGACAATCCCCCACACTGCCCCGGGGACCACCACCTCCCCGGGGCTTTGAATTGGAGGGAGGGGGGCCATGCGGCTCCCCTCCAGGAGCTTTCAATGGCCATGGGGACCGCCACCCCCCAGGGCCAGCTCCTGCAGTGTCCCGGGGTGCCCACCCCTGGGACACTGCTGTTTGCTATGGCAGGGCGGGAGCACGGCTCGCGCCTTGCCATAGCAAACTCCTGCATTGCTTCATGGAAGCGAGAGCAGGGAAACCTGCTCTCGCTTCAATGAAGCAAAGCAGGATTGCTTTTCCACAAGGGGAGCTGCATGTCAGCAGCTCCCCTTGCGGAAAAGCAATGCCGGCTCCCGCAGGAGGCGGGGAGCCGGCGGGACCGTGGGGGCATTGGGGCTCCCCCCACGGTCCCCAACGGTGAGGCTGTGCCCCAGGAGATGGGGTCCCTGGGGCCAAAAGTGGCCCGGGAGGGGGGCTACATGGTCCCCCTCCCTTTTAAAAAAAAAAAAAAAGATTTGGGCATGCCCCGGGGGATGGGGTCCCCGGGGCGAATATAAATTAATGGTAGTAGATGTTTTTTGGTTCGCCAAAGTTTGGAGTCGCGACCCTAGCGCAGCGCTCAGCGCGGCCCCCTAGTGTGAATGCGTGGGGTGTGCGGCTCCCAGCGCGGCCCCTGGTGTGAACGCGAGGGGTGCCCAGCTCCCAGCGCGGCCCCCTGGTGGGTACGCGACTCCAGTGGTTTTAAAAAATATATATATATTTATATTTAAGAAAACACGACATTACATAATTTTAATAACAAAAAAAAAATAGAAAAAGTATTTTTAGGATATTAAATTTACACAATATCTCTAAAAAAAACTTTGAAAATAACTGGAAAAACCATAGGATTAATGAACATTATAATTAAAAATTAGCATTTAAAAAACCTTTGAAATTCACTGAAAAAACCAAAGGTTTCAGGGACGTTATAGTTAGAAATTAGCATTTAAAAAACCATTGAAATTCACTGAAAAAAACATAGGTTTCAGGGACGTTATAGTTAGAAATTAGCATTTAAAAAACCTTAGAAATTCACTGAAAAAACCATAGATTTCAAGCACGTTATAGTTAGTTGGACATTTCACACGTACAAAACCAGAGAAATTCGGCCGTTATAGTTAGTTGAGCAAACTATAACTCGCGCCCCCGCAATGCACTGCTGATGACGTCACATATTACATCATTCATGACATGGTCAGTGACATCACTGATGACATCACTGATGACATCTCAAATGACATCACTGATGACATCATCAACGTGAAAAACTGATGCACCTCCTCACACCCTAATATAAGCTTTGATACACCCACTATAAAATACAGACTACCATTTTCAAAACCATAGACACGCCAATACCAGTTACTACATACCCACTCACTGATTGCTAGGTCTACACACACATCCACTTATTCACCCATACAATCACTGATACATGAAGTCACTCATCAATACAGCACTATCATATGCACTCATATACCTATACAGACACTCCCACACCGCCACTCACCCATAGACTTACTCACACACCTACTCAATCATGCAAAGAATCAATCACACACATTTACTCACCTATACAGTTATACACACACACCTCACTTATTCATACAGATACTAACACATACTTACTCTCTTATACAATCACTGATACAAGTACACACTCATCCATACAGCCACTCTCACAATCACTCACTCTCACGTATAGTCATTTATATACTCCAAATGTCACATACAATGCCTTCTACATATGAAGTACTCGGACATGTACCACTGAGACATCCATACACTCACCAACACACCCATACACACACTCACCCACCCATACAGCTGTTTCCACATGCACTCTTGAACCCATACAGCCAGTGAATCAACCACTCACATATCTATGCACAAAGGCACACACATCCCACCCATCCACACAGACACTCAGGCACCCATACAGATACTCAGATAACCAATCAATAACCTATATACATACTCATGTAGCTACTCACCAACCAATGCAGCCACTTACACACCTACTGACAGACTCATACCAACATTTACACAGTTTAGTCACTAACCCATGCATTCAGTAAGACATGTTTAATCACTCACTTATACAGTCAGTCACGCACCTACTAAATCATCTATTCAGGCACTTATACACCCACTCATTCTTCAATACACCTTGGCATATATATATATATAAAATGTATTTAAACTTTACAGAAACACACAGTCACTGGATGATGTCATCAGTGATGTCATCAGTGATGTCATTTGAGATTGTATCTGTGATGTCATCAATGATGTCACTGACCATGTCATGAATGATGTAATATGTGACGTCATCAGCAGTGCATTGCGGGGGCGCGAGTTATAGTTAGCTCTACTAACTATAACGGCTGAATTTCTCTGGTTTTGTACGTGTGAAATGTCCAACTAACTATAACGTGCTTGAAACCTATGATTTTTTCAGTGAATTGCTAAGGTTTTTTAAATGCTAATTTCTAACTATAACGTCCCTGAAACCTATGGTTTTTTCAGTGAATATATATATTTATATATATATATATATATATATATATTATCTACTGGCGGTCGCCAGTAGATAGTTATAGTTAAAACCTATTATCCATAGGAAATCCGCGACATTCTATTTGAAATAACGTTGGCGCCGGTTAACGAATCTTCGCGAAAGTTTCCAACTTGTTGGGGCGCTCCGCTCCGCTCCTATCCTGAAAGTCTCGGGGTGATACGTCAAGCGGGGGCCGAGAAAAAGGGGGTCCCAAAACGTGTTTTCCCCATTCATTTTTCCATAGGAACCTTTAGTCGCAGCTACAGCCCGAACTGCTGAACGGAATTACACCAAATTTGGCAAAGAGGTAGCCCTTGGTTCAGTGTCGTGCCTTTTGCTTAAATGGTGTAAATCCGTTCAGTAGTTCCTGAGAAAATCAAAAGTAAAGTCACATATATATCTGGGCGGAGCCTAACCACACATGTCATCGTGAGATCTGATTGGCTGTCAGCACTTCATCCTGGAATTTCTGGCAGCCATCTTGGGACCAATATAAATGATAGTACCTCATTGAAATGCATTGTAGTGAATAGAAGATTTTGAGGGTCACCAAAAGGAGAACTATAAAGGGTGATAACAGGCTTTAGTTACATTAGAATTTATTTGTTGACGGTACCATACTAATTTTAGGAATTGTGGTGTATTCCAAGGTGATTTTACCATGTGAAAAACCTTCTGCTGGGATATCATGAATCATGTTTGAGAGAACACTATTTTCTCATGCTTGTCCCATGGAGGTTTGGAAGGTGCTCCAGAAGCTAAAATGAGAGCATATTTTCTGTAAATTCACATTATCTTTCTCACTCATGTGAGAATGAAGTCTGACATTCTCAGTAAAACATGTACATCCAACAAGGGCAGAGACTGTCAGTTGATTCCTTTGTGTTCTACTGCAGCTTCCCAGAGTGTTCTAAAGAACAACTAGAGTGCTAACAGCCTTACTTATGACAAAAGTATGGCACACCTGAAGCCATCTTGATTGGAATAAACTGGTAACACTTAAAACATTTAATTTAAAAAGGAACAAAATGATGGGGTTCATTTTGTCATAGAAATTATGGTTAGTGCTGTAGAAAGAAAAATTAGGACATGTTTCAAGTGTGATCTCAAATATCTTCCTGTTATATTTCAACAGGAGCAGCCTGCCAGTTGATGCCTTTGTGTTCTACTGCAGCTTCCCAGAGTGTTCTAAAGAACAACTAGAGTGCTAACAGCCTTACTTATGACAAAAGTATGGCACACCTGAAGCCATCTTGATTGGAATAAACCGGTAACACTTAAAACATTTAATTTAAAAAGGAACAAAATGAGGGGTTCTTTTTTAAATAGAAATTATGGTTAGTGCTGCAGAAAGAAAAATTAGGGCATGTTTTAAGTGAGATCTCAAATCCTCTTCTATTTCATTAGAAAATTCTGACATGCAGACTGAAACAATCACTTTCAATTCCAGCAGCAGACTACCAGTTAACTCCCTGGTGAGCAGTAGCTTTACTCCAGTGATCTAATGAGCAACTAGAGTGCTAACATTCTGAATTTATGGCAGATGTGAGACACATCTGAATGCCTTCTTGATGGAATCAAAGTAAAAAACTGAAAGCATTTCCTACTGAGGAGACTGCAGTAAATGAAGAAATTAGGAAACTTCATAACAAAGAAGTCTTCCAAGATGGCCACCAGTGAAAAAAGAGCCCAAATGTAGCACAAATATTACCCAGATGTAGCCCACATATAGCCCAATGACAAAAGTGTGCAAAACACTTTTTATTTTTAGTTTTTTTGCAGTTTTATGTAGTGCAGACTGGTCAGGTATTGGAGCATTGCATCTTAAAACATGACCCCCCTACACTACAAAAACACCACTGCACTACCTTAAACCCTAAAACACTACCCCCAGCACGACCCCCTACACTACACAAGCACCACTGCACTATCCTAAACCCTAAAACACTACCCCCAGCACGACCCCCTACACTACCCAAACACCACTGCACTAACCTAAATCCTAAAACACTACCACCAGCACGACCCCTACACTACCCAAACACCACTGCACTACCCTAAAACATGACCCCCTACACTACACAAACACCACTGCACTACCCTAAACCCTAAAACACTACCCCCAGCACGACCCCCTACACTACACAAGCACCACTGCACTACCCTAAACCCTAAAACACTACCCCCAGCACGACCCCTACACTACACAAACACCACTGCACTAACCTAAATCCTAAAACACTACCACCAGCACGACCCCCTACACTACCCAAACACCACTGCACTACCCTAAAACATGACCCCCTACACTACACAAACACCACTGCACTACCCTAAACCCTAAAACACTACCCCCAGCACGACCCCCTACACTACACAAGCACCACTGCACTACCCTAAACCCTAAAACACTACCCCCAGCATGACCCCTACACTACACAAACACCACTGCACTACCCTAAACCCTAAAACACTACCCCCAGCACGACCCCCTACACTACCCAAACACCACTGCACTAACCTAAATCCTAAAACACTACCCCCAGCATGACCCCCTACACTACCCAAACACAACTGCACTACCCTAAAACATGACCCCCTACACTACACAAACACCACTGCACTACCCTAAACCCTAAAACACTACCCCCAGCACGACCCCCTACACTACACAAGCACCACTGCACTACCCTAAACCCTAAAACACTACCCCCAGCACGACCCCCTACACTACACAAACACCACTGCACTACCCTAAACCCTAAAACACTACCCCCAGCACGACCCTCTACACTACCCAAACACCACTGCACTAACCTAAATCCTAAAACACTACCCCCAGCATGACCCCCTACACTACCCAAACACCACTGCACTACCCTAAAACATGACCCCCTACACTACACAAACACCACTGCACTACCCTAAACCCTAAAACACTACCCCCAGCACGACCCCCTACACTACACAAGCACCACTGCACTACCCTAAACCCTAAAACACTACCCCCAGCACGACCCCCTACACTGCCCGAACACCACTGCACTGCCCTAAACCCTGAAACACCACCCCCTTCACGACCCCCTACACTGCCCGAACACCACTGCACTGCCCTAAACCCTGAAACATCACCCCCAGCACAACCCCCTACACTGCCTGAGCACCATTGCTCTGCCCTAAACCCTGAAACACCAGCCCCAGCACGACCCCCTACACTGCCCGAACACCACTGCACTGCCCTAAACCTTGAAACACCAGCCCCAGCACGACCCCCTACACTGCCTGAACACCACTGCACTGCCCTAAACCCTGAAACACCAGCCCCAGCAAGACCCCCTACACTGCCCGAACACCACTGCATTGCCCTAGACTCTGAAACACCAACCCCAGCAAGACCCCCTACACTGCCCGAACACCACTGCACTGCCCTAAACCCTGAAACACCAGCCCCAGCACGACCCCCTACACTGCCCGAACACCACTGCACTGCCCTAAACCCTGAAACACCAGCCCCAGCACCACCCCCTACACTGCCCGAACACCACTGCACTGCCCTAAACCCTGAAACACCAGCCCCAGCACCACCCCCTACAATGCCCGAACACCACTGTACTGCCCTAAACCCTGAAACACCACCCCTGCACCGCCCCCTACACTGCCCGAATACCACTGCACTGCCCTAAACCCTGAAACACCACCCCCTGCACGACCCCCTACACTGCCCGAACACCACTGCACTGCCCTAAACCCTGAAACACCACCCCCTGCACCACCCCCTACACTGCCCGAACACCACTGCACTGCCCTAAACCCTGAAACACCACCCCCAGCATGACCCCCTTTACTGCTCGAACACCACTGCACTGCCCCAAACCCTGAAACACCACCCCCAGCATGACCCCCTACACTGCCCGAACACCACTGCCCTAAACCCTAAAACACCACCCCTGCATGACCCCTACACTGCCCGAACACCACTGCACTGCCCTAAACCCTGAAACACCACCCCCTGCACGACCCCCTACACTGCCTGAACACCACTGCACTGCCCTAAACCCTGAAACACCACCCCCAGCACGACCCCCTACACTGCCCGAACACCACTGCACTACCCTAAACCCTAAAACACCACCCCCAGCACGACCCCCTACACTGCCCGAACACCACTGCACTGCCCTAAACCCTAGAACACTACCCCCAGCATGACCCCCTACACTACCCGAACACCACTGCACTACCCTAAACCCTAAAATACTCCCCGCAGCACGACCCCCTACACTACCCGAACACGACTGCACTGCCCTAAACCCTAAAACACTCCCCCAGCACGACCCCCTACACTACCCGAACACCACTGCACTGCCCTAAACCCTAAAACACTCCCCCAGCACGACCCCTACACTACCCAAACACCACTGCACTACCCTAAACCCTAAAACACTAACCCCAGCACGACCCCCTACACTACCCAAACACCACTGTACTACCCTAAAACACTCCCCCAGGACGACTCCCTACACTACCCAAACACCACTGCACTACCCTAAACCCTAAATCTACCCCCAGCATGACCCCCTACACTACACAAACACCACTGCACTACCCTAAACCCTAAATCTACCCCCAGCATGACCCCCTACACTACACAAACACCACTGCACTACCCTAAACCCTAAATCTAACCCCAGCATGACCCCCTACACTACACAAACACCACTGCACTACCCTAAACCCTAAAACACTACCCCCAGCACGACCCTCTTCACTACCTAAACACAACTGCACAATTTGTTACAGGCGTTGCAACGCAGGCCTGTGGTGCTTACTGGAAGTACCTGGTGGGCTGGTTGGGCCCCAGGGACTCTCAGGATTCAAGGTGACCTAATCCCCCAACTTAAAACGCGCCACGGGGCGCGTTTGCACAGTGGTGAAGGGAGGGGCGGGGCCTCAGGTGACATGTGCGCAAACACGCCCTGTGGTGCGTTTTAAGTTGGGGAGTTAATTCCCTTTGAATCCTCGGGGCCAACTAGCCCACCAGGTACCTTCAGTAAGCACAACAGAGTTGCGTTGCAGAGAGGTGAAAAAGGTGCATGGCCTCGGAACGCCTCTCTGCAACTCAGCTCTGTGGTCCTAACTGTAGGTACCTGGGGGCTAGTTGGGCCCCAGGGACCCTCAGGATTCAAGGGGACTTAATCCCGCAACTTAAAACGCGCCATGGGGCGCGTTTGCACACATGTCACCTCAGGCCCCCCTCCCTTCACCACTGTGCAAACGCGCACTGGCTCTGGTTAGTCAGAGTCAGTTACCACCAGTACCCGTCTGAAAAAGTTGTGGGCACAGGATGATTTTGCAACAAGGCCTCTTTCTGCTCCTCTGTTGGTTCTTTCTGCACATCTTTTGCTTCTTTCTGTGCGTTTTTTCTTCTTTCTTCACATGTCCTACCTCTGTTGGCATAGTTAGAAACTAGCATTTAAAAAACCTTTGAAATTCACTTAAAAAATCATAGGTTTCAGGCACGTTATAGTTAGAAATTAGCATTTAAAAAACCTTTGAAATTCACTGAAAAAACCATAGGTTTCAGGCACGTTATAGTTAGAAATTAGCATTTAAAAAACCTTTGAAATTCACTGAAAAAACCATAGGTTTCAGGCACGTTATAGTTAGAAATTAGCATTTAAAAAACCTTTGAAATTCACTGAAAAAACCATAGGTTTCAGACACGTTATAGTTAGAAATTAGCATTTAAAAAACCTTTGAAATTCACTGAAAAAACCATAGGTTTTAGGGACAGTTATAGTTAGTTGGACATTGCACTCGTACAAAACCCGTGAAATTCCCCTGTTATAGTTAGTTCAGCTAACTATAACTCGCGCCCCGCAATGCACTGCTGATGACGTCACATATTACATCACTCATGACATGGTCAGTGACATCACTGATGACATCATCCATGTGATAATTTCATGCATCTTCTCACACCCTAATATAACTTTTGATACACCCACTCTAAATTACAGACTGCCATTCTCAAAACCATAGACACTCCAACACCAAAAACTACATACCCACTCACTGATTCTTAGGTCTACACACACATCCACTCACTCACCTGTACAGTCACTCATACTTACAGTCACTCAGTACAGGACTATCATATGCACTCATACACCTATATAAACACTCACACACCGCCACTCATCCATAGAGGTACTCACACACCTAGTCAGTCATGCAAAAAATTAATCACACACCCATTTACTCACCTATACAGTTATACACACACCAGCTCACTTACTCATACAAATACTAGCACATTCTTACGCTCTTATACAATAACTGATACAAGCACACACGCATCCATACAGCCACTCTCACAATAACACACTCTCACTTATAGCCATTTAAATACTCTAACACACATATATACTGCCTTTTACATATGTAGTTACTTGCACATGTACCACTGAGATATACATTCACTCACTAACACACCCATACACACACTCACCCACCCAAGCAGTCCATCACAGATGCACTCTTGAAATCATGCACCCAGTGAATCACCCACTCACACATCTATGTATAGAGTCACACACACCCCACCCACACAAACACTCAGGCAGCCATACAGATACTCAGAGAACCAATCAATAACCCATATAGACACTCATGTAGCTATTCGCAAATCCATGCATCCACTTACACACCAACAAACAGACGGATACAGACATTCACACAGTTTAGTCACTAACCCATGCATTCAGTAAGATACGTTTAATCACTCACTTGTAGAGTCAGTCACTCACGTACTAAATCATCCATTCAGACACTTATACACCCACTCATTCTTCAATACGCCTTTCCCTATATATATTAAACATATTTAAACTTTACAGAAACACACAGTCACTGGATGATGTCATCAGTGATGTCATCAGTGATGTCATTTGAGATGTCATCAGTGATGTCATCAGTGATGTCACTGACCATGTCATGAGTGATGTAATATGTGACGTCATCAGCAGTGCATTGCGGGGCGCGAGTTATAGTTAGCTGAACTAACTATAACAGGGGAATTTCACGGGTTTTGTACGAGTGCAATGTCCAACTAACTATAACTGTCCCTAAAACCTATGGTTTTTTCAGTGAATATATATATATATATATATATATATATATATATATATATATATATATTCCAAAAGAAAAGCAACGCTGCAGGACGCCTCAGCCTATCGGACCGGGGCTTGTTGGGGCGCGTTGTTCCCCTTCATATTCCAAATGAACTTGCCATCCACTTCAGGACCATGCAAATAAAGCCACACCACTGTCCTTCGTAACCACCTTTATTCAGGCAATAGCAGGTAATATGCATAACGCGTTTCAACTCTAGCGAGTCTTTCTCAAATGCATCAAACAAAGTGGCAGCCTCTAAGTTCCTTTATACAAGCTGATGTGAAAAGCAGTGATGAGGGTCACATAACATTAACTCGGTTTTTGAATTTTTAAAGAAACAATGTACACGGTAGTGGTCACTTACTGACAAATGTCTCTTAATGTTTTTGAATACAGTGTGTAATTCAGTTTTTAAAGTTCTTGAATAAATCTTCAAACAGTTTGTTGAATTTCCTTCATGATTAATTGCACTGATGCTCGTTCCATTTTATTAAGGGACCACATTACCCATAATGCATCATTATTGTCATACAAGTCCGTGTGCCTTCATCACTTTAAATTGCAGTTCTTAGTTAAATAAATTTGACCTTACTTGCTGTTTCTCATTCTGCCTTTCAAAGGATTAAATTCCGTACGTGGCTGAGTCAAACTGCAAGTAAGCTTCGGTCTTGCCACTTAATGTGAAGTTGTCTTCTTGATTTTAAAATGAATCCCTTTGCCTTTCACTCCTTTCTCGAAGGCACAGTATATATATATGTTTCCAATGTGTTGTCCAAAATTGAAGATGCACTCAGCAAAGGATGTTTCATCAGAATCTTTACTTTCAAACCGGCATTTAATTCCAAACATTTTCCATAGCCTGACGCGTTTCAGAGCTCCTGCTCTTTCATCAGCCACATACATAATTAATGCAAAATTCTTTCCTTAATTTTTTTTCCTAATCTCTCCTCCTTCATATATATATATAAGAAAAGAATTTCGCGTTAATTATGTATGTGGCCAGGGCATAATTAATTTTAACTATGGTGAGTGACTTAATTGAATACATTCTTTTTAGGGGCTCATAATGTATACTGGGCCACACCAGATCAAACAAATGGGGGAGGAAGGAAGAATGGAATACCTTTGCCGTTAACATAAGGCAGCCATAATATTTTTATTCCGAACTCTGAGGTTGAGTCAGGTACCCATTTGATGGTGGAGTGACCTATACTTGCAGCCATGAAATATCATCGTTTAGGCCATCCACATGTGTCTTCAATCGGTACACCCACCGATGCTCCCTTTCAAATAGTATTTTACTCATGTTGGTTCCTGGTCTGTGTCCTAACACTTCCAGTATGACCCACTGTAATTCTGTAACAGAATGATGTTAATTAAAGTTGTGTTTTGTTAGGCAAGTGAATGTCTTTTTACGTCTAATGATGCTCCGGTGTTCGTTAATTCTTAATCGAACCCTGCGTGTTGTCATTCCAATGTATTTCTTATAACTCGGGCAGGTGATCATATAGACCACATTCTCAGTGTTGCAGTTAGTATGATATCCCATTGGCTGTCCGTCCCTATGTTCACCCCTTTTTGTTGTTTTGTAAAATGACATACACAATAATTTTGCACAGGAAGTGTCTAACTACAGGAGGCATGTCTCAAAGTGTTCTGGGTCTCTGTTGTGTGTTCATCTCATTAGGAATAGATGTATATATTACCTGGTCCCTCAGGCTTGAACCTCATTTGAAGGAGAAGAGTGGCAGCTCCCAGTTGATACCATCTTTTTTGAGTATTGTTCAATTTTTTTAGATTGTCCACTTCACTGCATTAGAAGCTGGCATGAATGTTGTGACACAGGTTACCCTATCCTCTGCCTCTTTGTTGTAGGTTTGTAGTAGGGCCTCTCTGTTTTTAATATGGGCTTGTTTCTTCATTTTCTTAATTATCTTCCTTGAACCAACATCTACCTCCCTGCAATATTTGGTGTAAGTCCGTTCAGTGGTTCGGGCTGTGTAGGTGGCTAAATGTTCCTATGGGAATTAACATTCCAAACTCAACCTTATTTTGTGCCTCAAATTCTCAGTCCTCACTGCACGGATCACCGCCAACCTTTGCACAACAATAGTACCCACCGTGACACCTTTTTTGGCAACATTTCATGCCGATTGGTCAAACTACAACAAAGTAAAAAATACTTTTCCTATGAAAATAGGTCCTAACTATTACTACCTACTGGCGACAGCCAGTAGGTAATATATATATATATTTCCATTATCACCTCCATGCACACCGCCCTCCAATACTCTGCGCGTCTCGAGGGTGAGCAGAAGAACAGCACCACCAAATCCTTCGTAATGAGGTAACTCGTTTTATTTTTTCCAAAGTTTCAAATAGCCTCCATTACTCACGGGGCCATAACAAGCAAAGTGCAAGAGTGCATACAAACAGGAAAATGACCTACGCGTTTCGGCTTGCGCCTTCTATATATATATATATATATAAATAAATAAATATATATATATATATATATATATATATATATATATATATATATATATATATATATATTCCAAAAGAAAAGCAACGCTGCAGGACGCCTCAGCCTATCGGACCGGGGCTTGTTGGGGCGCGTTGTTCCCCTTCATATTCCAAATGAACTTGCCATCCACTTCAGGACCATGCAAATAAAGCCACACCACTGTCCTTCGTAACCACCTTTATTCAGGCAATAGCAGGTAATATGCATAACGCGTTTCAACTCTAGCGAGTCTTTCTCAAATGCATCAAACAAAGTGGCAGCCTCTAAGTTCCTTTATACAAGCTGATGTGAAAAGCAGTGATGAGGTGAAAAGCAGTGATGAGGGTCACATGACATTAACTCGGTTTTTGAATATATAAAGAAACAATGTTCACGGTAGTGGTCACTTACTGACAAATGTCTCTTAATGTTTTTGAATACAGTGTGTAATTCAGTTTTTAAAGTTCTTGAATAAATCTTCAAACAGTTTGTTGAATTTCCTTCATGATTAATTGCACTGATGCTCGTTCCATTTTATTAAGGGACCACATTACCCATAATGCATCATTATTGTCATACAAGTCCGTGTGCCTTCATCACTTTAAATTGCAGTTCTTAGTTAAATAAATTTGACCTTACTTGCTGTTTCTCATTCTGCCTTTCAAAGGATTAAATTCCGTACGTGGCTGAGTCAAACTGCAAGTAAGCTTCGGTCTTGCCACTTAATGTGAAGTTGTCTTCTTGATTTTAAAATGAATCCCTTTGCCTTTCACTCCTTTCTCGAAGGCACAGTATATATATATGTTTCCAATGTGTTGTCCAAAATTGAAGATGCACTCAGCAAAGGATGTTTCATCAGAATCTTTACTTTCAAACCGGCATTTAATTCCAAACATTTTCCATAGCCTGGCGCGTTTCAGAGCTCCTGCTCTTTCATCAGAGGCTTGCTGGCAGTCCACAGAAGCAGTAACACACCCTCTTCTCCCCTCTGCATGCTAGTATGTAATTGCCCTCAGGTGGGCCTCCCAAGTGAGATTCAGTGCTCATGCATGCTGGGAGTTCTGGTATGTGTTGTGCACCATTCTTTCCTAGTGGGATCTGTGTTCTTGTTGCAACTTTATTTAAAAATATTTTCCTTGCCCTCCAGTGGACCTCAGAATGTAAGTCCGGTTTGCATTTAAAAATCCCTTGTGCTGCTCCCAGGCTCAGAGGAATTCAAAGCCCCTTGGCCCCAAATACCTTTTTCTTGGTGGTGCAGTCTTCCACAGCAGGACTGCCGTGATTTATGTTTCCAAAGTGTTGTCCAAAATTGAAGACGCACTAAGCAAAGGATGTTTCATCAGAAACTTTACTTTCAAACCGACATTTCATTCCAAACATTTTCCCAGTGGGATCTGTGTTCTTGTTGCAACTTTATTTAAAAACATTTTCTCCATCAGGCTATAAAAAATGCTTGGAATGAATTCCCAGTTTGAAAGTAAAGTTTCTGATGAAACATCCCTTGCTGAGTGCGTCTTCAATTTTTGGGCAACACTTTGGAAACATACATCACGGCATGCAGAGGGGAGAAGAGGGTGTATAACTGCCTCTGTGTACTGTCAGCAAGCTTCTGATGAAAGAGCAGGAGCTCTGAAATGCATCAGGCTATGAAAAATGCTTGGAATGAAATGCCGGTTTGAAAGTAAAGTTTCTGATGAAACATGCCTTGCTGAGTGCGTCTTCAATTTTTGGGCAACACTTTGGAAACATATATATATGTGTGTATATATATATATATATATATATATATATATATATATATATATATATATATATATATATATATATATATATTATCTACTGGCGGTCGCCAGTAGATAGTTATAGTTAGGACCTATTATCCATAGGAAATCCGCGACATTCTATTTGAAATAACGTTGGCGCCGGTTGACGAATCTTCGCAAAAGTTTCCAACTTGTTGGGGCGCTCCGCTCCGCTCCTACCCTGAAAGTCTCGGGTTGATTCGTCAAGCGGGGGCCGAGAAAAAAGGGGGGTCCCAAAACGCGTTTTCCCCATTCATTTTTCCATAGGAACCTTTAGTCGCAGCTACAGCCCGAACTGCTGAACGGAATTACACCAAATTTGGCAAAGAGGTAGCCCTTGGTTCAGACTGGTGCCTTTTGCTTAAATGGTGTAAATCCGTTCAGTAGTTCCTGAGAAATTCACAAGTAAAGTCACATATATATCTATGGCCGAGTAGGGTCCGCGTACCCTCCCGATCACGAGCTGCATGCTAATTGGCTGTCAGCTGGCTGTCAACATTCCGATTCAGGAAGTGTTGGCAGCCATTTTGTCCCTCGGTAGAACCGAGGGACAGAAACAAGTGCGCAAAGCCCACAAAGGGGGCAGGGTAGAAACACCCTAACCCCTAGGCCTGCTCAGGGGGTCCCACAAGGACCCCTGGGCAGAAAAAGCATTTTTTTTTTTTTAATCGGCAGGATGCGCTCAGGGTGCGCGGATCCTGCCAATTAGAAAAAAACCAGAAGAAAAAAGTGCGCAAAACGCACAAAGGGGGCAGGGTAGAAACACCCTGACCCCTAGGTCTGCTCAGGGGTCCCACAAGGACCCCTGGGCAAAAGAAAGCATTTAAAAAAAAAAACAAACGGCGGGATGCGCTCAGGGTGCGCGAATCCCGCCGTAAAAAAAATATTTTGCCCCCGGGTGGCCCAAGTCCCGGGGGCATGCGGGGGTGGGTTTATAGTTAATGGGGGCCTCTAAGGCCCCAAGCCCCGAGGACCGCCACCCCGGGACTTTCTAATAAAGATGTTGGGGAGGGCACTCGGCCCTCCCGCAGCCCCGGGGACCACCACCTCCCCGGGGCTTCTTTTTTTTAAAAAAAAAAACAGTTCCTGTGTGGGGGGGCTCGAGCCCCCCCACACGCCCCGGGGACCGCCACCTCCCCGGGGCACTAATAATGTAAATGCGGGGGTCCGTAACGGACCCCCGAGCCCCGGGGATCACCACCTCCCCGGGGCTTTAAAGACATGGGAGAGCCTGTGGTGGCCCTGGGGACCGCCACCCCCCAGGGCCGGCTCCTGCAGAGTCCCGGGGTGCCTACCCCCGGGACACTGTATACATGATGTAATATGTGACGTCATCAGCAGTGCATTGCGGGGGCGCGAGTTTTAGTTAGCTGAACTAACTATAACAGGGGAATTTCACAGGTTTTGTACGAGTGAAATGTCCAACTAACTATAACTGTCCCTAAAACCTATGGTTTTTTCAGTGAATATATATATATATATATCAATTCTCAAACCAAAATAAACGATAACTCAGAGGATAATACAGCCAGCAGTTGTTGTTCCAGTAATGCGTTTCGCTTGCCACGCAAGCTTGATAATTTTTAATCAAACGTTCTACTCCCAAATCTGCCGAACTGCTATGGGAGTTTCCTTCTCTCTAAGCTTTGCCAACTTCATGATGGGGTGGTAGGAAAAAGCTATAGCTTGGAGAGAGGAAAACGAACAATATAAAGCCAAAGTGGCACTTTGGCTGAGATTCATAGATGATTTATTCCTTTTATGGAATGGGACTGAAACTGAATTCATGGAATATTTCTCAATACTTAATAACAATGAAGTTGGTTTAAAAAAATTCACTTATAATATGAGCATAAGAGAAATAGAATTCTTGGACACTAAAGTAGACATTGATGATAATGAGATACAAACTACAGTGTTTCATAAGTCTACAGCCACCAACAGCATCTTTCATGGTTCAAGCTTCCACCCTAACTCTTTGATAAAAAGTATCCCCTACGGTGAATTTATAAGAATGAAAAGAAATTGCTCTGAGACAAAAGAGATGGAATCGAAATTTAAGGATACAGAGAGGAGGTTCCTACGGAGGGGATACCAACATTGTGACATCAAACGTGGTGAAGCCAAAGCGAGATCTCTGACTCGGGCACAGACCCTTGTGAACAAAGAAAAGAAGGATAATGATGAAAATGATGAAGTTATCGGGATGATACTAACGTACAGTAAGGAGAGCCACAAAATCCAAAAGATCTTGACTAAATATTGGAATGTGTTAAGGAAGGACCCGGATATTGGAGAGAAAATGGGAACGAAGCCTAAAATAACATTTAGGAAAGCACTATCTTTGGCAGACAATCTGGTAAAAAGCCACTTCATGATGAAAACATCTAAGAACTGGTTGCAAAATCAACAAAAAGGTTTTAGCAAGTGTGGCAAATGCAAAGCGTGCAAAATTGGCAAGAACATGAAAACCATTAATGATCCATGGGGAAAAGCTTTCAGTATCAATGAAAAAAATCACCTGTGACTCGATATATGTCTACTTGATTGATTGCTTTTGTGGTAAAAGATATATAGGTAGCATGATATGCCCACCGAAAAAACGATATGCCCACTCACTGAAAAAACAAATTTAAGAGTATATAAGAGCCACACAAAATAAAGACACTAATTATGCAAATGCGAAACATATGATGGCACATGACGGGAAGAACTGGCTAAATATTACATACTCAGGAATAGCAACTAGCCCAAGAAATAAAAGAGGCAGTAATAGAACTCTTAAACTGAGACGTCTGGAGTCACGACTCATTATTAGATTCAAGACGAAGACCCCTTCAGGCTTGAATAGGGATGAAGAAATGTACATTCATCTATAATGGAACATTTAACATACTTGAAATTCTAATAGCAAAGTAACATGATTCAGATCAATGCCCAATTTTGACAAAACATTCTGATACGATATGAACACTGTTTTGGGGGGCTTGTATTGAAAGGTTGGATATACAATGTAAATAAGGATGCATACTGTAGTCAGGGGCATACACATACTAGGATGATATAAATGATATTTCCAAACATCAATTGGGGCACTAAGCCGAAACTTCAGGAAGGGATTGACACTTAGTTTCACCCTACTTTCTAAAAAACTCACAAATAGGTATCTCCATGAAATGATAGAATGTGAGAAGCTGCAAGGGTACTATACCGGTTGCACAATATCATTATGTGGGTTTGATTATATATATATACACCATGACAACGTATTAATTATACATAGTATAGTATGCTATTATGATTTTGAAGTATGCACATATATATATAATACCACTTGATTTCTGTTGAATTGTGATAAATATCATTGTAATTTGGAGATGACAATGTGGACTACCATTTCCACAATGCCTCTTAATGGAAGATGTGGGAGAGAGGTATTTAGAATGAAAGTAATTATGGACTAAAACTGTTTACCGTGATCAAGACCAGTGTGGTTGAAAAGAGTAAGTGGAGTGAGTTGGCTTTCAATAAGTAAATGAAAATTCCTGGCGAGTGCAGCGTTATTATTTTTTGTTGGAGAATATGGATTCAGGGGTAGTCCACCCCTGACGCATGCACCAGCTGTGCAAAGTTCGCTCTTCGTTTTGGACTACTTTGGTGGCTAATATATATATATGAAAATACCTCCCCAATCTCTAATATAAGTAAGGAAGCCCGTACTCGAACGCAGGGAGATTACACATGTTTATTCAACCAAGTCACTTCAGACACTGGAACACAAAAGAGACGCATTTCTGCAGTATCACTGCCTTTCTCAATCAGATTGTTTCCCGAGCTCCACCAGTGATTTGGCAGCACACCAGCATCACCGCAACTTCTCTTTTTGTAATATATATATATATTGTTTAGTTCTCCAATACCCACAGAGAAGAAGAGAGGCACACGACTGCAAGCATCCAATCCGTTCATTTTCACCAGGACATAACACAAAGAGTGTCTCCCCGACGCATTTCAGTCACCTGATCTTATTGATGGGTGTAACCGGCAAATCAACTTGTCATGTGACTGTTATCCTTTATACCAAAGGCACTTCTGATACGCCAGCCAATCAGAGATGCAATAATGCATTTTGGTTATTATAGTCTAAAATAGAAAATCAGAAACAATCATGTTTTAGCAATCCGACTGGAATATATCTTTGGTATAAATATCACAGTTCTTGAAATTAATTTCAGTCAATTCCCTTTGGTCATGTCCATAAAACAATCACTTTGCTTGCTGTCCCATGTATAGCCCTAATCCAAAGGCAAACAAGGGCCCTCTATGCAGTAGAATCTGCGGCAGCACAAGTCACCTCCAATCCTCCTGGCGACACAGTGCTGACATTAGCGTGGTGGTGCCATCCCGCACCGGTGTTGGGCTACGCCGTCAAATGTAGTTTAGTTCTGGGCATACCGGTGAGAACCTACCAGTAGCCCCCCCTGGTGTAGCGCACGTGAGGGATTCTCTCACCCTCACACAATTTTTTGTTTTCGCATACACTCTTTTATATATAGGTATGCTTTTGGAATGTTGACTGATAGAAAATATTATTTAATTGTTGGGGTATGATATTGGATGAAATCTATCTGTATATTGAACAGAGGAACTAAGGACATAAAGTAAATGCACCTTTCCTTTCCAATATCATGAAATAAAAAAGCCCCTGGCCTGTCAGGTCTTTGTTGTGTTTGCAACCCATCAGTGATGCCCGAGATGAACACCACACCCCCGACGCCCTACAACAGCCCATGGACATCCCACACAACCCACCACCAGGACCAGGGCAGACAAGCTACTCAGAGGAGAACCCAACCCCTGCAACAGACCACACAGCATGAAGCACCCGCAATCACGGCTGCCTCACAACACTTCACCCACCCACACATGGCACCCCAATGCCAGGTGGCAGAATGCCAAAAGGAGGTGGCCCAAAAGGTGAGGGTGTTGCCGAACCCATGGAATGCAAACTAGAACACATATGTGGGTGTCCAATACCCTTCAGGGACCACCTACACCCCACAAAGGAGACCCACACCTCCACAGAGACACATGCACATATCATGTTGAACTGGCTACGGGCACGTGCGCCCGGCCCCTTTATTGGCAGGGCCACATTTACAGTGACGCCTGTGCTGGATGTGTGTGGGGTGAGCATAAGCCAGCCCGCACGGAGTGCTTGGTGCTGCCAACAACCTGAACAGTGGACACCAGTGTAATGGAAACAGAAAACACCAGCATAACAGAGTCAAATGCAGAGTAACATGGAGGGATCCGGAGTAAGGACAGAGGTCACCCAATATTCAGTCTGGAGGTTCCGTGAGTTGCAGTGCACTGAGGTAGGGGCACTAGAGAAGAGCGCGCTCATGTGAAGAAATTGCTAGGATTGTGTCCCTTCGGGTTAGTCCTGATGCAGATGCATCAACTTCCTCATCAACGTCCCAGGTCTCCCACACTGCCTGAGGTGACAGTTGCATCCGCAGTCCACAGCGCAATACCCAGTATTAGATCCGGGTGTGTAGCTTGACTACCGCCACCAGTCTGCATTCCTGCCTTGGGGCTGTTGCCACCTGCCCTCCCATTGTCTGTGCCTTCTCCCGTCCGCACACTTGACACATCCTCCTCATCATGGTTCCAGGTCTTCCCCACTGCATATTGGGGGCATTGCTGTGCAACCTCACAACAGCACAAAACTCAATCAGTAACGGACAATGGCTTGCGGTGCACTGAGTCACTGGCAAATGGAGTGCTGAGCAGGGTATCAGGCCGATGATGGCATCCACGACAGGTCTGAGCAACTCCGTAGGTCTGTCAGGACCACCGTTTCGACTCTGGCAGATGGCGGTTGGAGGTGGTCCTTGCGGTGGTGGCGTGTGCCTCCTGCGGTGATGCGACATCCGGGCCGGTCAAGACTCGATGCTATGTGTGGGCCCTGGTGGCACGCAGTTGAGGCCGGAGGATGCGGACAGTGCATGGCCACAGACACATGGCGTTGATGACCCCAAGACCATCGCTACAGAGGCCATTCAATGTCCCAGAAGGAGGGGTCCCAGGCCTGAGCAGCACAGAGTTAGTGGCCCCGGATGCACTGCGGCCAGCACAGGCACCCAGCCACGGGACGGTGACTTGCGGTGCAGTCAGATGGGCCATGCGACCTGAGCGGGTCCCCATCAATGTCCGAGGTGTATGTTGCAGAGGGTTGCTGGGGACAGTGGAAGGTGTCCTCCAGGGCATGATGCGGAAGGTCTGATGTTATCTGGAAGCAGCAAATGGAGGAGTGGAAAGCGCAACCCTCGTTTCCACCAACAATTCGGTATCAGCTACATGAGGATGAATACTAGCCCCTAGTCCATAGACTCAAACGCCACCAATGTGTGACCAGTGAGTGTCCATGAATGTCGGAGAACACACTTAGTGGCACAGGTGCTGAGAGGGGATGCAGTCTGCGATGATGCCGGTACACAGATGTGAACTCCAACATTGCCAAATCAAGACTCTGTGACCTACTGGACCGCAGTGTAGGCCGGAGGAGGCAGTCAGCATGGGCCCACAGACACGTGTCCTGTGCCTGTGATGCATTGGTTTGCTTCACTGAAAGCAGGGAGTTCAGTCATATCACCCTTGCAGTAGACATCCGGTCACTGCCATGGTGTAATCAAGACTCAGTTCCAAATGTGTGACCTACCTGACCGTGGTGTAGGCCTGAGGCACCGGTCAGCACGGCCCATTCGCCGAGTGTCGCCGGCATAGGTTGGATGGCCCCACCGGCCTGCGTAGTTCAGGTTCAGTGGCACCACGTGTAGCCAGCTGGCATTGAACAGGGTTAGTGGCACCACGTGTAGCCGGCTGACGTTGAACAGGGTTAGTGGCACCATGTGTCACAAGAAGCCCATATGGAACTATGCCTCTCTAATCGGGGGGGTCTGGTGCTGTGGCTGCTGTCCCGGATTTGGGGTCACTGCCATTTATGACTCAGGACACAGTTTCACATATGGGACCTACTGGTCCGAAGAGTAGGCCGAAGGTAGCAGTGGAGTACGTCAACGAGAAAGGAATAAAGCGGGCCTGTGTCGTGGAGGCCGTGGTGGTCTGAGGTGGCTGCCAAGGTCGCGGGCCTCGGGCTTGGAGCTTGCGCCAACATGTGGTGGGCCCTCCTTGACACACGATGGTGTTGGCAGGTGATCAGTGTGGCCTGGCTGCGCAGGGGCGGGCCTGACGGGTTCGTGGTCCAGCATGCCAGGGTCCGGCAGGCGCACAACATCGCTGGCAACTCCGCTCAGGAGGACGGCGTCGGCCTCGTGGCAGGGTGGAAGGCGCCACCCTGGCAGAGACGTGGGTCTTTCCGGAAGAGGACCACGCCCAGGCCATCCCACTCCGGTGACTCTTAGGGGGCGTAACAGGCAACATTTCCGCGAGGTCCCCCACTGGCTGGGGTGACATGGTTGCGTCCACTGTCCACTGCACTCCATACACCAGCGGTGTATGTCGCCATGGATAGGAGTGTGTTCTGCATACTGCGGTGTGTCCAGCACATCTCCGCCACCCATGGCATTGTGTACTTTCCCATTCATGGTTCTACTGCATCCTTCACACATGCCTGGTTGCCACCTTCCACACATTCGGCTATTATGTGGCTGTGGTGCCATGCCGTTGCTGGCTCATGTTCAGGGCTTGCCCATGTGAACATTGTAAGTTGTTCTGTCGTGTTTGGTGGATGGGCATGTTGTTGTGCCTGTTGTATGTGATTTTGTGACGTGTGCATTGCCAGAGTTGTGATGTGCATGGTTGTGGAGTTGAGGTGTGTGGGGTGTTCATTTGGATATTGCCAAGGGGCTGTGCATTTTCCTTGTTGGCATCCTGGGTACACTGGTTGATGATGGACTGTCGGAGGATGAAGGTATCATGCACACTGGCTGTGTGTTTGAAGGCGACATTGTTGGAGGTTTCACGGTGTTCTGTTGTTGCCTGCACATTGATGTGAGACGTGTGCTTCCTGTTGCGGTGATTGTGTGCTGTGTCACCAGGGTGCACAGGTAGCACATGTGTGCTGTGTATTGCCCCCAACACGTGCATGCATCCTGCTTGGGCGTATGGTCCTTGCTTGGTCTCCAGTGGATCCTGCTCATTGTGTTTTACGTATGGGGACTGGGGTTCCAGGGTGATGGTGATGTCCAGGACAGGTGTGGGGGACTTGGATGTGGCTGGCTGTGAGACTCCTCCGACTCTGGTGGGTGTTGTTTGGGGGGTACCAGGGGCCAACAGGTGCAGCCAAGCCAGCAGCTTTGTGTGGGGTGGGATGTTGGTTGTCCGCTGTGTTGTTGCCGTAGGCCTGTTAGGCGATGATGGTCAGGATGCGTAGGATGTTTGTCACTTTCAGCCTGTGGTGGACGGTGACATTGTCAGATGTTGGGTCTGTGAGGCTGGTAAGCTTCCTGGGGGTCCGCTGTCTTTGTCTGTGCTGCGTCTGTGGAGGTCCATGGGGGGGGTGTTCCTGGTGTGGGTTGGCGTCCTGGGGTGGTGGCGGTGGGTATTGTGGCCCTCTTGGGTGTCCGGGCTGCATGATGAGTGGCTCCATGGCATCTGTTGCCCTTCGGTTGTGGCCCTGGGCTGTGCTCCCTTTTGTGGTGCTGGCTGCCGTCCGACTTTACACCAGGTCAGAGCAGGTGTAGATTTCCTGGTGCTAACGCGCCTTATCGCCTGTTTTGTGTTCTTATCGCCGATGTGGCTGGTCATTGTGAATGTTGAGGTGTGCTGTTGTCTCGGCTTTTGTCACAGGAACGCCTACTCTGCTTCTCATTAGCGATATTTGCAGTGGTCCTCTATGGCGATGTTTTTTGCGGCTGCTATCGCGGGTAAACTGGTGCTGTGGGCTGTTTACACCGGCTTGTGAATGGGGGGGTAAATTTATCACGACTTTGGCTGCGATAAAGTGCCGTTAATTCGGCGATAGCTCCTTGTGAATATGCCCCTTTGTGTTATATCCTGGTGAAACTAAAAAGATTGGATGCTTGCAGTCATGTGCCTCTCTTCTTCTCTGTGGGTATTGGAGAAGTAAACTACATTTGATGGCGTAGCCCGACGATGGTACGGGATGGCATCACCTCACTAATGTCAGCACTGTGTCGCCAGGAGGATTGGAGGTGACTTGTGCTGCCGCAGATTCTACTGCGTAGAGGGCCCGTGTTTGCCTTTGGAAAAGGGCTATACATGGGACAGCAAGCAAAGTGATTGTTTTATGGACATGACCAAAGGGAATTGACTGAAATTAATTTCAAGAACTGTGATATTTATGCCAAAAGATATATTCCAGTCGGATTGCTAAAACATGATTGTTTCTGATTTTCTATTTTAGACTATCATAGCCACAATGCATCATTGCAACTCCGATTGGCTGGCGTATCAGAAGTGCCATTGGTATAAAGGACAACAGTCACATGACAAGTAGATTTGTCGGTTACACCCATGAATAAGGTCAGGTACCGAAACGCGCCGGGGAGGCACTCTTTGTGTTATGTCCTGGTGAAAATAAACGGATTGGATGCTTGCAGTTGTGTGCCTCTCTTCTTCTGTGTGGGTATTGAAGAACTAAACTACATTTGACGGCGTAGCATGATGCCGGTACGGGACGGCACCACCTCGCTAATGTCAGCACTGTGTCGCCAGGAGGATTGGAGGTGACTTGTGCTGCCGCAGATTCTACTGCGTAGCGGGCCCGTGTTTGCCTTTGGAGTAGGGCTATACATGGGACAGCAAGCAAAGTGATTGTTTTATGGACATCACTAAAGGGAATTGACTGAAATTAATTTCAAGAACTGTGATATTTATACCAAAAGATATATTCCAGTCGGATTGCTAAAACATGATTGTTTCTGATTTTCTATTTTAGACTATCATAGCCACAATGCATCATTGCAACTCCGATTGGCTGGCGTATCAGAAGTGCCATTGGTATAAAGGACAACAGTCACATGACAAGTAGATTTGTCGGTTACACACATGAATAAGGTCAGGTACCGAAACGCGCCGGGGAGGCACTCTTTGTGTTATGTCCTGGTGAAAATAAACGGATTGGATGCTTGCAGTTGTGTGCCTCTCTTCTTCTGTGTGGGTATTGAAGAACTAAACTACATTTGACGGCATAGCATGACGCCGGTACGGGACGGCACCACCTCGCTAATGTCAGCACTGTGTCGCCAGGAGGATTGGAGGTGACTTGTGCTGCCGCAGATTCTACTGTGTAGTGGGCCCGTGTTTGCCTTTGGAGTAGGGCTATACATGGGACAGCAAGCAAAGTGATTGTTTTATGGATATCACTAAAGGGAATTGACTGAAATTAATTTCAAGAACTGTGATATTTATACCAAAAGATATATTCCAGTTGGATTGCTAAAACATGATTGTTTCTGATTTTCTATTTTAGACTATCATAACCACAATGCATCATTGCAACTCCGATTGGCTGGCGTATCAGAAGTGCCATTGGTATAAAGGACAACAGTCACATGACAAGTTGATTTGCCGGTTACAACCATGAATAAGGTCAGGTGACCGAAACGCGTCGGGGAGGCACTCTTTGTGTTATATCCTGGTGAAAATAAACAGATTGGATGCTTGCAGTCGTGTGCCTTTCTTCTTCTCTGTAGGTATTGGAGAACTAAACTACATTTGACGGCGTAGCCCGATGCCGGTATGGGACGGCACCAACTCGCTAATGTCAGCGCTGTGTCGCCAGGAGGGTTGGAGGTGACTTGTGCTGCCGCAGATTCTACTGTGTAGAGGGCCCGTGTTTGCCTTTGGAGTAGGGCTATACATGGGACAGCAAGCAAAGTGATTGTTTTATGGACAAGACCAAAGGGAATTGACTGAAATTAATTTCAAGAACTGTGATATTTATACCAAAAGATATATTCCAGTCGGATTGCTAAAACATGATTGTTTCTGATTTTCTATTTTAGACTATAATAACCACAATGCATCATTGCAACTCTGACTGGCTGGTGTATCAGAAGTGCCATTGGTATAAAGGACAACAGTCACATGACAAGTTGATTTGCCGGTTACACCCATGAATAAGGTCAGGTGACCGAAACGCATCGATGAAGCACTCTTTTCGTTATATCCTGGTGAAACTAAATGGATTGGATGCTTGCAGTAGTGTGCCTCTCTTCTTCTCTGTGGGTATTGGAGAAGTAAACTACATTTGACGGCGTAGCCCGATGCCGGTACGGGACGGCACCACCTCGCTAATGTCAGCACTGAGTCGCCAGGAGGATTGGAGGTGACTTGTGCTGCCGCAGATTCTACTGCGTAGAGGGCCTGTGTTTGCCTTTCGAATAGGGCTATACATGGGACAGCAAGCAAAGTGATTGTTTTATGGACATGACCAAAGGGAATTGAATGAAATTAATTTCAAGAACTGTGATATTTATACCAAAAGATATATTCCAGTCGGATTGCTAAAACATGATTGTTTCTGATTTTCTATTTTAGACTATCATAGCCACAATGCATCATTGCAACTCCGATTGGCTGGCGCATCAGAAGTGCCATTGGTATAAAGGACAACAGTCACATGACAAGTTGATTTGCCGGTTACAGGCATGAATAAGGTCAGGTACCGAAACGCGTTGGGGTGGCACTCTTTGTGTTATGTCCTGGTAAAATTAAACGGATTGGATGCTTGCAGTCGTGTGCCTCTCTTCTTCTGTGTGGGTATTGAAGAACTAAACTACATTTGACGGCGTAGCATGACGCCGGTACGGGACGGCACCACCTCGCTAATGTCAGCACTGTGTCGCCAGGAGGATTGGAGGTGACTTGTGCTGCCGCAGATTCTACTGCATAGAGGGCCCGTGTTTGCCTTTGGAGTAGGACTATACATGGGACAGCAAGCAAAGTGATTGTTTTATGGACATGACCAAAGGGAATTGACTGAAATGAATTTCAAGAACTGTGATATTTTTACTAAAAGATATATTCCAGTTGGATTGCTAAAACATGATTGTTTCTGATTTTCTATTTTAGACTATCATAACCACAATGCATCATCGCAACTCCGATTGACTGGCGTATCAGAAGTGGCATTGGAATAAAGGACAACAGTCACATGACAAGTTGATTTGCCGGTTACACCCATGAATAAGGTCAGGTGACCGAAAGGCGTTGAGGAGGCACTCTTTGTGTTATGTCCTGGTGAAAATAAACGGATTGGATGCTTGCAGTCGTGTGCCTCTCTTCTTCTCTGTGTGTATTGGAGAAGTAAACTACAGTTGATGGTGTAGCCCGACGCCGGTATGGGACAGCACCACCTCGCTAATGTCAGCACTGTGTCGCCAGGAGGATTGGAAGTGACTTGTGCTGCCGCAGATTCTACTGCGTAGAGGACCTGTGTTTGCCTTTGGAGTAGGGCTATACATGGGACAGCAAGCAAAGTGATTGTTTTATGGACATGACCAACGGGAATTGACTGAAATTACTTTCAAGAACTATGATATTTATACCAAAAGATATATTCCAGTCGGATTGCTAAAACATGATTGTTTCTGATTTTTTATTTTAGACTATCATAACCACAATGCATCATTGCAACTTCGATTGGCTGGCGTATCAGATGTGCCAATTATATAAAGGATAACAGTCACATGACAAGTTGATTTGCCGGTTACACCCATGAATAAGGTCAGGTGACCGAAACGCATCAGGGAGGCACTCTATGTGTTATGTCCTGGTGAAAATAAACAGATTGGATGCTTGCAGTCGTGTGCCTCTCTTCTTCTCTGTGGGTATTGGAGAACTAAACTATATTTGACGGCATAGCCTGATGCCGTACGGGACGGCACCACCTCGCTAAGGTCAGCACTGTGTCGCCAGGAGGATTGGAGGTGACTTGTGCTTCCGCAGAATCTACTGTGTAGAGGGCCTGTGTTTCCCTTTGGAGTAGGGCTATACATGGGACAGCAAGCAAAGTGATTGTTTTATGGACATGACCAAAGGGAATTGACTGAAATTAATTTCAAGAACCGTGATATTTATACTAAAAGATATATTCCAGTCGGATTGCTAAAACATGATTGTTTCTAATTTTCTATTTTAGACTATATTAACCACAATGCATCATTGCAACTCTGATTGGCTGGCGTATCAGAAGTGCGATTGGTATAAAGGACAACAGTCACATGAGATGACAAGTTGATTTGCCGGTTACACCCATGAATAAGGTCAGGTGACCGAAAGGCGTTGAGGAGGCTCTCTTTGTGTTATGTCCTGGTGAAAATAAATGGATTGGATGCTTGCAGTCGTGTGCCTCTCTTCTTCTCTGTGGGTATTGGAGAAGTAAACTACATTTGATGGTGTAGCCCGATGCCGGTACGGGACGGCACCACCTCGCTAATGTCAGCACTGCGTCGCCAGGAGGTTTGGAGGTGACTTGTGCTGCTGCAGATTCTACTGCGTAGAGGGCCCGTGTTTGCCTTTGGAATAGGGATATACATGGGACAGCAATTAAAGTGATTGTTTTATGGACATGACCAAAGGGAATTGACTGAAATTAATTTCAAGAACTGTGATATTTATACCAAAAGATATATTCCAGTCGGATTGCTAAAACATGATTGTTTCTGATTTTCTATTTTAGACTATAATAAACACAATGTATCATTGCAACTCCGATTGACTGGCGTATCAGAAGTGCCATTGGTATAAAGGACAACAGTCACATGACAAGTTGATTTGCCGGTTACACCCATGAATAAGGTCAGGTGACCGAAAGGCGTTGAGGAGGCACTCTTTGTGTTATGTCCTGGTGAAAATAAACGGATTGGATGCTTGCAGTCGTGTGCCTCTCTTCTTCTCTGTGTGTATTGGAGAAGTAAACTACAGTTGATGGTGTAGCCCGATGCCGGTATGGGACAGCACCACCTCGCTAATGTCAGCACTGTGTCGCCAGGAGGATTGGAAGTGACTTGTGCTGCCGCAGATTCTACTGCGTAGAGGACCCGTGTCTGCCTTTGGAGTAGGGCTATACATGGGACAGCAAGCAAAGTGATTGTTTTATGGACATGACCAAAGGGAATTGACTGAAATTAATTTCAAGAACTAGGATATTTATACCAAAAGATATATTCCAGTCGGATTGCTAAAACATGATTGTTTCTGATTTTCTATCTTAGACTATAATAACCACAATGCATCATTGCAACTCCGATTGGCTGGCGTATCAGAAGTGTCAATGGTATAAAGGACAACAGTCACATGACAAGTTGATTTGCTGGTTACACCCATGAATAAGGTCAGGTGACCGAAACGCGTCGGGGAGGCACTCTTTCTGTTATGTCCTGGTGAAAATAAACAGATTTGATGCTTGCAGTCGTGTCCCTTTCTTCTTCTCTGTGGGTATTGGAGAACTAAACTACATTTGACGGCGTAGCCCGACGCCGGTACGGGACGGCACCACCTCGCTAATGTCAGCACTGTGTTGCCAGGAGGATTAGAGGTGACTTGTGCTTCCGCAGAATCTACTGTGTAGAGGGCCTGTGTTTCCCTTTGGAGTAGGGCTATACATGGGACAGCAAGCAAAGTGATTGTTTTATGGACATGACCAAAGGGAATTGACTGAAATTAATTTCAAGAACCGTGATATTTATACCAAAAGATATATTCCAGTCGGATTGCTAAAACATGATTGTTTCTAATTTTCTATTTTAGACTATATTAACCACAATGCATCATTGCAACTCTGATTTGCTGGCATATCAGAAGTGCGATTGGTATAAAGGACAACAGTCACATGACAAGTTGATTTGCCGGTTACACCCATGAATAAGGTCAGGTGACCGAAAGGCGTTGAGGAGGCTCTCTTTGTGTTATGTCCTGGTGAAAATAAACGGATTGGATGCTTGCAGTCGTGTGCCTCTCTTCTTCTCTGTGGGTATTGGAGAAGTAAACTACATTTGATGGTGTAGCCCGACGCCGGTACGGGAGGGCACCACCTCGCTAATGTCAGCACTGCGTCGCCAGGAGGATTGGAGGTGACTTGTGCTGCTGCAGATTCTACTGCGTAGAGGGCCCGTGTTTGCCTTTGGAATAGGGATATACATGGGACAGCAATTAAAGTGATTGTTTTATGGACATGACCAAAGGGAATTGACTGAAATTAATTTCAAGAACTGTGATATTTATACCAAAAGATATATTCCAGTCGGATTGCTAAAACATGATTGTTTCAGATTTTCTATTTTAGACTATAATAAACACAATGTATCATTGCAACTCCGATTGGCTTGAGTATCAGAAGTGCCATTGGTATAAAGGACAACAGTTACATGACAATTTGATTTGCCGGTTACACCCATGAATAAGGTCAGGTGACCGAAACAAGTCGGGGAGGCACTCTTTGTGTTATGTCCTGGTGAAAATAAATGGATTGGATGCTTGCTGTCGTGTGCCTCTCTTCTTCTCTGTGGGTATTGGAGAACTAAACTACATTTGATGGCGTACCCCGATGCCTGTACGGGACGGCACCACCTCTAACCCTGGGCGTAGTTCGCGAAGTAGCGCTACGCGAAGCTACGCGAAGTGCACTTCGCACTACGCGAGCTACGCGTAGCACTACGCGAACTGCGTAGTGCGCTGTTCGCGATGATTGCACAGTGCCGGATGCTTGTCCGCACTGTGCAATCATTGAAAACGGCATCTTGCACAGTGCGAGCTGTCTTTTACTGCCGCTTGAGTAGATTTTTACTCGAGCGTCAGCTTTCTCAACGTGGACTGGTAGTTTCTCATCGCGAGCGGACGCGAGCATACGCGACCACTCGCAATGAGAAACCTCACCTCCCCGCGTTGAGAATCTCGCCGGGAGGTTTATTTTCCACGCTCGCGATCGGCAACTTGATGTTGCTGATCGCGAACGAGGAAAAAGTCTCGCCGGGATGTCATTTTGCTTGCTTGCGGTCGCCAACTTGACGTTGAGGACTGCGAGCAAGCAAAAAATGACCGCTGCACTACGCTACACTACGCTACACTACGCTACGCGTGTTTGCACTGTGCTACGTGCAATTCGCGTAGTGCAAAGTAGCGCAAACTTCGCAAACTACGCGAGCGTAGCGTAGTGCTTTGCCCAGGGTTAACCACCTCGCTAATGTCAGCACTGTGTCGCCAGGAGGATTGGAGGTGACTTGTGCTGCCGCAGATTCTACTGCGTAGAGGGCCCGTGTTTGCCTTTGGAGTATGGCTATACATGGGACAGCAAGCAAAGTGATTGTTTTATGGACATGACCAAAGGGAATTGACTGAAATTAATTTCAAGAACTGTGATATTTATACCAAAAGATATATTCCAGTAGGATTGCTAAAACATGATTGTTTCTGATTTTCTATTTTAGACTGTATTAACCACAATGCATCATTTCAACTCTGATTGGCTGGTGTATCAGAAGTGCCATTGGTATAAAGGACAACAGTCACAATACAAGTTGATTTGCCGGTTACACTCATGAATAAGGTCAGGTGACCGAAAGGCGTCGAGGAAGCACTCTTTGTGTTATGTCCTGGTGAAAATAAACGGATTGGATGCTTGCAGTCGTGTGCCTCTCTTCTTCTCTGTGGGTATTGAAGAAGTAAACTACATTTGATGGTGTAGCCCGACGCCGGTACGGGATGGCACCACCTCGCTAATGTCAGCACTGTGTCGTCAGGAGTATTGGAGGTGACTTGTGCTGCAGCAGATTCTACTGCGTAGAGGGCCCGTGTTTGTCTTTGGAGTAGGGCTATACATGGGACAGCAAGCAAAGTGATTGTTTTATGGACATGACCAAAGGGAATTGACTGAAATTAATTTCAAGAACTGTGATATTTATACCAAAAGATATATTCCAGTCGGATTGCTAAAACATGATTGTTTCTAATTTTCTATTTTAGACTATATTAACCACAATGCATCATTGCAACTCTGATTGGCTGGCGTATCAGAAGTGCCATTGGTATAAAGGACAACAGTCACATGACAAGTTGATTTGCCGGTTACACCCATGAATAAGGTCAGGTGACCGAAAGGCGTTGAGGAGGCCCTCTTTGTGTTATGTCCTGGTGAAAATAAACGGATTGGATGCTTGCAGTCGTGTACCTCTCTTCTTCTCTGTGGGTATTGGAGAAGTAAACTACATTTGATGGTGTAGCCCAACACCGGTACGGGACGGCACCACCTCGCTAATGTCAGCACTGTGTCGCCAGGAGGATTGGAGGTGACTTGTGCTGCAGCAGATTCTACTGCGTAGAGGGCCCGTGTTTGCCTTTGGAATAGGGCTATACATGGGACAGCAATTAAAGTGATTGTTTTATGGACATGACCAAAGGGAATTGACTGAAATTAATTTCAAGAACTGTGATATTTATACCAAAAGATATATTCCAGTCGGATTGCTAAAACATGATTGTTTCTGATTTTCTATTTTAGACTATAATAACCACAATGCAAACTTACTTTCTTTCTTTATTTCGATCACAAAAGATGTTGAAAGAACACAGCACAGAATACAATTGAACAAAAATAATTTTGACATAAATAAGTAAAAACATCAGTTAAAATTTTTTAAGATGAGACCACAAAAGTTGAAAGTAGGGTACATCATAGAATGGTTAACGTAGACCAGGGCCACAGGGTAAGTCCAAAAACCTTTTAGCAAAATACATGGTATCTTCCTAAAACTGTATTTAAAATCACGTTGATATAGAAAAGTGCAATGTGTCATAAAGTGCATTTCAGACGCTTTATCCATATTGGGTGCCAAAATCTAGAAAGGGTAAAGACAACTACTCTACAAGTATCAGTGCACAAGATTCTTAGAACTTCTAAATAGTGACCCCTGCCAACTATCTTACAAAGTGGTAATATCCATTTTTTCCTAATGAGTTTATAGTTAGGGCAAAAAAATAAAAGATGAACAATGGATTCTGGGGTAACATTACATGCCGGACCGAGGTCATCCATGGGAACATCTTTTTGCCAGCTTTTACTAAAAGGTTTTGTGGGTATCGTCTTGTATCGAAACTGGAAGAATAGTTTTGGGGCCAGAGGAGGGACAATTTCATCTAGTGTTTCCTCAAAGCAGGGAGTCGATTTAAAATGTAAAAATTCAGAGGTCAATCGGCCCTCCGCTTTAGCCAAAATATGCAATGTTGTTACTTCCCAGAATTTTTCTTTCAGACTCTTTCGGGATACATCTGCCAAACTCTCTGGGTCATTCCAAAAACCCTCCATCCCAAGTTTCATCAATAGCGCTCTAAGTGATCTGAACCAGGGAATCGAGGATATTGATGGTGACTTCAGTAGGTCAAGAAATGGCTCCCTATAAGACAGGAGTTCGTCCACAGTCCACAGCCTATGCCAGAAAATGAGAAGTTTATAGCTTAGCTTATGTGCTAGCTGCCTTTGTGCAAGGTCCAGGTATAATGGCAGCAGCGGAGTGCTTGCAGGTAAATCTACCAAAGATCTAATAAAATGATTCTCGATTCTTGATTCGCAATCTGTCATCCCAATGCCCCACAACTCGGCTCCATATAGTGCCCCACCTAGGACTTTCATGTTATAGATTTCCAGAGCTGGTGCAAGTTGTTTTGACTGGGTTTTCCTGTGTATTTTAGTAAGGTTGGCAGTTTGGTGTGTGAGTTGCATTTTAACTTTTTCAATGTGTGCTGTCCAGTTTATTGTTGGTGTCAAGCGAATGCCTAGATAATCAAAGGCTTCAACTCGATCCAGATTAGTACTGCCAGCTATTACAGGTCTTTTAGTGGGGTTTGCCGCTCTTTTTCTAAAAATATATTTAGTTTTAGTTTCATTTAACACCAGCCCTCGCCCATCACAAAATTTAATAAAATCATTTAAAAGCTGCTGCAATCCCTGAGGTGATTTTGAGATCAGTAAGTTGTCATCGGCAAAAAGGAGGGCGGGCACTCTCCTTTTGCCAATTTTCGGTGCATCACACCCATCTCTATCTAAAAATGTAATAACGTCATTGATAAAAAGGATAAAAAGTGTGGGAGCTAGAACACAGCCCTGTCTCACTTCACACTGAACTGGAAAGGCATCTGTTACTTGGTTTTTGGACACCATCTCACCTGTGCTGTGTTGAATGAGTGTAGTCTGATTAAAATGTCTAAAAGATTACTTGGAATGCCCTGTGCCTTTAAAACCCTCCAGAGACTAGCACGCGGAACAAGGTCGAAGGCAGACCGCAAATCAACAAAGGCCACAGAAAGCTTGCCTCCCTTGACCTGCACTTCTTTCCAGTAAATACATAATAAGCGAAAAGTTTGGTCAAGGGTACTTGTTTTTGCTCGAAAGCCTGCTTGAAGATCACTCAGGATTCTAGACTCAAGAGCCCAGTCCTGGATACGACCCAATATTTGCTTACAAAAGATCTTCTGCAGGGAGTCTATTAAGCTAATCGGCCTGTAGCTGGATGGCCTCGTTCTATCCCCCTTTTTATAAATAGGAACGGCCTCTGCATTCTTCCATGATGGAGGGATAGGGGTACCATTAAGAATCGAATTTGTGAGGAGATTAATATAAAGCCCCCAGAGAGTTATATCCTCTTTGTAGAGGCCATTAGGAATCCTATCTGGTCCGGGCGCACGGGCCGAGATACACGAGCAAATTGCAGCTTGTGTTTCTTCGATAGAAAATGAAAGACTACCGCCCTCATTTACAGTCCCCAGACCTAGACCCTGAGGTGTCTCCTCAGCTATAGCGTCCCTTGACTCATAGAGAGAGCCAAAATATGCTACCCAGTCTTCTGGCTGCACTGCATGTTCTAAGGCTCTCTCTTCACCTGTTAGCCAGTGAGCTGCTGTACTCCAAAAGTTATTTGAGTCTTTAGCTGACAATGCCTCTATTAGGGATGACCACAAAGAGCTTTCCCACTCTTTCTTTGCAGATTCAATTGCCCGCTTATATTTAGCTCTACAGGCCACGATCTCGGTATGTTCTTTTTGCTTTACTGCCTTTAGGAGTGCCTTCTTGTGGAACCTACATTCCATATTGTACCAAACATCCTGATGCCCTTTCCTCTGATGTGTACTAGTGCTTGCTATCTTTTGAGATTTTAATGGTTTCCTAAGTAATTCCCTCAATTCATTGTATAAGGATTCGTGTCAAGGGCCCATTGTCTTCACAACATTATCAAAGGCACAGCTAGCCAATTCCTCTATTAATGTACGGACCTTGCTCTTGGCAATATGTAAAACCCCTGGGTGGGCCTCCACCCAGTCCCATTTAATTTGCTTCTGATTATTAGAAATTGTCAGGGTACCTAGATCAGGACAGCCCCTTTTGGCAGGCTTAGCAATGCCATTGTGAGGTAAAGTAAGTGCTAGGGCATTGTGATCACTATCAACCCTTTGAACCACTGCCATATCTTTTACTAAGGGCCACAATTTTAGGGATACCAAGCAATAATCTATCCTACTTTCATAGCCTAACCTGTTAAAAGTAGGGTTCCCATTAGGGTCAGAAGGTGTCCTTCCATTTGTGGCTCTCAGATCATGTTGCATCGTAAGGGCCATTAGCTGTGCACCTCTCTTGGACCATCTTACTGCCGGAAGATCAAGCAATGGGATATGCCACTTTCTGTCCCACTCTTCAGTCAGTTCAGCAGGGATTGGGGCAAGGGGCTCAAATGTACAGTTGGAGTCGCCCGCCACTATTACAGGCAGAGTATCAGCGTAATGTGACAAAACAGAATCTAAGATACGCAAAGTGTTAGTTTCCTCTTGAGGCCGCAACACTCTATTGTAGACATTAAATATTCTCATTTTTGTGCCACTAGATAAAGTGAGATCCATAGATAAAATATCTTCAGAATCAACTTGTAGAAGTTTAACTTTGACCCCTGAATCAATTTTCAACCATACTGCTAGTCCCCCAAAAGATCTACCCAGCTCTTTTCTTTTTACATTAATGGCATAGGTGGAAAAGCCATTTCTCTGGGGGCTTTGCAGGCTCCAGGTTTCTTGAAAAAGAATTACATCAAAAGAGTCTACAAAGGAGCACCATTCGGGTCCCCCATTAACTTGGAGATCCCAGCCACATTCCATACGAGCACCTTTAGTGAGTGGATAGGCAATTTTCCCCCTCTACACCCTCTACTTCGCCCAATGGTAGGGCAGCCACAACACCACTACCTCCCAAAGAGGCCATCTTAATATTAACTTCTGGGTTGAGGCCCTGGTCGGCAGGTGAAGGGTTTGTGGTTGAAGGTGGACTAGTAGGTGGCACTACCAGAAGTCTTGGAGATTCTACCCTATTTACAGGTTTCATATACATTTCAAATGGCGGTCAACTATGCATTCTCCATTCTCCCATATGTGATCGCGGTAGCCCAGGTACGGCTAGCCCATGAATTGAGAGTGGAAATTTTGTATGAGTATCAGCATTTTGTGACAATAGAGGTCTCAGGGGGACTCCAGCTGGTGGTTTATATCTAATAGAGATGCGGGAATTTTCTAAAGGAATGGTACGTGAATCAATTGACAATAGACCATTAATGATGGCAGCATCATAACAACTAACTTCAATCATAACCCAAGATGACATCTGCATAGGGAGTCTTCTAGCCCATTTTATATCATCCCTAATGATTGAATAGCAGTGGCGAGTAGACCGGAACCAGTAGATAACCTTATTCTTAAGCGAGTCCTGGTTTTCATAGTTCTTAAAAGGAAGTTTAGGGACTTCCGTAAGATAAATCACTGCACAATTTTCCTGAGCCCTTGGTCTCATATAAATACCATCCCGTACTAGCTATCTGGTGGTCTGGTGGTCTGGTGCTATCCCTACTTCTTGTGTATAAGTGTTACCTTCATCCAACACAACCTCTCCTCTATCCATGCTTATACCTCTACCTTGTATATGACCAATGGGGTTACTCTGGGGTTTGGTGGAAATGACTTGTGTGCTTGTTAGAAATGGGATTTTTGGTAGGCTAGGGCATGTGCCAAAGCCAGGCAGAAACCACCACTCTAGTCAGGATAAGGGAGTTACACTCCTAAAATAAACCCTACTCACCCCCTTGGTAGCTTGGCATGAGCAGTCAGGCTTATCTTAGAGGCAGTGTGTAAAGCATTTGCACATAACCAACACTAATACAGTGTAAGCACTACAAAAGGTCACCACACCAGTTTAGAAAAGTATCCAATATTTTTATATACTTAAGACAAGACCAAAAATGATAAAAAAATCCACAATACAGTACTTAAAAATCTTCAGATATCAAAATATGCTTGAAAAACAGTTCCTTGATGTCGATAGCTCTGTCCGGGGCTATCACGGCGTCGTGAGAAAACAAATCCAAACACTTCTGGCTGACCGCGGCGTCGCGGGCCAGCTACGGTGTCGGGAAGGCCCGCAAATAGTACCTTATAGAAATGCGGGGTGTCAGTGACCTCTCGTTGAGCTTCCGAAAGCACGGCGTCCGCGGGCATTGGTTCCGGAGGTCGGTGCAGGAGTCATCGGGGCCCTCGAAGTCACACGCGTTGCTGGTCGATCTCCTCTCTGTTGAAGTCAGGAGCGCTGGCGTCGACAGACGTCGGGTGCTGCGGTGCGAAGTGCAGCGGTGCGGAGTGCGGTGCCCTCAGGTCACGGTGCGAGCAGCGGCTCAGTGGCGGCGTCAGATGGCGGCGTCGGTGAGACCAGGGTCACGGTGCGAAATGAATGCGGTGCTCGTCGCGGTGCTGGCAGGTCGCGGTGCAAGCAGCGGCATCATCGTTGCTGAAGCGCTGTCATCGGCTGACGAACTGGAGTCGATGGCACCGGCGTCGGTAGGCCAAGGCTGCGGTGCGGGATGAGGGCAGTGCGTCGTGTAACTTTACGAGCGGTGCCCTCGAACCACAGTGAAAGCAGCGGTGTCGATTTCGGCATGGGGCGGCGTCGTCTGGGATACCAAGGCGTTGTCGTGAAGCAAGGCGGTGCGGAGTGTGGTGCCCACAGTGGCTCGGTGGCGGCATCAGCAGGTGGTGTCAGTGAGACCAGGGTCGCGTTGCTGCGTTGCGGCGTTGCCCTCTGCGGTGCCATCACGACACGGAGTCGGCAGCGGCGTCATCAACGTCGTCGGGTTGCATTTTCTTCTGTTGCAGCACAAAACACACAGTCCCCAGTGCTGAGAGTAAGGGTGGGCGTAGTTGGCGGAGTACTACTACGCGGAATTCCACAAAGTTGAACAAAAATTCCGCAACTTTCGCTTCCCACTTAATAAAACAGAGACCTCATACACTTTTGGTAAAATAACAAGTATCTCTGTCTTTACATGCTAAAATACATATAATCATTTCACAAAAGTGAAAATGAAAATTTAGCAAGCAGTGAGAGAGGTGATGATTTTGAGATCCTCCCTAACCTAGGGAGAAAACCAAGCAGATGCCTTGAAAACAAAGAGCACATCTTGCTGAACGATTCGGTGGTGGTCCCATCCTCTTAGGACCACCCCAAGCACAGTTATGGGCAAAAATACAATCCCAACCAAAGGCCCTGCAAAGCATTATGGGACGAGATTAGCAGTGGGCAGTGAATATTATAGTATCCAATATCAAAATAATTCTACAAAGAGCTGCAGTTCAACTCGTCGTTACTAGATGTCCCTCACGAGTCAAATGCAAAAGCATTGAAACCCTGATTCCACTACGCAGAGGGACAGAGTTTTTGCTTGAATTCCGTGTTTGTAGGAGTTCATTGCCCACCCCTAGCTCAGAGCAGAAGAGCTTGAAGTCTTTGCTGTGCCTGAGACTTCCTGAACAGGGGGCAAGCTCTACATCAAGCCCTTAGAAAAACTCACAAAAGTAGATTGCAGAAAGTTCAGTCCAGTTCTTTCACTGCCCAAGACAGAAGCAGCCACTGCAGGCCAACACAGCAAAGCACACAGCAAAGTGGTAGTCCCTCCTCACAGCTTCTCCAGCTCTTCTTCTTGGCATTCTTCTTGGTCCAAAAGAGTTCTAAAGTTCAGGGGTCTGGGCCCCAATATTTATATCCCAAAATCCTTTGATCTCTTAGGCAGAGAGTGTCTGTGCCCAGCCAGAACCAGTTCTGCCTTCTCTGGTGTGACTTCCTGGCAGAAGGTGGAGACGGCATTGTCAGAGGCAGACCAGGCCCTTTGAGGTGCAAGGAAATCTCCTCCCCCTTCCCCAATTGCAGCCCAGGTCTATTCAGCCCTTTCCTGACCCACCTAGACTATCTGGAGCCACTCCTGCTCCCCAGCCTTCTGTCATCCAAAACCCAGACAGGCAATCCACATTCCAACAGAGGCACACGGGATGACTGAGCAAGAAACTACCTACTTTCTAAAAGTGGTATTTTCAAACACAGAATGTAAAAATCACCTTCACTAAAAGATGAATCTTTAGATTCTGAGTTCAGGCATACTAAACTTTATTTTCCTACCTAGTTCCCAGGGCCAGTTATGTTTATAAGATGTTATAAACAAACTTCCCATTCTGTCCTATGGGGAACAGGTAGCCTTGCAATAGTGAAAAACGAAATTGGCAGTAATTCACTATCAGGACATGCCACAAACACCAGGGCATGTCCTACCTTTCACATACACTGCACCCTGCCCACAGGGGTACCTTGGGCCTACCTTAGGGTTGGCTGACATGTAAGAAAATGGAAGGTTAGGGCCTGGCAAGTAGGTGCACTTGTCAAGTCCACATGGCAGTACCAGACTGCTCACAGGCTCTGCAATGGCAGGCGAGAGTCACATTTACGGGCTGTTGGTGTGGGTGGCACAATCAAGTGTTGCAGCCCACCCACAGCATTTGATTTACAGGCCCTGGCACACGCAGTGCACTTTACTAGGGACTGACACATAAATCAAATAGGCCAATCATGGAAACACCAATCCATAACACATTTTACCACAGGAGCACTTGCACTTTACCACTGATCAGCAGTGAGAAAAGTGCGCAGAAACACTAAGCCAGCACAAACAGAGTCAAAAACCGGGAGGTCAGAAAGCAAAAACTCAGGGGAAACACGCCAAAAGATGCCAAGTCTAACAGTGCTACATTCCCCAGAGGTGTGTGGTGTTAACTCCATATCTACTATTCGCTTAGAGTCTAAGGTTTTTCACACATTTACCTGGGTATATATTCCATCCTCAGGGGTTGCCCTACACATTTGTGATGATATAGTTTCTAGGGCCACTAGATTCCCAGCATTAGTCCTCTCCAGCAATCCAGCAACCTTAACTCTGAGTGCGATTACCTCATCCCTCAAGATTTCAATAAGATCTTTTAGTGACTGCAATTCACCAGCAGTAACTTTACATGCCCCTAGAGGATCATCGCCCACTACCCCCGCCTCCACTTCCTTGGTAGCAAGAACCTGAAATCTGTTTTGGCATTCGATATTAACTATCGATGTTGCACTATGTAGATTCTTTTCGTTATTTCCAGATTGGCTTTCTGCCAGGCTCAACTCTACTCCAGGGGGCCCAGTACCTAAGATCTTACTGCACCTTTTGTTTTGTTTTTTGAACATTGACGGAATATGCTTGGCCAATTTTTTAGCAGGGGGAGAAGTGGTAGTCATGGGGCCGCGAATACCTATAGTGCTATTCGGACTGCCACATGGGCATTGAGAGTTTGGACAGGCAGAATTAGCTATATCCTGGCATTCTGTTAAAATAGTCTCTATCCTATCCATTGTCTCATGAGAGGACACACTTTAGGGCCTCTTGCTTTGCAATTGCTGCCCCTGAGCCTTTTTTTACCCATTTTACAATCTAGATTCCAAAGAGCTTTTACAAGGGTCTGGCAGCTCTACTAGCAGAATAAATTTAGCCAAAGACTAGTCCCCCTCCCCACCAAATGTCCTGGAGGTACAAGGATAAGAGACAAGGCAAATCAAGACTGGGGCAGCAGTGGACAAAGTATGTAAATATTATCCTAATGTTTGTAGGGGACAATGAAAAGTCAAAGATTCTTGAGGTCAACAGTGCCAGTCTTTTACAGTTCAAAACAGCGTCATCCATTACAGCCAAAGAGGGTGGCCCAGCCTCTTCCGGGCGCAGATGGGCCCACCCTTGGCCCGGGCTTAGCCCAGGCGCGGCTTGGGCACGCCCACCCGCGTCCCGCGGTGTTTTAAAGCGCCTCCGGGCACTTGCGGTCTCGCAATGGGCGGTGGCGCCTCCAGGTGCAAAGGATTATGGTGGCTGTAGTCCCCCCTGCAACAACGATGAAGGCAGGCAACAAGCGGGCTCCTGCGCTGCGGGAGACCCGTAGTGTTTTAAAGCGCCTCCGGGTGCTTGCGGTCTCGCGATGGGCGGTGGCGCCTCCAGACACAAAGGATTATGGTGGCTGTAGTCCCCCCTGCAACAACGATGAAGGCAGGAAAGCCCGCACGCGTCCTGTGCAGTGGGAGACCCGCGGTGTTTTAAAGCGTCTCTGGGCACTTGCGGTCTTACGATGGGCGGTGGCGCCTTCAGGCGCAAAGAATTATGGTGGCTGTAGTCCCCCCTGCAACAACGATGAAGGCAGGCAACAAGCGGGCTCCTGCGCTGCGGGAGACCCGCAATGTTTTAAAGTGCCTCCGGGCGCTTGCGGTCTCGCGATGGCCAGTGGTGCCTCCAGGCGCAAAGGATTATGGTGGCTGTAGTCCCCCCTGCAACAACGATGAAGGCAGGCAACAACCACAATGCATCATTGCAACTCTGATTGGCTGTCGTATCAGAAGTGCCATTGGTATAAAGGACAACAGTCACATGACAAGTTGATTTGCCGGTTACACCCATGAATAAGGTCAGGTGACCGAAACGTGTCGGGGAGGCACTCTTTGTGTTATGTCCTGGTGAAAATAAACGGATTGGATGCTTGCAGTCGTGTGCCTCTCTTCTTCTCTGTGGGTATTGGAGAACTAAACTACAATATATATATATATATATAATCTCACGATAGGGGATTTAGATACACTCCAAATGTTACATGGTTTGGAAAGCACCGATGAAGCTAACCTTACATTGAGGGATCCCTTTGATCTGACAGATACTGAATTACTAAATCTAAATCTGGGTATCAATCTGGGGGCAACAGAAAGCACTACATTCAGGGTACCATCCAGATCCATCCCTCAATTACCTACGGATAACATAGATGTTTTTTCTGACACAGTGGCTAATGACATTTTAAAACTCAGTAGAAACAATCCTAAACAGACCAACCTTACAAAGACCCAATTGAATCTCCTGACCAGACTACAAAAATATGAAACTATAGTCATTAAGCCCTCTGACAAGGGGGCAATATTGTTATCATGGACAGGGAGAGTTATGTGAAAGATGGCCTGAGGCAGGTGAGGAATAGTACATGTTATGTCCACAATGATAAAGAATATCTGCAGAGTGTACACTTGAACTATAGAGAGAGATTACTGGCCTGGCATGAACAACAACTGTTGAGCTGGGATGAACTCCAATTTCTGAAAAATGACACACCCACTATTCCCACACTGTACTTATTGCCTAAAGTCCACAAGAATCCGACTAATCCACCAGGACGCCCAATCGTCTCTTCAAAAAACAGTATCTTTGAAAATACTTCAAGATTTGTGGACCATTTCCTGTCACCTTTTGTACATAACCTAGACTCCTATATTAGAGACACTAAAGACTTCATCCAGAAAACTAACAATCTGTGCTGGAGGGGAGAATGCTGGCTTGTATGTTTAGATGTAGAGAGTCTCTATACGAGTATAAGACATCAAGATGGTATGAATGCCTGTAAATATTTTTTAAGGATGAGTAGTGCCACCACCCTATTACACACACAGATGATCATGGAGATGATAGAAACATGCTTAAAGGAGAACATCTTCCTTTTTGAAAACATGCTGTACAAACAGATAACGGGGGCCGCAATGGGGACCTGCTTCGCTCCCAGCTACGCCAATCTTCTGGTGGGCTGGTGGGAGGAGCAGGTCCTATGGAACCGTGATCACAACAAATACATTGATAAGATCAGTGTGTGGTACAGGTATATAGATGATGTCTTCCTCGCCTGGGAAGGGAGCGAGGAGGACTTGAACGACTTCTTAACTTCACTAAACGAGAATGAAGTCAACCTGAGATTCACTATGAACTACAGCCAAAACACAGTAGACTTTCTAGATCGGAACTGTTTAGGAAAAGCACTGCCGGGAATTCCATACTCCATGCGGATAGCTGCCATCCACCGAGCTTCCGCTGGAGTATTCCTTTCAGCGAATTCCTTAGGGCAAAACGAAATAGCAGCACTGAGGAAAGTTACAGGAAAACCAAACAGGAAATGACTAGCCGCCTTATCGCGAGAAAATATCCCAAGAAGAGCCTAGACAAAGCTAACGCTAGAGCTGACGAGAAGAGCAGGGAATGTCTTTTGGTAGACAGACCACAGACAGACATCGTCTCAGAGAAGGCTCCCATCCAGTTTATTACTAAGTATACGAGCCAGGCTAACAATCTACGCAGAATCTTACAGAGTAGATGGGCTATTCTCACACGAGACATGACACTGAAACCCAAAGTAGGAAACACACCTAATGTAACCTTTCAAAGAAATGTCTCACTGAGAGACATACTAGTAAACAGTCATTTGAAAAGTAACACTCAGACATGGTTACAACAAGGTCGAGGATTCAAAAAGTGTGGGCATTGCAAGGCATGTAAACACAGCATCAATACCAAGAAAGTGTATCTAGAAAGAATCAGGAAAAAAAAGTGCATTACCAAATTGATTACATGTAAGACAGATTTTGTAGTATATGTTATCACATGTCCCTGTGACATGTGGTACATAGGATCTAAAACATTTCCAGTACAGAAAAGAATATTGGAACATTGGCGTGCTATCACCAACTCAGATATGAGTTACAGTACAGCATGACATTTCAGGCAACACCATGAGGGAGACTGGACCAAAGCCAAATTCTTTGGATTGGATACAGTCGTCAAACACCCCAGAGGAGGTAATAGAATCACTGCACTACGCAGAATGGAGTCCAAATACATCCTCAAGGCAGGTTGTCTTGCCTCACATTTTATGAACCTTGATGAAGAGCTATACACACATCTATAACCTCGAAGCTCCGACCCTATTTTTTATTCCAGGAAGGATAGTTATCCTTGTAACAAGATGTATATAACCAATGTTTGTATGTTTTTCTGTCTTTTTTTCCTTTATCTATTCACCTTATTAATTATCTTTGTTCCAAAGTTATCACATTGTGTTATTGTTCTTATTATCTGCCCTTGACCAAGTATATAGATGTACTTAGTGTGGTCAGCAATGGTTAAATATATTTACAAGTAGACAATAATATCTCTGTTTTTATTACAGATGGAAGGGGCATCTCCAAGCAAATGATGCTGGAAAATATGTATGGAAGAGTAGAAGGCGATCCCCATGTGGCAACACCTTTTTACTTATTTTACTTATGTTCCCTTCTTACAAGTGATTATTTAGAATTGATTAAGGGTACTATACCCATAAACCTTGTGTTTGAGTTGATCCTATACTAGATCAAGTTATTGTCTGCTAGAATCCATTAGGGTACTATACCCCTAAGCTTAGTTTGCGCACATTCTTAAAAGCCTTTTTGACCATTACCGAGGAAACCTATTATTTTCAAATAGGAGGAAACCACATATGAGAGGATCAGGATCACACTGAGACCGCTCTACCCCCTAATGTTCAATTGAAACGACATATACAAAATAAGGCAATTGTGGTTTTTGTTTAATTTAAAAATACTGAAACATGGTCCAGTCATTGGTTATGACCCAAACACAAATGTGGTGTCTTTATGACTGATAAAGTTTTGTTGAGAATAGGAACATGTGAAGAATGCAAAGTATTTTGTTTATTTCTGTTGCACTGCCGTCATAGTGACGTTTTATTTAAGGAAGTAGAATGCAAAAAACGGGTCATGTGACAAAGAACGAAAGTTCGAAACGTGTCTGTTTCTTTTGCTGAATAAACTGTGCTAATCAAACTGCGTTGGTGAGGCTGTTTTCCTGTCTTCTGCGACGGTGATTTATTGCCAGGACTGCAGGGATCTCATTTGGAATATATTTATATATATATATATATAATACGTACTGGTAGTTATAGTTCAGACCTTCTTTCTATCAAAAGGGCTTTTTTTCTTTTGCCAATATCTTTGGCGCCGTTTAACGAATGTTCGTGAAATTTTTAAAACTAATGGGGCGGTCAAGTCAGCTCCTGTGTTGAAAGTTTTGGGAAGAATCGTCAAGGGGGGGTGAGAAAAAGGAGTGGTCCCAAAACACGTTTTCCATAGGAAACTTTAGACAAGGCTACAGCCGGAACTGCTTAACGCATTTACACCAAATTTGGCAAAAAGGTAGCTCTTGGTCCAGAAAGCACTCTTTTTGTTAAATGGTGCAAATCCATTCAGTAATTGCTGAGAAATTTAAATATTTCTCAGATATCCATATATCTCAAGTCTGCAATATGATTGGCTGCCAACAGTTCCAACCAGTGTTGGCAGCCATCTTCTGACTCGGTTGAACCGAGTCACAAGGAAAAAGGTTGAAAAACATTACAAATTAAGAAAAGGGGGCAGGGTAGAAATACCCTGACCCCCCTAGGCCCACATGGACCCGCAGGGCCCCAAAAACATTTTTTTTTTAAATGTCATCGGGAGTCACGTAGGGTCCGCGAATCCCGATGAAAATTTTTAAAAAAACAAAGCGCGGACTCCCGCGCTTTGTTTCTTTTAAACCCCCGGGTGGGCCAGGCCCGGGGGCAATTGTAATTAGATATTTGTGGGCCTATGAGGGCCCCCGCAGCCCTGGGGACCGCCACCTCCCTGGGGCTATGTTTATTAAGGGCGTGGGAGCCACATGGGCCCCCTGCAGCCCTGGGGACCTCCACCTCCCTGGGGCTATTTATGTTAAATGCGGGGGCCACACAGCCCCCGCAGACCCGGGGACCGCCACCTCCCCGGGGCTATTTACTAATTGTGCATGGGGGCTCCTGCCCCCCACATAGCCCCGGGGTCTGCCACCTCCCCAGGGCAATGCTCAAATAATGTGTGGGGGGCTCAAGCTCCCCCAACACAGCCAGCCCTGGGGACCACCATCTCCCCAGGGCTTTAGTATTGTTGGAGGGGGGTCACGTGGCCACCCTCCTGGACCCGTAAATGGCCCAGTGGTGTTTGGGCAGTGTAGGGGGTCGTGCTGGGGGTGGTGTTTCAGGGTTTAAGGCAGTGCAGTGGTGTTCGGGCAGTGTAGGGGGTCGTGCTGGGGGTGGTGTTTCAGGGTTTAGGCAGTACAGTGGTGTTCGGGCAGTGTAGGGGGTCGTGCAGGGGGTGGTGTTTCAGGGTTTAGGGCAGTGCTGTGGTGTTCAGGCAGTGTAGGGGGTCGTGCAGGGGTGGTGTTTCAGGGTTTAGGGCAGTGGTGTTCGGGCAGTGTTGGGGTTCGTGCTGACGGTGGTGTTTCAGGGTTTGGGGCAGTGCAGTGGTGTTCGAGCAGTAAAGGGGGTCATGCTGGGGGTGGTGTTTCAGGGTTTAGGGCAGTGCAGTGGTGTTCGGGCAGTGTAGGGGGCGGTGCAGGGGTGGTGTTTCAGGGTTTAGGGCAGTGCAGTGGTGTTCGGGCAGTGTAGGGGGTGGTGCAGGGGTGGTGTTTCAGGGTTTAGGGCAGTGCAGTGGTGTTTGGGCAGTGTAGGGGGTCGTGCTGGGGGTGGTGTTTCAGGGTTTAAGGCAGTGCAGTGGTGTTCGGGCAGTGTAGGGGGTCGTGCTGGGGGTGGTGTTTCAGGGTTTAGGCAGTACAGTGGTGTTCGGGCAGTGTAGGGGGTCGTGCAGGGGTGGTGTTTCAGGGTTTAGGGCAGTGCTGTGGTGTTCAGGCAGTGTAGGGGGTCGTGCAGGGGGTGGTGTTTCAGGGTTTAGGGTAGTGGTGTTCGGGCAGTGTTGGGGTTCGTGCTGACGGTGGTGTTTCAGGGTTTGGGGCAGTGCAGTGGTGTTCGAGCAGTAAAGGGGGTCATGCTGGGGGTGGTGTTTCAGGGTTTAGGGCAGTGCAGTGGTGTTCGGGCAGTGTAGGGGCGGTGCAGGGGGTGGTGTTTCAGGGTTTAGGGCAGTGCAGTGGTGTTCGGGCAGTGTAGGGGTGGTGCAGGGGTGGTGTTTCAGGGTTTAGGGCAGTGCAGTGGTGTTTGGGCAGTGTAGGGGGTCGTGCAGGGGTGGTGTTTCAGGGTTTAGGGCAGTGCAGTGGTGTTCGGGCAGTGTAGGGGTCCTGCTGGGGCTGGTGTTTCAGGGTTTAGGGCAGTACAGTGGTGTTCGGGCAGTGTAGGGGGTTGTGCTGGGGCTGGTGTTTCAGGGTTTAGGGCAGTGGTGTTCGGGCAGTGTAGGGGGTCGTACTGTGGCTTGTGTTTCAGGGTTTAGGGCAGTGCAGTGGTGTTCGGGCAGTGTAGGGGGTCGTGCTGGGGGTGGTGTTTCAGGGTTTAGGGCAGTGCAGTGGTGTTCGGGCAGTGTAGGGGGTCGTGCTGGGGCTAGTGTTTCAGGGTTTAGGGCAGAGCAATGGTGTTCAGGCAGTGTAGGGGTTGTGCTGGAGGTGGTGTTTCAGGGTTTAGGGCAGTGCAGTGGTGTTCGGGCAGTGTAGGGGGTCTTGCTGGGGGTGGTGTTTCAGGGTTTAGGGCAGTGGTGTTCAGGCAGTGTAGGGGGTCTTGCTGGGGGTGATGTTTCAGGGTTTAGGGCAGTGCAGTGGTGTTCGGGCAGTGTAGGGGGTCCTGCTGGGGGTGGTGTTTCAGGGTTTAGGGCAGTGCAGAGGGGTTCGGGCAGTGTAGGGTGTCGTGCTGAGGGGTGGTGTTTCAGGGTTTAGGGCAGTGCAGTGGTGTTCGGGCAGTGTAGGGGGTCGTGCAGGGGTGGTGTTTCAGGGTTTAGGGCAGTGCAGTGGTGTTTGGGCAGTGTAGGGGGTCGTGCAGGGGGTGGTGTTTCAGGGTTTAGGGCAGTGCAGTGGTGTTCGGCCAGTGTAGGTGGTCTTGCTGGGGGTGGTGTTTCAGGGTTTAGTGCAGTGGTGTTCGGGCAGTGTAGGGGGTCGTGCTGGGGGTGGTGTTTCAGGGTTTAGGGCAGTGCAGTGGTGTTCCGGCAGTGTAGGGGGTCGTGCAGGGGGTGGTGTTTCAGGGTTTAGGGCAGTGCAGTGGTGTTCGGGCAGTGTAGGGTGTCGTGCTGAGGGGTGGTGTTTCAGGGTTTAGGGCAGTGCAGTGGTGTTCGGGCAGTGTAGGGGGTCGTGCAGGGGTGGTGTTTCAGGGTTTAGGGCAGTGCAGTGGTGTTCGGGCAGTGTAGGGGGTCGTGCACGGGGTGGTGTTTCAGGGTTTAGGGCAGTGCAGTGGTGTTCGGCCAGTGTAGGGGGTCGTGCAGGGGGTGGTGTTTCAGGGTTTAGGGCAGTGCAGTGGTGTTCGGCCAGTGTAGGTGGTCTTGCTGGGGGTGGTGTTTCAGGGTTTAGTGCAGTGGTGTTCGGGCAGTGTAGGGGGTCGTGCAGGGGGTGGTGTTTCAGGGTTTAGGGCAGTGCAGTGGTGTTTGGGCAGTGTAGGGGGTTGTGCTGGGGGTGGTGTTTCAGGGTTTAGGGCAGTGCATTGGTGTTCGGGCAGTGTAGGGGGTCTTGCTGGGGCTGGTGTTTCAGGGTTTAGGGCAGTGCAGTGGTGTTCGGGCAGTGTAGTGGGTCGTGCTGGGGCTGGTGTTTGAGGGTTTAGGGCAGTGCAGTGGTGTTCGGGCAGTGTAGGGGGTCGTGCTGGGGCTGGTGTTTCAGGGTTTAGGGCAGTGCAGTGGTGTTCGGGCAGTGTAGGGGGTCATGCTGGGGCTGGTGTTTCAGGGTTTTGGGCAGAGCAGTGGCGTTCGGGCAGTGTAGGGGGTCTTGCTGGGGGTGGTGTTTCAGGGTTTAGGGCAGTGGTGTTCGGGCAGTGTAGGGTGTCTTGCTGGGGGTGATGTTTCAGGGTTTAGGGCAGTGCAGTGTGTTCGGGCAGTGTAGGGGGTCTTGCTGGGGGTAGTGTTTCAGGGTTTAGGGCAGTGCAGTGGTGTTCGTGCAGTGTAGGGGGTCGTGCTGGGGGTGGTGTTTCAGGGTTTAGGGCAGTGCAGTGGTGTTCGGGCAGTGTAGTGGGTCTTGCTGGGGGTGGTGTTTCAGGGTTTAGGGCAGTGGTGTTCGGGCAGTGTAGGGGTCATGCTGGGGGTGCTGTTTCAGGGTTTAGGGCAGTGCAGTGGTGTTCGGGCAGTGTAGGGGGTCTTGCTGGGGGTAGTGTTTCAGGGTTTAGGGCAGTGCAGTGGTGTTCGTGCAGTGTAGGGGGTCATGCTGGGGGTGCTGTTTCAGGGTTTAGGGCAGTGCAGTGGTGTTCGGGCAGTGTAGGGGCTTGTGCAGGGGGTGGTGTTTCAGGGTTTAGGGCAGTGCAGTGGTGTTCGGGCAGTGTAGGGGTCGTGCTGGGGCTGGTGTTTCAGGGTTTAGGGCAGTGCAGTGGTGTTCGGGCAGTGTAGGGGGTCTTGCTGGGGGTGGTGTTTCAGGGTTTAGGGCAGTGGTGTTTGAGCAGTGTAGGGGGTCTTGCTGGGGGTGATGTTTAAGGGTTTAGGGCAGTGCAGTGGTGTTCGTGCAGTGTAGGGGGTTGTGCTGGGGATGGTGTTTCAGGGTTTAGGGCAGTGCAGTAGTGTTCGGGCAGTGTAGGGGGTCGTGCAGGGGGTGGTGTTTTAGGGTTTAGGGCAGTGCAGTGGTGTTCGGGCAGTGTAGGGGATCGTGCTGGGGGTGGTGTTTCAGGGTTTAGGGCAGTACCGTGGTGTTCAGGCAGTGTAGGGGGTCGTGCTGGGGGTGGTGTTTCAGGGTTTAGGGAAGTGCAGTGGTGTTCAGGCAGTGTAGGGGGTCGTGCTGAGGCTGGTGTTTCACGGTTTAGGGCAGTGCAGTGGTGTTTGGGCAGTGTAGGGGGTCGTGCTGGGGCTGGTGTTTCAGGGTTTAGGGCAGTGCAGTGGTGTTCGGGCAGTGTAGGCGGTCGTGCTGGGGCTGGTGTTTCAGGGTTTAGGGCAGTGCAGTGGTGTTTGGGCAGTGTAGGGGGTCGTGCTGGGGCTGGTGTTTCAGGGTTTAGGGCAGTGCAGTGGTGCTCGGGCAGTGTAGGGGGTCGTGCTGGGGGTGGTGTTTCAGGGTTTAGGGTAGTGCAGTGGTGTTCGGGCAGTGTAGGGGGTCGTGCTGGGGCTTGTGTTTCAAGGTTTAGGGCAGTGCAGTGGTGTTCGGGCAGTGTAGGGGGTCGTGCTGGGGCTGGTGTTTCAGGGTTTTGGACAGAGCAGTGGTGTTCGGGCAGTGTAGGGGGTCGTGCTGGGGGTGGTGTTTCAGGGTTTAGGGCAGTGCAGTGGTGTTTGGGCAGTGTAGGGGGTCGTGCTGGGGGTGGTGTTTCAGGGTTTAGGGCAGTGGTGTTCGGGCAGTGTAGGGGGTCTTGCTGGGGGTGATGTTTCAGGGTTTAGGGCAGTGCAGTGGTGTTCGGGCAGTGTAGGGGGTCTTGCTGGGGGTAGTGTTTCAGGGTTTAGGGTAGTGCAGTGGTGTTCGGGCAGTGTAGGGGGTCGTGCTGGGGGTGGTGTTTCAGGGTTTAGGGCAGTGCAGTGGTGTTCGGGCAGTGTAGGGGGTCGTGAAGGGGGTGGTGTTTCAGGGTTTAGGGCAGTGCAGTGCAGTGGTGTTTGGGCAGTGTAGGGGGTCGTGCTAGGGGTGGTATTTCAGGGTTTAGGGCAGTGCAGTGGTGTTCGGGCAGTGTAGGGAGTCGTGCAGGGGCTGGTGTTTCAGGGTTTAGGGCAGTGCAGTGGTGTTCGGGCAGTGTAGGGGGTCGTGCTGGGGGTAGTGTTTTAGGATTTAGGTTAGTGCAGTGGTGTTTGGGTAGTGTAGGGGGTCGTGCTGGGGGTCGTGTTTTAGGGTTTAGGGTAGTGCAGTGGTGCTTGTGTAGTGTAGGTGGTTGTGCTGGGGGTAGTGTTTTAGGGTTTAGGGTAGTGCAGTGGTGTTTGTGTAGTGTAGGGGTCATGTTTTAGGGTAGTGCAGTGGTGTTTGGGTAGTGTAGGGGGTCGTGCTGGGGGTAGTGTTTTAGGATTTAGGTTAGTGCAGTGGTGTTTAGGTAGTGTAGGGGTCGTGCTGGGGTAGTGTTTTAGGGTTTAGGGTAGTGCAGTGGTGTTTGTGTAGTGTAGGGGTCATGCTGGGGGTAGTGTTTTAGGGTTTAGGATAGTGCAGTGGTGCTTGTGTAGTATAGGGGTCGTGCTGGGGTAGTGTTTTAGGGTTTATGGTAGTGCAGTGGTGTTTTTGTATTGTAGGGGGTCATGTTTTAAGATGCAACGCTCCAATACCTGACCAGTCTGCACTACATAAAACTGCAAAAAACTAAAAATAAAAAGTGTTTTGCACACTTTTGTCATTGGGCTATATGTGGGCTACATCTGGGTAATATTTGTGCTACATTTGGGCTCTTTTTTCACTGGTGGCCATCTTGGAAGACTTCTTTGTTATGAAGTTTCCTAATTTCCTCATTTACTGCAGTCTCCTCAGTAGGAAATGCTTTCTGTTTTTACTTTGATTCCATCAAGAAGGCATTCAGATGTGTCTCACATTTGCCATAAATTCCGAATGTTAGCACTCTAGTTGCTCATTAGATCACTGTAGTAAAGCTACTGCTCACCAGGGAGTTAACTGGAAGTCTGCTGCTGGTATTGAAAGTGATTGTTTCAGTCTGCATGTCAGAATTTTCTAATGAAATAGAAGAGGATTTGAGATCTCACTTAAAACATGCCCTAATTTTTCTTTCTGCAGCACTAACCATAATTTCTATTTCAAAAGAACCCCCTCATTTTGTTCCTTTTTAAATTAAATGTTTTAAGTGTTACCGGTTTATTCCAATCAAGATGGCTTCAGGTGTGCCATACTTTTGTCGTAAGTAAGGCTGTTAGCGCTCTAGTTGTTCTTTAGAACACTCTGGGAAGCTGCAGTAGAACACAAAGGCATCAACTGGCAGGCTGCTCCTGTTGAAATATAACAGGAAGATATTTAAGATCACACTTGAAACATGTCCTAATTTTTCTTTCTACAGCACTAACCATAATTTCTATGACAAAATGAACCCCATCATTTTGTTCCTTTTTAAATTAAATGTTTTAAGTGTTACCAGTTTATTCCAATCAAGATGGCTTCAGGTGTGCCATACTTTTGTCATAAGTAAGGCTGTTAGCACTCTAGTTGTTCTTTAGAACACTCTGGGAAGCTGCAGTAGAACACAAAGGAATCAACTGACAGTCTCTGCCCTTGTTGGATGTACATGTTTTACTGAGAATGTCAGACTTCATTCTCACATGACTGAGAAAGATAATGTGAATTTACAGAAAATATGCTCTCATTTTAGCTTCTGGAGCACCTTCCAAAACTGTATGGGGCAAGCATGTGAAAATAGTTTTCTCTCAAACATGATTCATGATATCCCAGCAGAAGGTTTTTCACAGGGTAAAATCACCTTAGAACACACCACAATTCCTGAAATTAGTATGGTACCATCAACAAATGAATTCTAATGTAACTAAAGTCTGTTATCACCCTTTATAGTTCTCCTTTTGGTAACCCTCAAAATCTTTGATTCACTACAATGCATTTCAATGGGGTACTATCATTTATATTGGTCCCAAGATGGCTGCCAGCAATTCCAGGATGAAGTGCTGACAGCCAATCAGATCTCACGATGACATGTGTGGTTAGGCTCCGCCCAGATATATATGTGATTTTACTTTTGATTTTCTCAGGAACTACTGAACGGATTTACACCATTTTAGCAAAAGGCACAACACTGAACCAAGGGCTACCTCTTTGCCAAATTTGGTGTAATTCCGTTCAGCAGTTCGGGCTGTAGCTGCGACTAAAGGTTCCTATGGAAAAATGAATGGGGAAAACACGTTTGGGACCCCCTTTTTCTCGGCCCCCGCTTGACGAATCACCCTGAGACTTTCAGGATAGGAGCGGACCGGAGCGCCCCAACAAGTTGGAAACTTTCGCAAAGATTCGTCAACCGGCGCCAACGTTATTTCAAATAGAATGTTGCGGATTTCCTATGGAAAATAGGTCCTAACTATAACTATCTACTGGCGACCGCCAGTAGATAATATATATATATGTATAATGTGTAGGAGTGTCTTCCCTTTCAGATGCCCAGGGCTTTCTTATGGCACCTTAACACCACTCCAACAAAATTGCTTTTGGGGGATTTAACCCACGGACTGAGATATACATAGATCAAAACTGATTTTAAAGAAGACGTGAATGGATATGTTATTGTCTGAGCCTTGAGAAAACCCTGGATGTATCAGCCTCAGAGGGTGAAATACATGTTGGCAGTTCTCAAATGCTATACTATACATCAAATGGCACATCCTACTCTCATTTAGACATGGAATTATTCACTTTTAAATAAAGAATTGCATGTAAACAACAAATGGAATGGCACCTTGATTTATTCTGAAAGTGAAAACACTCCTACTCTGTCTTCAAACTACTTGTGACTGGGGTAATAAGGGTCTAATCCGCATTGAAGTGATCACCCAGAACAAACTGGGTATTTCAAATCGACAGGGAGAGGGTCCTTCATAATATATATATCAGGTGGTTAAAGACCTCAAAGTACTGGCTAAAGATTCAAGTAAGAATTTTAATTAAAAAAACAACAGATGAAGAAAAAGAGTACGTAAAAATTATGGATAAAATTAAATCAAGAAAGGACATTGTAATAAGACAATCTGACAAAGGGGGCAATGTTGTGCTACTCAGTAAGTACAATGATGAAACAAGGACACAATTGAGAGATGCAGATGTTATCAGAAAGTCCCGCTTAGCAATCTTTTGGAGGTATAAACTAAGTAGCATAAGGAATTGGCAAGATGGAGGGGCATGGGTTTGATATCAGAAGCAGAAATGAAATATTTGAAAATAGACAACCCGGTGACTCCCATTTTATTCTTAATACCAAAAGTTCACAAGGATAGGGTGACCCCTCCCGGCAGGCCAATAATTTCAGCTATTGGAAGCCTCTTTGAAACTACCTCTAGATATTTAGATCAATTCTTGCAAAACTTTGTTGTAACGTTACCTTCTCATATCCAGGACACTGGGGACTTTCTGAGGAAACTACATGAAATCGAATGGGAAGAGGAAAATTTGTTAATCACTCTTGATGTCACCTCGCTCTATACGAGCATTGCACATAAAGATGGACTAAGGGCCCTTAGACACCTTTTAGGCAACAGACCACTAAGATTGTACCAACATTCAGAAATGCTACTAAAAATGGCGGAACTATGTTTGGAGAATAACTTTTTTCTGTATGGCAATGACACTTATAGACAACTCAGGGGGACAGCCATGGGCACCTGCGTCGCCCCCAGCTATGCGAATCTTCACATGGGCTGGTGGGAGGAGCAGGTGCTCAAAGAAACATACAGGAAGGAGTGGGATGAAAACATCAAGGTTTGGGTCAGATTTATTGATGACCTTTTCATTATATGGAACGGGTCATTAGAAAGTGCTAGAATGTTCATATCAGCCCTCAATGTCAATAATCCTAATTTGATGTTTACTTGTGACACAAGTGATTCTACTGTACATCTTTTGGATTTGGAGGTCTTTATAAGTGATGGTATGTTACATACTCATACTTTTAGAAAACCAACGGCGGGGAACTCAGTATTACACTGCAAAAGTTTCCACCCCCAGAAACTAAAATACAGTATCCCTTATGCGGAGCAGCTTCGCATGAAGAGGAACTGCAGTGAAGCAAGCTCCTTAAAGCAAGCACAAATGGATCAGATGAAGAGATTCAAGGAAAGAGGGTACAACCAGACCGTTCTTGATCAGGCAGTAGTAAAGGTAGAAGAGCTTTCAAGACAAGAAATACTCTTTTTAAAGAATAAGGAAAAGAAAAAGAAAGAGGGCTTGAATCAAGATATAAGGATGATAACCGGGTACAATGCCTATCATGCAAGGGTGAGAGACTGCATGAATAGACATTGGCACCTGGTTAGAGGAGACCCTATCCTCAACGGCCAGGTCTCACGAAGGCCCCTTGTCTCTTACAGGAGAGCAAGGTCAATGCGACAACAGCTAGTAAACAGCAGTCCTGAATTAACTGAAAGTGAAAGTTGGTTGAAAGCCAACCCTGGTTTTAACAAATGCCTCAAATGCAAGGCCTGCAAACATGGGGTGAATAAGAAAGAAATACAGTTGCCTTTTATGAACAAACCATGGTGGATTCCTCAGTTTTTTAATTGCAAAAGGGACCATGTGGTGTACATGCTTCAGTGCACGTGCCCCATGGTATATATAGGCAGCACAATCCACATGGCCCATATAAGAATCTTGCAGCATCTCAGGGCAGTTAAGAACAAGGACCAATCTTATCCAGTTGCCCGTCACATCAATGAGGTCCACAAAGGCAAAATTGAAGATTTAACATATTATATAATAGACTCGGTCCCCAAAAAGAGAAGAGGGGGGAATCGTGAAGGCAAATTGAGGCAATTGGAGTCACGCTAAATTTTAATGTTTGACTGTAAGACTGCAAATGGCTTAAATTCAGATGAAGACTTGTATGTCCATCTGGCTTGAGGGACATTCTCTAGTACAGCCTCCTCACTCACCCTTTCCCCCACATAGAGGCAGGTGTAAGACAAATCCTGAAAGATACAATCAATTGAAGAAATCAGTCTGTGGTGTGCTTTTATGACCTTGTTTTAAATCGTGTATAATGTACATAGACATCTGTTCAAATCAGTCAGATGATGGAATATGCCCCAGAGCGTTTGGAGAGATGTTTTATTAGAGATTGATAAAATATAGTTATGAAATGTTGCTATTTTTTGGTATGTTAGGACATAATTTTAATGATCCATTTTATTTTACGTTGGGTTCAAATAAGTAAGAGTCTGTATTTTTGCACATAGTCAGTGATGCTGCTACTAGCTAAGGAGCACATGCACTTGCACTTTATTGTAAATGGCAGCTGTAATTGCAACTTTGCACAAGCACAGGCCCTTTATTATAACTACAGCTGCAGAGGTAAGCATGCACATGGAGGGACAGTACTGTACCATAACTACAGCTGTAATTGCAAATTTGCACATGGAGGGATAGGATAATACTTATGAAACCCTCGGCTGCTAGAATGATAACAGCGCTAAAAGCACTTTAAATAGCAGATGTTTTACACGTAGCACACAGCACTTTACAAGATTGAAGAATCATTCTCCAATAGAAAATTGGTAGAATTAAGTGCACTTGTGCGTAGTATGTTTACATACTTAAACTCCGACAGGAAAAATAACTATTCAGGTATGGCATCTAGGAGTTAAGATAAGGTCTATTCACGGGATATGAAATCCATCTGTTTTCCAAATTATTTAGAACAACTACTTGTGATAATGAGACTGCTTGAAATTTGCACTTGCACTTTTAATTAAAAATAGACAAATAATGGCAGTACGCACAGTTAACGAGTCTGGTTATTGACTGAATGCAGCACCAATGCAGGGAATTATATCCTTGATGCTTAGCGCAATTCTACATGAATAAACCTGTAATACACGCCAAATTAAATTTATAAGATGCCATGCCGGACACTCATTGTTAAATTATAAAACATAATTAATGGATCTATAGATTGTATCAAAAAATCATACCGATAGAAGTAGTTGAGATATGACTCTCTTGATATTAAACACGCATGGAGGGCTTGGCTGTTGGGTACAATAAAGTTCATTGAAAAAGACACAAAAAAAAGTAAACCGAGTGGAGGGAGGTAAAGAAATATAAACAGAACAAAAGATAAAAATGCAGAAATGTAAAATTGAAAAAACAGTATAAAAGAGTTAAGTGAGCCTCGCTTTCTCAGAAAAAACAATATTTGAAATGTAAGAAATGTGTTTTAATTTTCAATGTGTAGTGTTTTGTTTATGTCCATGTTACCACGTGATGGTAACATTGCACTTAAAAAGCAGTTGGGAATTTGGCTCTGTATGTGATCAAGACAGGGGATCCTGTCGAAACGCGTCATAGCCCAGATTGTGAAATAAAACGTAATCTTACCTGAAGCTTGGATTGCTGTGTCGTGTTCTGGTGCGAGGAGTTGGTGTGCCAGTTCCGTTTGTGGATATATATATATATATATATATATATACATATATATATATATATATATATATATATATATATAATAGAAACAAAAGGATGCCGCACTCCACGGTATCATTTTTGCCAAGATTTATTCACACCACTAACACCAACGCATTTTGACACAAGGTCTTGATCACGGTTTGGCAAGTCCATCATTCATTGCTATTTATACTGATCTCCCATGTTGCCCTTAATGAGGCATTATGGGAGTTGCAGTTCCTATTTACAATATTTACATGTTGTGTTCCATTGCATAGATGTTAACAGGTTGTGCTCAAAATGATCAATGGATTCCACATAATGCACACTGTTCGCAAATATCAAGGAAATATGTGGCATGTCAATATTTAGTTTACATATTACATCTATGTTGAGTACATATTCAAGATTTCATAGTCGCTTTCAGCTAAGGTCTCCTGGATTGGTATAGGCTGAGTGCCAGTGTACCTATATCAAGATGTGCTTGCCATAGGAGTTCCTCATTGTATTTGGCTGATGTATGCCTAGGATAGGGGCTGAGTGCCCAATGTCATTTGATCCCACGATATATATAATTAACATTCTTAAACTTTGAAGAAACACTCACTCACTGGATGAAATCATCAGTGATGTCATCAGTGATGTCATTTGAGATGTCATAAGTGATGTCACTGACCATGTCATGAGTGATATAATATGTGACGTCATCAGCAGTGCATTGTGGGGGCATGAGTTATAGTTAGCTCAGCTAACTATAACAGCTAAGTTTCTCTGGTTTTGTGTGAGTGAAATATCAGCCTAACTATAACGTCCCTGTAACCTATGTTTTTTTTCAGTGAATATCTAAGGTTTTTTAAATGCTAATTCCTAACTATAGCGTCCCTGAAACCTGTGGTTTTTTCAGTGAATTTCTAAGGTTTTTTTAATGCTAATTCCTAACTATAACATCCCTGTAAAGAAGCAAGAAAAGTGCAGAAAGAGGAAGAAACGTGCAGAAAGAAGCAAGAGAAGTGCAAAAGAGGCAAGAGAAGTACAAGAAGAAGCAAGAGAGGTGCAGAAAGAAGCAAGAGGGGTATAGAAAGAGGCAAGAGAGGTATAGAAAGAGGCAAGAGAGGTACAGAAAGAGGCAAAAAGGGTGCAGAAAAAGCAAGAGAGATACAGAAAGAAGCAAGAGAAGTGAGAAAGAAGCAACAGAGGTGCAAAAAGAGGTCGAAATGTACAGAAAGAGGCAAGGGAGGTGCAGAAAGAGGCATGAGAAGTACAGAAAGAGGCAAGAGAAGTACAGAAGAGAGGTGCAAAAAGAGGCCAGAGAAGTGATGAAAGAAGCAAGAGAGGTGTAGAAAGAGGAAGGATTGTGCATAAAGAGGCAAGAGAAGTGAAGAAAGAGACAAGAGAAGTGCAGAAAGAGGTAAGACAAGTACAGAAGAAGCAAGAGAAGTACAGAAAGAGGCAAGAGGGGTACAGAAAGAAGCAAGAGAGGTACAGAAATAAGCAAGAGACGTGCAGAAAGAAGCAAGAGAGGTACAGAAAGACGCAACAGAAGTGCAGAAAGAGGCAAAAGAGGTGCAGAAAGAAGCAAGAGAAGTGCAGAAAGAGGCAAGAGAAGTGGAGAAAGAGGTAAGAGGTAAGAGAAGTGCAGAAAGAGGCAAAAGAGGTGCAGAAAGAGGCAAGAGAGGTGCAGAAAGATGCAAGAGAGGTGTAGAAAGAGGCAAGAGGGGAGCAGAAAGAAGCAAGAGAGGTACAGAAAGCAAGAGACGTGCAGAAAGAAGCAAGAGAGGTTCAGAAAGAGGATGAAATGTGCAGGAAGAGGCAAGAGGAGTGCAGAAAGGAGGCAAGAGAAGTGCAGAAAGACGCAAGAGAAGTGCAGAAAGTGGCAAGAGAGGTGCAGAAAGAGGCAAGAGAGCTGCAGAAAGAGGCAACAGAAATGCAGAAAGAGGCAAGAGAAGTACAGGCAGAAGCAAGAGAAGTCCAGAAAGAGGCAAGAGATGTGCAGAAAGAGGCATGAGAAGTGCAGAAAGTGGCAAGAGGAGTGCAGTAAGAAGCAAAAGAGGTGCAGAAATAGGAAGAAAGGTGCAGAAAGAGGAAGAAAGGCACAGAAAGAGGATGAAAGGCACAGAAACAAGCAACAGAAGTATAGAAAGAGACAATAGAAGTGCAGAAAGAGGCAAGAGAGGTACAGGCAGAAGCAAGAGAAGTCCAGAAAGAGGCAAGAGATGTGCAGAAAGAGGCATGAGAAGTGCAGAAAGTGGCAAGAGGAGTGCAGAAAGAAGCAAAAGAGGTGCAGAAATAGGAAGAATGTACAGAAAGAGGCAAGAGAGGTACAGAAAGAGGCAAGAGAAGTGCAGAAAGAGGCAAGAGAAGTGCTGAAAGAAGCAAGAGAGGTGCAGGAAGAGGAAGAAAGGTGCAGAAAGAGGAAGAATGTGCAGAAAGGGGCAAGAGAGGTGCAGAAAGAGGCAAGAGAAGTGCAGAAAGAGGCAAGAGAAGTGCAGAAAGAAGCAAGAGAGGTGCAGAAAGAGGAGAGTGAGGTGCAGAAAGAGGCAAGAGAGGTACAGAAAGAGGCAAGAGAGGCACAGAAAGAGGCAAAAAGGGTGCAGAAAAAAGCAAGAGAGATACAGAAAGAGCAAGAGAAGTGAGAAAGAAGCAAGAGAGGTAAAAAAAAGTGGTCGAAATATACAGAAAGAGGCAAGGGAGGTGCAGATAGAGGCATGAGAAGTGCAGAAAGAGGAAAGAGAAGTGCAGAAGAGAGGTGCAAAAAGAGGAAGGATTGTGCATAAAGAGGAAAGAGAAGTGCAGAAAGAGACAAGAGAAGTGCAGAAAGAAGCAAGAGATGTGCAGAAAGAAGCAAGAGAGGTACAGAAAGAGGCAACAGAAGTGCAGAAAGAAGCAAAAGAAGTGCAGAAAGAAGCAAGAGAAGTGCAGAAAGGGGCAAGAGAAGTGGAGAAAGCGGTAAGAGAAGTGCAGAAAGAGGCAAAAGAGGTGCGTAAAGAGGCAAGAGAGGTGCAGAATGAGGCAAGAGAGGCGTAGAAAGAGGCAAGAGGGGAGCAGAAAGAAGCAAGAGAGGTACAGAAAGCAAGAGACGTGCAGAAAGAAGCAAGAAAGGTTCAGAAAGAGGATGAAATGTGTAGGAAGAGGCAAGAGGAGTGCAGAAAGGAGGCAAGAGAAGTGCAGAAAGAGGCAAGAGAAGTGCAGAAAGTGGCAAGAGAGGTGCAGAAAAAGGCAAGAGAGCTGCAGAAAGAGCCAACAGAAATGCAGAAAGAGGCAAGAGAAGTACAGAAAGAAGCAAGAGAAGTCCAGAAAGAGGCAAGAGATGTACAGAAAGAGGCATGAGAAGTGCAGAAAGTGGCAAGAGTAATTCAGAAAGAAGCAAAAGAGGTGCAGAAATAGGAAGAATGTGCAGAAAGAGGCAAGAGAGGTGCAGAAAGAGGCAAGAGAAGTGCAGAAAGAGGCAAGAGAAGTGCGGAAAGAAGCAATAGAGGTGCAGGAAGAGGAAGAAAGGTGCAGAACGAGGAAGAATGTGCAGAAAGGGGCAAGAGAGGTACAGAAAGAGGCAAGAGAAGTGCAGAAAGAGGCAAGAGAAGTGCGGAAAAAAGCAAGAGAGGTGAAGAAAGAGGAGAGTGAGGTGCAGAAAGAGGCAAGTGAGGTGCAGAAAGAATCAAGAGAAGTGCAGAAAGAGGCAAGAGAAGCACCAAAAGAAGATAGAGAAGTGCAGAAAGAGGAAGAAATGTGCAGAAAGAGGCAAGAGAAGTGCAAAAAGAGGCAAGAGAAGTGAAGAAAGAGGCAAGAGAAGTACAGAAAGAAGCAAGAGAGGTGCAGGAAGAGGAAGAAAGGTACAGAAAGAAGAAGAAATGTGCCGATAGAGGCAAGAGAAGTACAGAAAGAGGCAAGAGAAGTGCAGAAAGAAGCAAGAGAGGTGCAGAAAGAAGAGAGTGAGGTGCAGAAAGAGACAAGAGAGGTGCAGAAAGAATCGAGAGGTACAGAAAGAAGCAAGAGAGGTACAGAAAGAGGCAAGAGAAGTACAGAAAGAGGCAAGAGAAGTGCAGAAAGAAGCAAGACAGGTGCAGAAAGAGGAAGAAATGTTCAGAAAGAGGCAAGAGAAGTACAGAAATTGGCGAGAGAAGTACAGAAAGAGGCAAGAGAGGTACAGAAAGAGGCAACAGAGGTGCAGAAAGAGGCAAGAGAAGTGCAGAAAGAAGCAAGAGAGGTGCAGAAATAGGAAGAAAGGCACAGAAAGAAAAAGAAAGCACAGAAAGAAGCTAGAGAAGTGCAGAAAGAGGCAAGAGAGGTGCAGAAAGAGGGAAGTGGGGTGCAGAAAGAGAAAGAAAGGTGCCAAAAGAGGAAAAAAGGCACAGAAAGAGGAATAAAGGCACAGAAAGAGGAAGAAAGGTACAGAAAGAAGCAAGAGAAGTGCAGAAAGAAGCAATAGAGGTGCAGAAAGAAGAGAGTGAGGTGCAAAAAGAAGCAAGTGAGGTGCAGAAAGAGGCAAGAGAGGTGCAGAAAGAGGCAAGAGAAGCACAGAAAGAAGCAAGAGAGGTATAGAAAGAGGCAAAAGACGTATAGAAAGAGGCAAGAGAAGTACAGAAAGAGGCAAGAGTGGAGCAGAAAGAGGCAAGAGGTACAGAAAGAATCAAGAGAGGAGCAAAAAGAGTATGACATGTGCAGAAAGAGGCAAGAGAGGTGCAGATAAGGCAAGAGAAGTTCAGAAAGAAGCAAGAGAGGTGCAGAAAGAGGCAAGAGAGGTGCAGAAAGAGGCAAGAGAGGTACAGAAAGAAGCAAGAGAACTGCAGAAAGAGGAAGAAAGGTAGAGAAAGAAGCAAGAGAGGTGCAGAAACAGGCAAGAGAAGTGCAGAAAAAAGCAAGAGAGGTGCAAAAAGAAGCAAGAGAGGTACAGAAAGAGGCAAAATAAGTGCAGAAAGAGGAAGATAGGTGCAGAAAGAAGCAAGAGAAATGCAGAAAGAGGCAAGAGAGGCACAGAAAGAAGAAAGAGTGGTTTGCGCACCATTAGTGCCAATTTAACATCCACCTTTAGCAATAACTATTAGGTGACCATTCCAGCTTTGCAAAGGGCCTTCCACCACGCTGTAACACATGTTACTGCATTTTTGGTAACATTTGAGCCGTTTGAGCTAGAAACAAGGTTATTTTTGTTAAAATCTGCAGATTATGCGGCAGATGATGTATTATGTGACAAATGCAGAAGATTTATAACTATGCGAAAATTGGTGCGGCCGAACAGTTGTGTAATTCCAGTGGCCCTGCTCATACCTCTGACTAGGTACAGAAGTGCTCTCTGTGGTTGCTTCTTTTTTTGTGTCTCATTGAGTTTATAGTTTAGCTTCTATGGAAACAAGGAAGACTAAACCTGAGGTTACCACTCAACAACACAAACTACCATACCCCCTCCCCAGGCAGATTTCAGCCCCAGGGACCCATTCCATGGGGCCCAGCCATTCCATTTTTCTCAGCCCCCCTCCCGTGCCATTTTCGGCCCCAGGGACCCCACCCCCCGGGGCATGGCCACAATGTTGGGGACCGTGGATGGAGCCCCAAAGCCCCCACGGTCCCTGCCGGCCCCTGCCTCCTGCAGGTGCCGGGATTGCTTTTGGCTTGCTAACATGCAGCTCCCTTTGCCCAAAAGCAATTCTGCTTCACTTTATGGAAGCAAGAGCAGTTTTCATGCTCCTGCCATGCCATAGCAAACTGCAATGTCCCAAGGTTGGGCACCCCGGGACATTGCTGGAGCCGGCCCTGGGGAGTGGCGGTCCCCAGGGCCTTAGAGGGCTCCTGGAGGGGTGTTGCATGGCCCCCTCCCATCGTTGTAATAGCCCCGGGGAGGTGTGGTCCCCGGGGCTGTGTGCTGGGGCTCAAGCCCCCCCACACTTTAGCCCCGGGAAGCTGGTGGTCCCTGGGGCTGCCGGGGACGCACGTGGACCCCCTCATTTAACAAAATAAGCCCCGGGGAGGTGGTGATCCCCGTGGCAGTGTTGGGAGGGCAGGAGCACCCCCACACTTCATTTAAAAAATCAAAGCCCCGGGGAGGTGGTGGTCTGCGGGGGGGACGAGTGCCCCCCACATTTAGATGAGTATTGTCCCGGGGAGGTGGCGGTCCCTGGGGCAGCAGGGGCCCCCACATCATATTTACGCATTTCACCTGGGACCTGGCCCACCTGGGGGCTTAATAGAAACAAAGCGCGGGAGACCTCCGAATTTTTTTTAAAAAAATGCTTTTTTGGGCCTTCTGGGTCCCTGTGGGACCCCCTGGGCAGGCCTAGGGTGTCAGGGTGTTTCTACCCTGCCCCCTTTTCTTGTTGTTTTATCGTTTTTCTTGTGACTCGGTTCAACCGAGTCACAGATGGCTGCCAACACTTCCTGGTTTGAAGTGTTGGCAGCCAATCAGATCTTAGGCTCGAGATCCGGAGGGTTCGCAGATCCTTCGCATCCATATTAGGATATCTGTAAATATTAAAATTTCTCAGGAACTACTGAACAGATTTACACCATTTAACAAAAGAACGCTTTCTGAACAAAGAGCTCTCTTTTTGCCAAATTTGGTGTAATTCCGTTCAGCAGTTCGGGCTGTAGCCTTGCCTAAAGTTTCCTATGTTTTTTATTTTTATTTTGACGGTTTTGTATAGCGCGAACAAGACCCTTGCGGGTGTCAGAGCGCTTTACAGGGCAAATATAGGTAATGACATATACATATAAATACAATGAATTATGTGAATACAGTACTGGTAACTATTAGAGATTAGCACATATCTACAAGAGTGTATAGGACAAGTTCAAGTGAATTTGGACATGAGAATCGATTTCACTTCTTTTTTGAAAAAAGCAGGAGATGGATTAAGTCTCGTTTCTGGGGGTAAGGCGTTCCAGATCCTGGGGGCCATTCCTGAGAAGGTACGATTGTATGTTATTTTCTTGGAGAAACGTTGTGGTTTAAGTAGAAGATTATTAGAACTCCTGGTAGATCTGTTACCACCTGATAGTACTAGTTTCTCCGCTAGGTACCTCGGGGTTTTGTGATGTAATGCCTTATGTGTCATACAGGCAATTTTTAACTGGATTCTGGCCTCAAAAGGTAGCCAGTTGAGGGCATGAAGGTCAGGGGAAATGTGGCAGTTTCTCTTGGTGCCTGTGATAAGTCTGGTGGCTGTATTGATTGAGGCTCTGAGCGGAGCGGTCGTTGATTTGGGAAGACCACAGAGAGCGACACTCCCATAGTCAACTCTGGGAATTACTAGAGTTTGAACTGCCTGTTTAAAGTAATTTGCGGGTATGAAGGGTTTCAATGTTCTCAGTGTGTTTATCTGAAAATTTGCTCCTTTTGTTGCAGCGCTGAGGTGCTTCTGCATGTTTAGCTTATTATCCAGGGTTATTCCTAGAGATTTAGCGGAATCAATGATGAGAGGTTGACCGTCGAGTGCAGTTAGGTGCTTCATCCACTCGTGGATGATGGTTGTTTGGTTGGGGGGAGCGATTAAGAGGAATTCTGTCTTTAGTGCGTTTAGTTTTAAATGGTTCTTAGCTAGCCAGGTCTGTGTTTTTTGGAGCATTGAGTTAAGGGACTTGATGTCTTCAAGAGAGTGCACCTTAATGTAGAGTTGTGTGTCGTTGGCGTATATGTGATATTGGATATTTGCGAAGTTGAGAAGCTCAGTGAGTGGTTCCATAAACAGATTGAAGAGTGTTGGGGAGAGGGAAGATCTCTGGGGTACTCCCAAAGTGACTGGGGTGGGGTTAGATAAAGATTGGTTGATCTTGAATCTTTGTGTTCTATTTTGGAGGAAGGAAATGAACCAGTTTAACACTGTTCCAGATAGCCCCATTCTATGCTTCAAGAGGTCAAGCAGGTTGTCGTGTTTGACTGTATCGAAGGCTGAAGATAGATCAAGTAGGATTAGCAAGCAGGCTTTGTTTTGATCCAGCATTTGTAATGCGTCATCTATTATGTGGGTCATGGCTGATTCGGTACTGTGCCCTGATCGAAAGCCTGATTGGAATTGGTCGAGCAGGTTGAAGTGGTCTATGTGGTCACTAAGCTGCATGTGGACACATTTTTTGAGTAGTTTGGCCAGGGTCGAGATGTTGGATATTGGGCGATAGTTATTCAGGTCTGATGGGTCCGCTGATACTTTCTCTAGGATGGGGGATACCTGACCAGCTTTGAGGATGTCAGTGATGGTTCCTTGCAGAAGAGAGGTATTTATGATCCTAGTCCATAGGGGCACTAGCAGTGGAATGAAGGTCTTTAAGTGGGATGCTGGGAGGGGGTCTGTGAAATGATTGGAGGGATTCAGAGTAGTGAGCGTGTTTAGGATAGTTTCTTCACTGTAGAGGTTGAAGGCAGTCCAGGAGGCGTTGTTCTTGAGGTCGAGCATTGTAGAGCAGTTAAGCGGGGTCCCTGGTGTGGTCAGTGAGGAGATTGTGTGTGTATCGGTAAGGAATAATAGATCGTTAAGTAGGTCTGTCTTTAATTTTTCAGTCTTTGTTGTGAAAAAGGAGGCAAGATCCTCACAATTGGGGAGCGTATGCGGATTGACTTGGGGGAGTGGGAGACACCCTTAGATTGAGCTTTGATTATTTTGAACAATTTTTTGGGGCGATTCTTAGCTTGGTCTAATTGTTTGCATATGAAATCAGCTTTTGAGTGTCTAATCCTTCTGTAGTAGGCATTTCTGGTGCTTCTTAGTAATTTGAGGTGGGCAGTGGATGGGGCGGCTCTCCATTGTCTTTCAATTGCTCTCAATGATCTTCTGTCTTCATTTAGTCTACCATCATACCAGGGGTTTGAGTTCTTTGTGGTGACTCTTTTAATTGTAGGGGGCTAAGGTGTCAAGTACCCTGTTCATAGAGTGGAAATAGTGATTGGTCATATCCTGTGCATCCTTTGATCCATCCGGTGGGGGCGTGAGGATGTGACTAGCGGATGCGAGATCGACCGGATTGATGTTTCCTAGGTTCCTCTTCCAGATTTTTGTTCTCATGGGTTGGGCAGAGAGTAGTTTAACTACTTCCTTGATATGGAAAGTGATAATGTAATGGTCGGACCAATCGCAAGGGAGAATCGATTCCAGCTGGGTAGAGTCTGCTTTGGAAATTACTAGATCAAGGATTGAGCCTTTTTCGTGGGTGGGGCTGTCACAGATTTGGGACAAGTTGAGGTCGGATAGGAAAGCTTTGAGGCTATTGACCTCTGGGTCGTCTGGATCGTTCCAGTGGAGGTTGAAGTCCCCCAGGAAGATCTGTGTATTCTGTTGTCCGATATTTGTGGCTAGAATATCCATCATGTGTTCGATGAAGGTGAGGTTGTTACCAGGAGGATGGTAAAAAGAGTGTAGTGAGCATATTGGCTTGTTATTGCTAGTAATGTGTCGGCAAAGGTATTCACAGGAAGAGAACACCTGGGTGTTTGATCGGTTCACAGAGAGGTTGTTCCTATGGATGCAGGCAATACCACCACCTATCCTATCAGGTCTATCTAGTCTTGTGATGTAGTAGTTTGGGGGAACGAATATGTCTAAGATGGGCGTGGAGGATTAATTTAACCAAGTTTCCGTTAAAATTATAAGGTCGGGTTCATTGGTCATAATGAGGTCAGCTATATCAGTGGCATGACGTACTGCCGATCTACAGTTTAGTAGGATACATTTTATCTGGGCCTTGGTTGGGGTGGTGTTCTGGTCGTGGGAGATGGGTACTCTTTTGAGGTTGTTGTCAAAAATACCTCTGGGAGTGTGTCTTGTAAATCTTGAGGCATTGGAATGGATGGGTTGGATTAAGGACCGTTTCTGTGTATTCTCCAAGTGCACAGGTCCAGAGGGTAGGGATGGGGGTTCGTAGGAGTGAAGTAGGGAAGTAAGATCATTTGGTGATAGGGTTTTCTTTTCCCTGATCGGCCGGGATGATGCATTGGGGTAAGGTACTGTTTTCCATTTGGGGAGCACCTGAGGCGAGGGGCTAGTGCAAGGCTGCTGAATGGGTTTCGCTTGAGGCTTGGGTTGTTGTCGGATCAGGTCATGAATAGTTTGGATGTCCTCTTTTATTTGTTGTAGGGATAGTAGTATCTCGCCTAGTAAGGGGTCAGGTGTAGGAGTTGTCATATTGATGGCCTGGACTGTGGTTAAGTGAGGAGGTGTTGTAGCTTGTGTGGTGTCCCGGGGTGTGACGTGAGCTGGTTCGAAGAGTGGTGGATTTTCAGTGTGGTACTCCATGGGGAAGGAAGGGGTGGAGAGGGGACGTGAAGGGGTATTGATGTGTGCTTTAGATGGTATTGGTATATGGATTTAGGGGTATTGATGTGTGTCTGTTTCGTTGTGTGGCATTGTTGTGGAGTGGAAGTCACTGGGAAGGGGGTGAATAGAGCGGGGACGTGAGGGTGTATTGGTGTGGGCTGTAGGAGGAGGGACGGTGAGATTCATATTGCAGGGAGAGGGTGGGACTGCGGACTGAACGGGAGTAGCTGTGTAGGGAGAGATTGGAGTAGAATCTGGAATGGAGTTAATGGGGGAGGTGGGGAGGGGTGAGCTATCTAAAGAGGTGACGAAGATGTGGTTGTGGAGATGGGGAGTGGTAGTGGGGGGCAAGGGTGCATGTGGGAAGGCTATGGATGAGGTGAAGCGAGTGTGAGGCGAGGTGGGTGTAGTAGAAATTGTGGTGGAGCTGGGGGGAGTAGGTATAATGCAGATATATGTCATTCAGTGGGGTGACGGTTGGGCCTGGGGTGGGTGTATTTGTGCTATTGGATACCGAGGGAGAATGTCTAGATTGGGAATCAGGTAGGGAGTCAGTCAGAGGGTTAGGAGAGTGGTTTGTTGGGGAGGTGGGAAAGGGTCTTGTAACCTTCGCATTGATGATTGGGAAGATATTGTCCAGTATATTAAGGTTATGGTCTGATGCCTGCATGAGGATGATCCCATTATAATAAATTGTAATTGTAGCAGTCGCGTTGTAGAATGGAGAGGGAATGATAGATAATGTAAGACCGTGTGCAGTTTTCTTAGTGGATGCAATTGAGAATAGGGTGAGAAAGGCTTTCCGCCATTGTGCTCTCCTTTTGGTGTAGAAGATAATGTCATTCGTTATGTGTCCTGTGTTATTTGAGAAGTAGGGGTCAGAGATTGGAGTTTCTGGGTGTGCTTTTAGGAGATTATGTTTGAAGCCTTTGGGCGCCTTTTTTGAGAGGGTAGGAGGGAAATTAACATGGAGAAAAAGCATTATGGGACACCCCTTTTTTCTCGGCCCCCGCTTGGCGAATCAGCCCGAAACTTTTAAGAATAGCTGACCTGAGCACCCCATTAGTTTTAAAAATTTCGCGAACATTTGTCAAACGGCGCCAAAGATATTGGAAAAAAACAAACGCTTTTCCTATGGAAACTAGGTCCTAACTATAACTACCTACTATCAACCGCCAGTAGGTAATATATATATATATATATACACAGAGAAACTTGGTGTGTGATATATATATATATATATATATTACATTTGAAACCTGCCAGAACCGCTGCGGCCATGAAAATTAAATATGTACCTGCTGACATCAAGTTGGGGCATGACAACATAGCAAGGTGGTGGTCACTGAGACCAAGCACTTTCAGGTACAAAACTTTGATTGGGCAGTATGCGGCAGATGAATGGGTTATCATGCGACGCTAATGCTTCCCAGAAAAAGGAACAGTGGGATGATATGCTATCAGCGCATGATTAAAGAACATTGAGGAACTTTTTCCTGTCATCACTGAGATGTAAAACAGCACGATGACTGTAATTTAATTTGATCAATGACATGCTATGATGGCAGCGATACAATCTGGAAGGACGATTGTGTAATGGTTGTCCTTTCTTGCTTTCCACTGCAGGGGAGCCGATCAGAGTATTTAACCACCTGCACGTAAATGAATTGTTTCACAAGGGGCATTTGAGAAAGGCTTGATGCTGAAACGTGTCATGCCCAGTGCAAATAAAATGAACATTGAACCCGTAAGAGTGCTCCAGTTATGTTCCTGGTGAAGGGACTTTGGTGTATAATATATGTGAGGCTGTGGTCGGAACAGATTCCAGAACCGTACAGTGCAGGAAGTCTCGGAGAAAAGTGACTCTTTTCATCCTTACGAATCCTACAAAGGAAAGAAAAATGCTTTTTAAAAAGAACAGCCAACAGACACCCACTTAGGGAAGATATTTGCTCAAAGAGGGACCACGTTTCCCAGAATGCAGTAAGTCGAACTTTGCATTGTGTAGAGCCCACTCAGGGATGAAGACAATTAAAATTTGCATGTGGAAATAAAAGACAGCCTCGCCCGTTGTGCTGTTAGTAACAAGCCTCTGATGATGATGTGCCAAACATCGAAACGCGTCAGGCAATGGAATCTTAATCGTGATGGTGAAAGGAGTCAGCAAGTGAAAGCTGGATGGCTGGCTTCCTGCTGAGTGACCTTCCAAGCTTTCGGGCATTTGTTGATTAATGTTTTCCACACGGCTGCCCTGCCGTGGGAAGGAGCACCATCTCTTTAATGTGCAAGAGAGGCTGTGGTCGGAACAGATTCCAGAACCGTACAGCGCAGGAAGTCTCGGAGAAAAGTGACTCTTTTCATCCTTACGAATCCTACAAAGGAAAGAAAAATGCTTTTTCAAAAGAACAGCCAACAGACACCCACTTAGGGAAGATATTTGCTCAAAGAGGGACCACGTTTCCCAGAATGCAGTATGTCGAACTTTGCATTGTGTAGAGCCCACTCAGGGATGAAAACAATTAAAATTTGCATGTGGAAATAAAAGAGAGCCTCGCCCGTTGTGCTGTTAGTAATAAGCCTCTGATGATGATGTGCCAAACATCGAAACGCGTCAGGCAATGGAATCTTAATCGTAATGGTGAAAGTAGTCAGCAAGTGAAAGCTGGATGGCTGGCTTCCTGCTGAGTGACCTTCCAAGCTTTCGGGCATTTGTTGATTAATATATATATATATATATCACACCAAGTTACTCCATGAGAGGGGTCCCAGACCCTAGCAGGGCGGCGTCAATATATATGCAAAAAAAAAAGAAGGGTAGTTCTCAAGTTTAGGTGGAAAGCAGCTCCAGTGTAGATCACTCTCAACACCAGGTACTCCTATGCTTAAAGACTTTGATAGAAAAGCAGATATTTGAGGTGAGCAAATTTAGAGTGTCGCTGGTGTTGAGAGTGCTCTACACTGGATCTGCTTTCCACCTAAACTTGAGAACTACCCAGAGTTCTCTGCTTCTTTTTTGCATACTTTATGTGTCACTCTATGCCTGAAAGGGTATTATTTTTTATATATATATATATATATATATATATATATATATATATATATTCTGCTCCAAAGGTTGTCCATCTGGTGAGTAGCACTCGATCAACAGCTTTGTTTATGATAGGCAGGGACGAGGATCCGCTTGTAGAAGCTGCTCCGTAATGGAAATGCCTGACGCGTTTTGAAGCTCCATATGCTTTTCTTCAGAGGCTTGAACGGAGACAGTGTGTGCAAACGCTGAACCCACTTCGCCATTTTCATATTGCACACCCACCAATGGGAAGCTCGAATGAGACTGTGCATTTTGGGAAATGTGGTCCGGATAGCACACAAATCTTGTCCTGTATGGACCCTGCAAGTGGACTCGTCCTCAATCCTGTTTGCGGCTGCTGGCCCACATAGCCGACATGATAGTTACCATGTCGGGTTGCCCCCATAACATTACGGGGTAGTGCACACTTTGCGGCAGGACGGCCGCGTATTACATTCTGCTCCAAAGGTTGTCCACCTGGTGAGTAGCACTCGATCAGCAGCTTTGTTTATGATAGGCAGGGACGAGGATCCGCTTGTAGAAGCTGCTCCGTAATGGAAATGCCTGATGCGTTTCGAAGCTCCATATGCTTCTCTTCAGAGGCTTGAACGGAGACAATGTGTGCAAACGCTGAACCCACTTCACCATTTTCATATTGCACACCCACCAATGGGAAGCTCAAATGAGACTGTGCATTTTGGGAAATGTGGTCCAGATAGCACACAAATCTTGTCCTGTATGGACCCTGCAAGTGGACTCGTCCTCAATCCTGTTTGCGGCTGCTGGCCCACATAGCCAACATGATAGTTACCATGTCGGGAGGCCCCCATAACATAACGGGGTGGTGCACACTCCGCGGCAGGACGGCCGCGTATTACATTCTGCTCCAAAGGTTGTCCACCTGATGAGTAGCACTCGATCAACAGCTTTGTTTATGATAGGCAGGGACAAGGATCCGCTTGTAGAAGCTGCTCCGTAATGGAAATGCCTGACGCGTTTCGAAGCTCCATATGCTTCTCTTCAGAGGCTTGAACAGAGACAGTGTGTGCAAACGCTGAACCCACTTTGCCATTTTCAAATTGCACACCCACCAATGGGAAGCTTGAATGAGACTGTGCATTTTGGGAAATGTGGTCCGGATAGCACACAAATCTTGTCCTGTATGGACCCTGCAAGTGGACTCGTCCTCAATCCTGTTTGCGGCTGCTGGCCCACATAGCCGACATGATAGTTACCATGTCGGGTGGCCCCCACAACATTACGGGGTGGTGCACACTCCGCGGCAGGACGGCCGCGTATTACATTCTGCTCCAAAGGTTGTCCACCTGGTGAGTAGCACTCGATCATCAGCTTTGTTTATGATAGGCAGGGACGAGGATCCGCTTGTAGAAGCTGCTCCGTAATGGAAATGCCTGACGCGTTTTGAAGCTTCATATGCTTCTCTTCAGAGGCTTGAACGGAGACAGTGTGTGCAAACGCTGAACCCACTTTGCCATTTTCATATTGCACACCCACCAATGGGAAGCTCGAATGAGACTGTGCATTTTGGGAAATGTGGTCCGGATAGCACAGAAATCTTGTCCTGTATGCACCCTGCAAGTGGACTCGTCCTCAATCCTGTTTGCGGCTGCTGGCCCACATAGTCAACATGATAGTTACCATGTCGGGTGGCCCCCATAACATTACGGGGAGGTGCACACTCCGCGGCAGGACGGCCGCAAATTACATTCTGCTCCAAAGGTTGTCCACCTGGTGGGTAGCACTCGATCAACAGCTTTGTTTATGATAGGCAGGGACGAGGATCCGCTTGTAGAAGCTGCTCCGTAATGGAAATGCCTGATGTGTTTTGAAGCTCCATATGCTTCTCTTCAGAGGCTTGAACGGAGACAGTGTGTGCAACGCTGAACCCACTTCGCCATTTTCATATTGCACACCCACCAATGGGAAGCTCGAATGAGACTGTGCATTTTGGGAAATGTGGTCCGGATAGCACACAAATCTTGTCCTGTATGGACCCTGCAAGTGGACTCGTCCTCAATCCTGTTTGCGGCTGCTGGCCCACATAGCCGACATGATAGTTACCATGTCGGGTGGCCCCCATAACATTAGGGGTGGTGCACACTCCGCGGCAGGACGGCTGCATATTACATTTTGCTCCAAAGGTTGTCCACCTGGTGAGTAGCACTCGATCAACAGCTTTGTTTATGATAGGCAGGGACGAGGATCCGCTTGTAGAAGCTGCTTCGTAATGGAAATGCCTGACGCGTTTCGAAGCTCCATATGCTTCTCTTCAGAGGCTTGAACGGAGACAGTGTGTGCAAACGCTGAACCCACTTCGCCATTTTCATATTGCACACCCACCAATGGGAAGCTCGAATGAGACTGCATTTTGGGAAATGTGGTCCGGATAGCACACAAATCTTGTCCTGTATGGACCCTGCAAGTGGACTCGTCCTCAATCCTGTTTGCGGCTGCTGGCCCACATAGCCGAAATGATAGTAACCATGTCGGGTGGCCCCCATAACATTACGGGGTGGTGCAAACTCTGCGGCAGGACGGCCGCGTATTACATTCTGCTCCAAAGGTTGTCCACTTGGTGAGTAGCACTCGATCAACAGCTTTGTTTATGATAGGCAGGGACGAGGATCCGCTTGTAGAAGCTGCTCCGTAATGGAAATGCATGACGTGTTTTGAAGCTCCGTATGCTTCTCTTCAGATGCTTGAACGGAGACAGTGTGTGCAAACGCTGAACCCACTTCGCCATTTTCATATTGCACACCCACCAATGGGAAGCTCGAATGAGACTGTGCATTTTGGGAAATGTGGTCCGGATAGCACACAAATCTTGTCCTGTATGGACCCTGCAAGTGGACTCGTCCTCAATCCTGTTTGCGGCTGCTGGCCCACATAGCCGACATGATAGTTACCATGTCGGGTGGCCCCCATAACATTACGGGGTGGCGCACACTCCGCAGCAGGACGGCCGCGTATTACATTCTGCTCCAAAGGTTGTCCACCTGGTGAGTAGCACTCGATCAACAGCTTTGTTTATGATAGGCAGGGACGAGGATCCGCTTGTAGAAGCTGCTCCGTAATGGAAATGCCTGACGCGTTTTGAAGCTCCATATGCTTCTCTTCAGAGGCTTGAACGGAGACAGTGTGTGCAAACGCTGAACCCACTTCGCCATTTTCATATTGCACACCCACCAATGGGAAGCTGGAATGAGACTGTGCATTTTGGGAAATGTGGTCCGGATAGCACACAAATCTTGTCCTGTATGGACCCTGCAAGTGGACTCGTCCTCAATCCTGTTTGCGGCTGCTGGCCCACATAGCCGACATGATAGTTACCATGTCGGGTGGCCCCCATAACATTACGGGGTGGTGCACACTCCGCGGCAGGACGGCCGCGTATTACATTCTGCTCCAAAGGTTGTCCACCTGGTGAGTAGCACTCGATCAACAGCTTTGTTTATGATAGGCAGGGACGAGGATCCGCTTGTAAAAGCTGCTTCGTAATGGAAATGCCTGACGCGTTTCGAAGCTCCATATGCTTCTCTTCAGAGGCTTGAACGGAGACAGTGTGTGCAAACGCTGAACCCACTTCGCCATTTTCATATTGCACACCCACCAATGGGAAGCTCGAATGAGACTGTGCATTCTGGGAAATGTGGTCCGGATAGCACACAAATCTTGTCCTGTATGGACCCTGCAAGTGGACTCGTCCTCAATTCTGTTTGCGGCTGCTGGGCCACATAGCCAATATGATAGTTACCATGTCGGGTGGCCCCCATAACATAAGTTTCAGGGACGTTATAAGTAGAAATTAGCATTTAAAAAACCTTAGAAATTCACTGAAAAAATCACAGGTTTCAGGGACGTTATAGTTAGTTAGACATTTCACTCGTACAAAACCAGAGAAATTCGGCTGTTATAGTTAGTTGAGCTAACTATAATTTGCGCCCCCACAATGCACTGCTGATGACGTCACATATTACATCATTCATGACATGGTCAGTGACATGGACAGTGAATTTCAAAGGTTTTTTAAATGCTAGTTTGTAACTATGCCTACAGAGGTAGGACATGTGAAGAAAGAGGAAGAAAGGCACAGAAAGAAGGAAGAGAAATGCAGAAAAAGGCAATAGAAGTCCAGAAAGACGAAGAAAAGTGCAGGAAGAAACAAGAGATATGCAGAAAGAACCAACAGAGGTGCAGAAAAAGGCCTTGTTGCAAAGTCATCCTGTGCCCCCAACTTTTAACTGACTTCTACTGGTGGTAACTGACTCTGACTAACGAGGCCCGGAGCCAGTGCTATGCTGAAAGACACTTTGAATACAGTGAAAACACCTACATACACTCGGGTACACTATGGGTTGGGGTACCCCTGTGATTGGCATGACCTCCCCTGTAAGGCCCTAGTACATAATAGGGCATGGGGATTAAAACTACCTCTAACTCAGAGGTGCAAAAAGAGGCAAGAGAAGTGCATAAACAGGCAGGAAAGGTACAGAAACAGGGAACAGGGGTGCAGAAAGAGGCAAGTGAGGTGCAGAAAGAAGTAAGAGCAGTGCAGAAAGAACCAACAGAGGTGCAAAAAGAGGCAAGAGGGGTGCAGAAAAAGGTAGGAGGGGTGCACAAAGAGGCAAGAGAGGTACAGAAAGAGGCAGGAGGAGTGCAGAAAAAAGGAAGAGAAGTGCAGAAAGAGGCAAGAGAAATGCTGAAAGAAGCAACAGAGGTTTAAAAAGAAGCAATATAAGTACAGAAAGAGGCAAGTGAGGTGCAGAAAGAAGCAAGAGCAGTGCAGAAAGAACCAACAGAGGTGCAAAAAGAGGCAAGAGGGATAAAGAAAGAGGTAGGAGAGGTACACAAAGAGGCAAGAGAGGTACAGAAAGAGGCAGGAGGGGTGCAAAAAGAAGGAAGAGAACTGCAGAAAGAGGCAAGAGAATTGCTGAAAGAAGCAACAGATGTGTAGAAAGAAGCAAGAGAAGTGAAGAAAGAGGCAAGTGAGGTGCAGAAAGAAGCAAGAGCAGTACAGAAAGAACCAACAGAGGTGCTGAAAGAGGCAACAGAGGTGCAGAAGGAGTCACGAGGGGTGCAGAAAGAAGGAAGAGCAGTGCAGAAAGAAGCAACAGAGGTGCTGTAAGAGGCATGAGGGGTGCAGAAAGAAGGAAGAGAAGTGCAGAAAGAAGCAACAGAGGTGCTGAAAGAGACACGAAGGGTGCAGAAAGAGGCAAGAGAAATGCAGAAAGAAGCAACAGAGGTACAAAAAGAGGCAAGAGTGGTGCAGAAAGAGGGAAGAGAGGTGTAGAAAGAGGCTAGAGAGTTGTACAAAGAGGGAAGATGGGTTCAGAAAGAGGCAAGAGGGGTGCAGAAACAAGCAAGAGAAGTGCAGAAAGAGGCAAGAGAATTGCTGAAAGAAGCAACAGAGGTTTAGAAAGAAGCAAGAGCAGTGCAGAAAGAGCCAACAGAGGTGCTGAAAGAGGCAACAGAGGTGCAGAAGGAGTCACGAGGGGTGCAGAAAGAAGGAAGAGGAGTGCAGAAAGAAGCAACAGAGTTGCTAAAAGAGGCACGAAGGGTGCAGAAAGAGGCAAGAGAAGTGCAGAAAGAAGCAACAGAGGAACAAAAAGAGGCAAGAATGGTGCAGAAAGAGGGAAGAGAGGTATAGAAAGAGGCCAGACAGTTGTCAAAGAGGGAAGACGGGTGCAGAAAGAGGCAAGAGGGGTGCAGAAACAGGTAAGAGAACTTCAGAAAGAGGCAAGAGAATTGCTGAAAGAAGCAACAGAGGTGTAGAAAGAAGCAAGAAAAGTGCAGAAATAGGTAACTGAGATGCAGAAACAGGCAAGAAAGGTACAGAAAGAGGGAAGACGAGTGCAGAAAGAGACAACAGGGGTGCAGAAAGAAGCAAGACAGGTACAGAAAGAAGCATGGGGAGTGCAGAATGAAGCAACAGGGTGCAGAAAGAGGCAAGAGAAGTGTAGAAAGAAGCAACAGAGGTGCAGAAGGAGGCAAGAGAACTCCAGAAAGAGGCAAGAGAGTTGCAGAAACAGGCAAAAGAGGTACAGAAAGAGGGAACAGAGGTGCAGACAGAGGCAAGAGAGGTGGAGAAACAGGTAAAAGGGGTGCAGAACGAGGCAAGAGGGGTGCAGAAATTTGCAAAATAGGTGCATAAAGAAGCAAGAGCAGTGCAGAAAGAACCAACAGAGGTGCAAAAAGAGGCAAGAGAGGTGCAGAAATAAGTAGGAGAGGTGCACAAAGAGGCAAGACAAGTACAGAAAGAGGCAGGAGGGGTGCAGAAAGAAGGAACAGAAGTGCAGAAAGAAGCAACAGAGGTGCTGAAAGAGGCGTGAAGGGTGCAGAAAGAGCAAGAGAAGTACAGAAAGAAGCAACAGAGGTACAGAAAGAGGCAAGAGAGGTGCAGAAAAGGTAGGAAAGATGCAGAAAGGGAACACAGGTGCAAAAATAGGCTAGTGAGGTGCAGAAGGAGGCAAGAGAACTGTAGAAAGAGGCAAGAGAGTTGCAGAAACAGGCAAAAGGGGTGCAGAAAGAGGGAACAGGTGTGCAGAGAGGGACAAGAGAGGTACAGAAAGAGGGAAGAGGGGTACAGAAAGAAGAGAGTGAGGTTCATAAAGAGGAAAGAGAGGTGCAGAAAGAGGCAATAGAACTACAGAAAGAGGCAAGAGAGTTGCAGAAACAGGCAAAAGGGGTGCATAAAGAACCAACAGAGGTGCAAAAAGAAGCAAGAGGGGTGCAGAAAGGAGCAAGAGAAATGCAGAAAGAGGCAAGTGAAGTGCAGAAAGAAGACAGTGAGGTGCAGGAAGAGGAAGAAAGGTGCAGAAAGATGGAAGAGAAATGCAGAACGAGGCAAGACAGGTACAGAAAGAAGAGAGGTTTATGCACTATTATTACCAATTTAACACCCATATTTAGAAATAAGTAACACGTGACCATTCCAGCTTTGCAAAGGGCCTTCCACCACGCTGTAACACGTGAAGCTGCATTTTTGGGAACATTTGAGCCGTTTGAGCTACAAACAAGGCTTTTTTTGTTAAAATCTGCAGATTATGCAGAAGATGATGGAATATTTGGCAAATGCGGAAAATGTTTAATTATGTGACAATTGGTGCAGCCGACAAAATGCCTAAATCAAGAATGCGTCCGTAGGTAGTAGAGTTGTAATGTTACGTAACCAATTAGTGTGCGAATAGAGCTGTATAGGCCAAAAAATGATGTATGGTATCAAAATCCGCTCTGGTGTTGAAGTAAAGAGATGAATGCAGGAGGGAAGGAGAAATTGAACTGACACGAGATGTCCAGTTGACAATAAAGCACTGCCAACAAACAACAAGGCCCTTTCCGTGCCTGAGCAGCCTAAACCTGAAATACCATTAACAAGATGCATTGGAACAGTAACTATAGTGTGTGTATGCTTCAGAGCATCGTGACAAAAAGCAAACACGCTCTCTCGGTACATGTGCATTTTATTTGTATTTCCCTTTGCAGCAATTGGATATTAGCGTGACTAGGGTATGGCATCGTTTTGTGAAAGTAAAGAAAACGGGCCCACACCCTCCGGCTTTGAAGCAAAAGAACAACTAATTAGAAAGCAGTGAGCTTCTTACACACCGTACCTGCTGCAGTATTTATAGCTACTTACCTGGCTTCTTCCTCAGACTTTCCATAGACTTTGTAACGAAATCAAATGGGATTTGAAATTTGCTTAAAGTTCTATGTTAAAATAAAAAACTTTTTAAAAAAATGCTAAATCCAAGATTAGGGCAAAGTTCGGGGTTCCTAACTGTATGCTAAATGGTACATGTAAACATTTTTTTGTGTGTGGAATTCTCACCTGTGGATTAGCTGTGACTGGGGCGGTGAGGCAGGAAGGTTACAGCAGAGAACCCCTTCAGCAGGCAGGTTCCTCCTGGCTGCTCTGCTGTATAAGAAAGGGCTCAATGAAGAGAGAGCCGGCGCAGCCGGAAGTAAATCAAAACCGCTCATAGTGATTTTGTGTGCGTGTGTGTGTGCTTCGGTGTTTGGGAAATAATTTGTGTATGTGTGGGGTTGTGCGCGCGTGTTTGTGGGTGTGTGTGCGTGAATGTGTGCTTAGGTGTCTACAGAAAGGTTGTGTGCGTGTGGTTTGCTTAGGTGTCTCGTCTGTGGGGAGTCGTGTGTGTTTGGATGTGTATAGGGAGTTTGCTTTTGTGTGTTTGAATGCGTGTGTGTAGATAGGGAGATTGTGTTTGTGTGTTTATATAGGGAGCTTGTGTCTGTGTGCCTGAGTTTGTATATAGCGAGGTAATGTGTGTAAGCGTGCTTGTATGTGTGGAAGGCTCTTTGCGTGCATCTGTGGGTGCACGTGGGCGAGGGTTGTGTGTACGGGACATTTGTGTGAGAAGGGTTGGGTGTACTTGTTGGAGACAGTATGTTTGATCTTAATATAGCCCATTCTGAGGGTTCTCAAGGGTTTTTCTTTTTTCTCACCAACTAGTAACATGGTGCCAGGCCTGAGCATGCTGCAAATTAATGAATACTGCAAAGTAGCAAGGGGAGCGTGGGCGCTTTTGCCCCTCTGGTGGGTAGTAAAAGAAAGCCACAATTGGGGTGCAATGGGCTGCTGACACCTCTGGGCTTCGGTGCTACTACTCCTGCTGCACTGTTGAATGCTAAGCCCCTGAACTGATATCATCACATAAGTAAAAATGAAACAGAGTCGTACCCTAGAGTCACTGTGTCCATTGAACACTGTGTGCGTGTAGTGACCTTTCCCTAGTGAAAAGGTGAAATCGACCGAGCTGCTTAATCGAGAACGGACAACAATTAAATAAAACAAAGTTAGCAGGTCGTGTATTCGTAAAGCATGTTTTTCTTTCACCTCAATAGAATGTGACGGTGATGAATGCAAATGTGTGTTACGTTGTCACTGTTTTTTGGTTTTTTTTGCAGTTTTATATAGCGCGAACTCGACCCGAAGGTATTGGAGCGTTTTGCATGAGCACTAGTTACGTCAATGCACATTCATTTTTTTGGTATGCACAGGGAGGTTAAGTGATTTGCCCAGAATCACAGTTCGTCTTCAGCAGTGCTGCTCGGCCCCCTCCCACCACTCCAGCCCTGCCAGAAGAGATATATCGGCCTCCCAGGACGGCTTACACGTTGCAGTATAATTGCAGTATGCAGTGTGCTAGCGGGAGTGTACCAAGTAAACGTGTTGCCTGGAAGCCTGTTTTGTTAAATGGACCAAAGTGTCTCTTGTGAAGAATCTACTGAGAGCTTGGGAGAGGAGGGGCTGCTGGAACGTCTGTGTATTCGACACTCCCCCCTGAACACAGCGTGATGTGCCCTGGCGGGCGATTTATAATAAGTCACTCTGTCCATTTTAAAGCCCGTTCTCGAGCACTCACTCACCCCTCCATTGGTTTCCAGAGCAATATATTTTCTAGTGAAAAGATTTGCAGTAACTAAAACGTCTCTCAGACTGCTCCCAGGCAGCTTCAAGTGTCCCGAGCACAACTTCAATTGATTAATTGCATTTGAACCGCCGTGGAGAAAAATCCTCCTACCTCCTGCTTCTGACCTCTGAGCCCCTCTGCCGAGCAGCCTCCGTTGTTGATCCCGGTGTCTTAAGCGAAAGTCGCCTCGGTGCCACGAAGCTTCATGCCAGCCCATTGAAGGAGAAGAGGCTGCCACGAACGCCAGCCACAGAACGCCGGCCGTGAAGGGGAGAGAAAGACCGTCAGCAGGACCTTCGTTTTCCGTGACGCGCCCGCTCACGTACGCCGAAACTCCATTACCGGGGGCGGGGCAGAGTCACCTGTGGCTACACGGAGGCGTGGTTCTCCGCAGCCATCCCGGAAAAGCTCCAACCTTCGAATTTAAATTAAAATTTTGATTGTTTTTATATTTGGTTGTCAATTAAATAAAATATTTCCTAATTTATGTATTACCTTGATGAATGCTTGTTTCTGTATTTTTGTGTTTTGCAGTTCAAATCATTGAAATTGCTTAGGCCAGGGTCTCTGGATTCCAATTCCAATAATCACTCAGTAAGGGTCCCCAGATTTCAATAATTATTCAGTAGGGGTCCCAAGATTGCAGTAATGATTAAGTCAGTATCCACAGAAGTTAAAAGGTTAAGAACCACTGCCTTAGATAATGACATAACATGTGTCAAAAATATCTCACACACGTAGTGTGTCTTACTGTGTACTTGTTCCACTTCAAGCTTTTTAAGCTATATACTAAATTGAAGCAGAGGCACTAGATGAGATGACAGTGGATGCAGGTTTCCAATATTTCATTGTATGAACCAGAAGAGGCTATAAATGATATACGGGCCCATGACACCAGATATAGACAGGAGGCCATTTGACACTGGACCTTCAACCAGAGACAAGCCAGAGCTTGAGACTGAGCCCTGCTCTCAGATGCTCCTATTTCTGCAGGAAGAAAAACCATCCCCAAGTCTGTCCTAAAGATCCTGTCCTCAAAAGGTGTCAGTTGACATTTCGGAAGATTGAGTAGTAGTGTTGTAAAGCCCCTAAGGTCCGATTCCATTTTATGTAGGCCTGACTCCATCATGGATAATGGAAGTTGCCAACGTCTCAATCTAAGACAATAGAAGTCCCCATCTTTCCAGATTTATGCAGAATCATTGTCATGTCTGCCATTTAATGCAGATGTCATTTGACCCTATCTTTCTAAGAACTGTGAAAACGTAAAGCCATCTGATTGATGACATAGACAACTCTTGATGCAACATTTGTCTGGGCCAAATATCTACTTTCCACTCTGTCAAGGTTAAATAAGAGCACATACAGACATATAACCAAAATTATGTAGTCTGAATTGACATCATTTTATCTTAAATGTTCATAAGGAAACGTCTGTGACGCACACCTTGATGCACATAATCTATGTCAGACATTGCGTAACTTACATAGGAAATGCCAATCTCTGATAAGATTTAATATATAACGACTACCACTTGTCAGGAGAGGTCTTCGCCCAGATCTTTGCCCAAGATTCTGCCAGAGAAGGTACTGCCAGCACACTTTGCAGATGCTAAATCTCACTTGAAGACAGAAGCCGAACCCCGAAGGAAGCCCGCAGCATGTGTTTGTGCCTTCACAGGGAACACTGGCTACACACCTCTGCTGATAAAGATAGCCTTTGCTGTCAACAAGGTATGCAGTGCATCTCTTCTCCCTAAGGAGCTCTAGGCTGCAAGTAGCTCTGCCTTCCATGCTCTCTTAGTGTAGCGCATAGAAGTAGGCATTACAGTGTTAGGCTTAAGATGACATTTTAAAACATGCTAGAAATTTTCGTTTTATTCTCATTATTTATAACGTGCCTTCTTGGTGTTTTTATAATATTCTGTTTAGTTGTTTTAGATGTACTGAGAAACAGATTGTTCCTTTAGTAATAAATACTTTTACTTAAAATTGTTTATTCATCTTAGTACAGTGTGTGTGTGATACTGTGAATAACGAAAAAAAGGTTTGTTGCTGTTTTTACTGTGCCCCTGATCCCTTTATGGGATTGTTATTAATCCAAAAGCAATGCCTCTATCTAAATTGCGCATTGACTAGTGTTTTGCAGGGCTACAATAATCTGTCTTTTACATTCACCACTGGTGCCTTAATCCAAGTTCACCAATGTCACTCGTGGGTGGGAAAGCATACCTTGTAGAGCTATGCCAAAGTCATAGCTTACGCAACAGTAGACCATTATGAGTCAAATGCTCCTGAAGAGTTTTAAGGCCTCCTATGGAAATGGAGCATGAAGTAACCAGTTGTCCCGCTGTGGAAATATGCACCATCCCTGGAGATGTAAAAGAACAACCACAGGAGCCATCCTCTTTAAAAAAAAATAAAGGCTAATATCTCTCCTGATCTCTTTCTTGATGGAGAACGTGAGCATGAAGCTGAAGAAAAAGCTGTTACAGGAATGTTTCCAGAAATGTTACCCATAAAATAAAAGGACTCCCCAAAATAGAACAATCATTGGCCACAACCGTGCTCCCATATATACCCACAAGAAAAAAGGGATTCATGGGCTGAAACCGAAAATATGTTACTGCACATGAGTGGGCAGGGCTCCACTCATGGTGCAACACTGGGAGATGCAGTTTCACGGGTTACTGTGTATTGCGTCCTAACTTTTAACACAGCAGTCTTACTAATGCCAGCCAACAGGTAATGACGCCATCAGCATGGTCAATATCTGACATTTCTTACCATCTCCAAAAACGGACAGTAGAAATGCCAACCACAGGGATCAGCACACCCCATCCTGCTAAGAAATTGCTTTCATGTTGCACACAAAACCTCTCTGCGTCCAGCACAAAAAGACGAGTGTTAAGATGGGAATTCAAGTCAAGGAGGGATCCCCAAGTCCTCTCAGCCAGAGACAGAAGACAAAAAGCAGGAAGAATGCTGGGTAAGCTGGCCATCTATAGTGTCCAAGTGGTGGGAAGGGTCAGCTAGCAGCATGCTTTGAAGTTCCTTTTTTTCTCCTGTCTTCCAGTTCAGAATATTTCATTAGTAATCATTGGGAAAAATGATGGATGGATGAAGGGATAATTCTTCCTTAGTCTTGGGGTGTGGTCCCTACCCCTGAAGGAGAGGCAGCCAGGATTTCTTCTGCTGGGCGTTGCCTTCCTCTACACAGGTTATCAGAGCTCCAAGAGTAAATAAAAAAATGAACACCATATAATTTGCAGGAATTTGCTTTTGTCTACTTCCAGGAACCACGGACATGAATCTGATTGATCAGTTTGATGACCACAAAGACATAGGGGCAACCACGAAACTCAATAAACATTTTCCTCTCAGTGCTCAACATCTCTATGGCAACCAGTTTTGGGAGAAGATGTTCTCCTGCTTTTGCGTATGCCAACTCAGTTCTTTTCACAGCACACAGGATGGGGAGGTAGGGCAGGAAGCCGCTCTTCACTGCAAGTGGTGTGTATGGTGCCCTTGCTTTTTGGTAATTTCTTTGGGCCGGTGTTATTCAAGACAGGTCACACAGTTGTCTGCTAGAACTGGTCTGTCCTTCTCTTTCTTTCAAGGTAGTTATTGGTGCCAGGCTGTGAAACTGGATTAGCAAATCATTCCATAGGGAGGTGAGAACTGACAGAAGCAGTTCAGGGGGAGCATGCGTGGATTGGGGAGACAGCACTCTCTCACTGCCAAATCTGGTATTTGTGAAGCACGAACTACTCACCCCTAAGGGTCTCAAGGTGCTGGGGGCCGTTGGGAAGATTAAGTGAGTTATTGCCCAGAGTCACAGGGTGCTGAGCTGAGCTTCCGCCGGTGCCAGGGATTGAACCGTGAGCCCTGCGCTCTGGAGTCAGCCGCCCTGGCCACTGCGCCACACCTCTCACCCTACCACTACCACTAACCCTATGGAGCGACCTATAACCCTAGGGGTTCCTTATATAGAGAAAGTGACCCCAATGCACATCCCAACCATCACAGGTTCTCAAGCACTTTTATACATGCTATACATATTTTCTACACAGTTTACCAAAGAGGGCCAGAAAGCTCAGGTAAAAAGGCCTGAACCATAGTATAATCAGTTCTCATCAGTCATTATTAGTGCCAAGGTCAGGTCATGGGAACATAGTCACCCACTTTAAAAGGAGTGTCTCTTTGGATGGGCCCCACTCAAGCAACATGGCATAAAGAGGGAGAGCACATGCCAGGAGACTTGATATAGGGGCCTCCTGAGCAATGCACAAATCTGGACTGCCAGAATATTAAAATAAGCAGGTTGTTGTATGGACACTGAGCTAATGAATTTCAACTCTGCTTTAGCCATGAAAAACCAGATTCGGCAATCATGTAGAGTTTGACTCCATTCCGGTATAAAAGCCACACCAGGTCTGGATCTCTCTGCTTGTTTTTGAGACTTATGAACAGGATGCTGCAGCATCTCTCCAGGCTGTAGCTCTTCAGACTCCAGCTCTTAATTCTCCAGATCACCTGAGCCCAACATTTCACCTGCATTCCTGTAGCACTTCATGATCTTCAGTGTTGAGGTGCTAGGACCCATCAGCTCCAAAGTCTCTGATGTCATCTTCCTCACCAAAACCTGGCTCAACCAGACTGAGGCACTTTCAAGACATCCCTCAACCAATACCAACCGCTCCTGAAAAAAACAAAAAGAACGCCCTCGCCGACCACATCGAAGCCAGCTCCAACCACAGCAAAGAACTCTTCAACATCTCTAGAGAGTTCTCCAACCCCTCAACCTCCGAAAACATCATCACCCCCTCCTAGGAACTCTGCGACACCCATGTAGATTTCTTCCATGACAAAATTGCCACCATTTACAAAACCTTCGTACCCTAACCCACTGCCGGCAACACTCTCAACCTCCTGGCTCCCACAAGCGCAAACCACGACCACCTGCTCACCACCTGGGACCAGCTCACCACGCAAAACACCACCGCCATCATGAAATCCATCCATTCTGCAGCACCCTCAAACCCCTGCCCCCAACATATCTTCAACCTCAGGAGCAAGATAATCAGCAACAAACTCACCGCCATCCTCAACACTTCCATCACCATGGCCACATTCCCCGAAGAATGTAAACAGACTGAGATCAAGCCCCTTCTCAAGAAACAAACTGCCGACCCAGGCAACCTCAAGAAGTACTGTCTCATTTCTCTGCTCCCCTTCCCATCCTTGAAAAGGCCATTAACCGTCAACTCACGGAGCACCTGGAGAACAACAGTCTTCGGGACACCTCTCAATCTGGATTCTGCACCAACCACAGCACCGAAACCACCCTAAACACTGCCACCTATGACATCAGAACCCTCCTTGACCGGGAAAAACGGCAGCCCTGATCCTCCTCAGCTGTATCCCACAGCACTGTCATCAAGAGACTCCACTACATTGGAATCAAAGGAAACGCCCTCAAGTGAATTGCCTCCTTCCTCACCAGAAGAACCCAGAGAGTTCGCCTCCATCCTTTCACCGCCGAACCCAAGAACATCATCTGCGGTGTCCCTCAAGTCTAGTCCTTCAGCCCCACTCTGTTTAACACCTACATGACTCCCTTGGCCAACATCGTCAGAACACACAGACTTAACATCATATCCCATGCAAACGACACCCAGCTCATCCTCTCGCTGTCGGAAGAACCTCCACCACCATGGCCAACTTCCACAGATGCATGACTAGCATCTCAAACTGGATGGAAGACAACTGCCTAAAACTCAACACAGACAAAACAGAATTGCTAATCTTCTGGAATAACTCCTCATCGTGGAACGACTTTTGGTGGCCCTCCAAACTAGGACCCTCATCAACTCTGACGGGCCATGCCCGCACCTTGGCATCATTCTGGACAGCAAGCCCACCATTAAAAACCATATCAATGCAGTTTCCTCCGACTGCTTCCTCACCCTTCGCATGCTCCGTAAAATCTTCAAATGGCTCCCCATCAAAACAAGAAGAACCGTTACTCAAGCCCTAGTCACCAGCTGGCTGGACTACGGCGACGCTCTCTATGTAGGAATCACAGTGCACTCAACCTCCCCAGACGAACCCACATCATCCCCCACCTCAGGAAGCTATACCAGCTGCCCATTCAGAAGAAAAGTAAATTCAAGATGCGGATCCACACCTTCAAAGCCCTACACAACCAAGTACCACCATACATCAACCACCGCCTGAGCTTCTGCCAACCTACCAGACTCCTGCGCTCCGCCTCCCTCTCCCTCGCTCACGTCCCCCCACATCTGCAGAAGCAACAGTGGAGGATGCTCCTTCTCCTATCATGCAGCAAAGTCCTGGAATTACCTCTCCCCTTCACCTCTGAACCACACCCTGTCTGCTGGAATTCAGGAAAGGACTCAAGACCTGGCTGTTCAACTGAATTCCCCCCCACCTACCCCTCGGCCACATGGTTCACAGCGCCGGGACACCCTCACGGGTGATTAGCCGCGCTTTACAAGTCCTGTTTGATTGATTGATTGATTGTTATGTTTGTGAGCATCACAATGTGAGAATACCTTTGAAACATTTCCAGGTAAAAGCATTGTTTCCTCCTTTTGTGATCATGAACATTCAAATGTTCACAAATCAGAGCTGGATAAACAGCTCATATAAGTTGAAAAGTTGTTTAAGCCTTGAAAACATACCACTCTGCGTTATGCATGAGTGGATGGGCCCTAGGTCTACCTACTTTTGCAGATCTCGGAGAGAGATGACAAAAGAAAGAGGCCTTTATCCAACCCCTCCTATCCTAGCTGTGACCGGGGGATACAAATGCACCAAGGGCTTTCTACAGGATGAGGTGTAAAGAATAAACTGCCTGGGCCTTGCTAAGTCGTTGGTGAAATGTCCCATAAAATGATATGGGAAAATGAACATCAAGGCAGCTGATGTGGTCAATCATCACCCTAATTCATTTGAGGTTTTATAAAAACAGTGCAACAGCCCGGATGTCTATTTGCCATATTGGTAGCTAACGGTCATAAAAAAGAAATTAGGTGGAATGCTCTAATTATAGCTCTTCTGCCTCTGGGTATCCTAGTTGTTAAAGGTCCTCTCCATCGGTATATGCTCTTGCCTGAGGCAAGGTCGTATAACTAGGGTGTAGGGCCTTTAACACTATTATAGCTCACAGCAGTGCACTGTAATGCTATATTACATCATGGAGCCATTTAGGCTCATTAATATACTCCTTACAGTCATTGCCCATTAATGTCTTGTATTGTCAATGGCAATTTGGGACCCTCAGTGACTGGGCTTATTTATAATCAGGGTGCGGGCCATTAATGCCTGAGGACATTAATGCTTTTTAAATCATGGGGTCACTAAGGCTCATTCCAAGCTGAAGGACATTGATCCTCATAGAGTCCAGGCTCCATTGACACTACAGGATTGGAATTAGAGAGACAAAAAGACAATACAATTAATTGAAAAAAATCTCTAGATAAAGTTTGGTTTAGATTGACATTAAAAGAATAGCACATATAGTAAAAAATGCAAAAGACCAGAAATATAGGATCTGTGTGCTCCTTGATCCTTTAGCCTCACCCTGCTGTCAGTTCCCCAGGCCAAATCTTGGAGCACAGAGTCTGCTGGGAGGGGTTTTAATGGCAGGGCCTCGCCAAATGAACTTTAGTAATGTCACACATCTCGGAAACGATCTTTTTTGTAATTGGTGGCCTTCCAGCTTTACCTCATCATAGCCCAAGGGGTTGGTCCCAGCGGCATAAGACAACATGATGCCCCCCTACAGAATGTGAAAAGGGTCCCAGAGCCCCCAATATTTGACAAATGTATGCTTTGGGCTGATTGGGGGCCCATGAAGGGCTGGAGCCCGACCCCTGCACTGCAGGGGCCTGTATTACTCCCCTGGTTGGGCTCCCGTACAATTGTTCACAGGTGTGGTTTAAATAGGGCTTCGCTGGATCTGTGACAGTCATAGTTATAGACTAGTGCAATAGAGAACTACGCACAGACTGGAAGCTCTGCCAGTACTCATCTATAGTTATACTTACTTGACATGAGTGTGCATAGCATGCCACTGCCCCTTGTGTCGTTTTGTAGCACTTGTCTACTTTGTTCAGTTTGTTTTGGACCAGGGATTAAATAAGCAGATGTGTTCTAAAATACGCTGACTAATCATTAGAGTGCGGGCAGCTGTAAGGCCTCTCTGCTACTGCCCAGTGAGCAGGCACACCACTGGACCTAAGCCATCTTGGTATGTGGATGGGAAATTGGAGCAGAGCAGCCCCAGCCCACCTTAAGTTTACCTGTTTGGGGGATGCTAAATAAATGTAATTTGTGGACATTCGAAGAGGGCCTTGACTTTCAGCCTGTGAATGAGAAACTACGTAGGTGAAACCAGGGGTGGTATTACCAAAAATGCCCCATTGACAGAACAGGCATGTCCTCTTTTATGCACCTGAGGCATTTTCCTATTACAGAAGGGACTGCAGATGCTTATATTGTATTGTATTGTAATTGCATTTATATAGCGCTTAGTACCCCTGACAACTCTTCGAAGTGCTTTTTCGGCGAGTAGCACGCTACTCCGGAACCCATGAAGGATTAGTGGTGAATTAGTATAGTGAAATATGAAAGTAATTTGAGTGGTGTCCCGTTCTGTAATACGCCGGTGCTAAATGTACACTGCCATGATCTCAAGAGGGTGTTCCCTCCTTTGCATGGGGGGCACCCAATGCGATAATAGAATCGTTTTGCCTTGGTGTCTCTGCCTTATTACAGACAGGCAAAGAGGCCACCAGGTGACACACAGTGAGTGCGCCTCCTGGGCGCCGGTACAGTCACTCCATGGACCTGCCTGCAGAGGGGTCTCTACCTCCATTTCACACAGGCCGGGTTAGGGTTTGCACAGTGAAAGGTGGATCAGCTGCTTCAAACCTCTGCTTCATCTTTTACTAAAATGCTCTTTCCATAGCAGGCATAGGTTCGCGCCTGTACTGGGAACAGTGCATGTGATTTGATACGGTGCACTGACCCGGTCTGCATCTGGCTGACAGACTTAAGTGGCTAACGCAGGACAGTGTGGGGCAGTGCACCATATCTGTAATGTGGACTGGGCTTATAATAGGTGGACAGTGCCCTGTGATTTTCAACATGCACTTAACCCTTCAGGCACCAGTGACCAAATTTAAAAGGGTACAAGCGGTCAGACTAGCGAAATGTCATATTGCTTCATTAACCATTACTAACTGCACTGTGAAGCTAATATATTTTGCAGTGAATGGTACATCATGCAGTGAATGTACACCTCTATATGCATAACTCCTAGTGCACATTATTAATACTTGTAAAACTCCCTTAAGACAAACTGAGTTCAGGTCTGTATACGTGTTACTCACTCTGCGTGTATTAACAGCTCTCTTCGTTTTGTGGGCTCCTGGCACCACCTTCACGCTAGCATACTTGTCCTGACCTGGTCATGGTTATTCGTGTAGGGATGATGGCTGGTTCTGAACTTTGAGTGCATGAGATGGGTAGTTAGTCATTGCCTACATGACATCATGTGCCCACTTGCATTCAGTGACAACTGTTAGTTTCACGAGTAGGTGATTGTGTGCCTCGTCATTCATAAGAGGTCTGGCAGTGCAGAGAGGTACAGTGGTGCCAGTGCTGTATGTGTGGCATAGGGGCATGTTGTTAGTGGATGGCACGGCGCATGCCTGTGGACTCAGCCTCACGTGTAAGTACTCTATTATTTTACTGTGTCCCTAAATATTCAACATTTACTGGTGTATAATTCAATCAAAAGTATGCTTCCTCTTAAAGTTGGTATGTTTTATGATTAATATAAGGGTGAGACAAGTTCAGGTTTCTGAAAATTGCGTTTTTCTTCCTCAGATATGTCAGTTTTATAGTTGTTTTTCATAATTGCCAAATTAATTTAAATTATAATGCGAAATTATGACCGCTCGCTCTTTGTCCTCTGTCTGTTGTGCACTAGTAGGTGGCTACAGATTGTCAGTTCAGGTATAATTAAGACAGCTAAACGTCAGTCGTAACTGGAGATTTGAAACTAGTGATAAACGATGTAATGCACTTAAAAAATATATGTACTTGCTGGAGAAAAGCAGCAAAGCAACAGCATCAATATAGATATCAATAATAAAATGGCCTTTTATTGTGGTAGTGCTACCAACAGTCAACAATAGAAAAATGACCCTTGTGTTCACCTGCTTGTACATTTTTGTTGTACTGTTAGTAAGGTTTCTTTTCATCGAGTACTGCTATTACTGTCCACGTTTTGTAGGCTATTCTGCATATGTACAGGTTCTGTTCTTTGCACAATTCACAATTTAATTTCTTACCAGTAATGTATATGTGCTTTTTTTGTGTTTGCTGTGGTACAGACTGGCATGGGGGCACTTTTTCAAAGACGAACTATGTTTAATATACAAATGTTTAATTCTGAACATGGGCACTTTGACAGCAATCTTAGAAATGGAACAGCATAAGGGGTAGCTCCCAGTTATGTGGCTTACCACGATCCCCTCAAATTGCTCGCCGTTCTTTATTTGGTTTGTTTGTGCCAATTCTTTGTAAGGGATGCCTCACAGCTTTAAGGTTCTTACTTTGTACAGTGCGCTCTGACAATGCACAATAAACATGATAAAAAATCATGTGTTTCATGTGCTATGTAGACTGCACAAAAACTGCCATTTTGCAGCCAGGTGTAGGCACAAATATGCGTGTACTAATCTTGTAAGCCTTTCTTTAGCGCTTAATCTTGGAGCCCTATGTTTGGAATGTGATTGAAAAGAAAGTAAGGTATAATGAGTACAGGAAAGCAGAGTCTTGTTCAAAGAAATGTGTTGCCTATTCCCCCACTTTCGGCTGCACGATCACGCACTTTTTATTTTAAAGCAGTGTTTACATTTCAAAGGTGTTAGTGAAAGCTCTACAGTCGTGTAAATGATGTAGAACTCGCCAAATAGTAATTCCAGGAGTAATATCCACAATGGGAGTAGATCTGCAGGTGTACAATGAGCTATATTTCAAATGTATATATTTAATGTTATTTAACATGTTGTTCCGTTTTACCATACTTCTCTTGTCGCCTGACACGAAACCTCATCCCACATAGGCTGAGCTTCAAGCACTTAGCCCGCAGGGCTACCTGTGTGGGTGAGCGCCTTAACACCACCACGGAGAGGTACTGTGCTCTGTAAATACTTCGTTACGATGCAATCTCATTTGTTTTTCCGATCTAGCCTGGGAAGAATTACTCAGACCTCACTTTTCACTTCGCTCTTTCCATTTTTCCCACCACTATAAGTAAGTAATACGTCAAATAATGTCTCTCTGGAAATAGAAGACAGTGCGATGGCTCTAATTGGGCTGTAGGTGGCAGTGTTGCGAGACCGGCTGGTCCTCTGACTCATTTGACATTAAGGTAACGTATTATTTACTGTACATTACACGGGCAGGCCGATTCTCACAGTATGACTAATGCGGAAGTTACTAGAAAGATCGTTTGGTGATAGCAGCCCACAGCAGACACATTCAGTAACACTCGCTGGCAGCAGCTGGAATAAAAGGAAAGGCTTACACAATTCACCTTTATTCTTTCCTAGCAAAGTACAAAGAATAGAGGAAAAGAAAATGTTAATTGGAGTGGAACCGAGAAACCGAATACACGTTCTGAAATTTCTCTTAGACCATGTCACTTCCTTTTAAGAATCGTCTTTGTTGTGGATTAAATATCTGGCACTCTTTCATTGTATACATTATACGTCCCTTCTGCTTCGCTGCCATCGCTCGTTTCACTTTTGCGCATTATTTGAGTTCTGTATAGCGCCCAGCAACGAGGTTATATATCTATGGAAGTAAAGGAGCTTTGCTAAGGTGACATCAAGACTATCACTAACCTAAAAGTCTGCTAGCAGCGAGCCTCCAGCCTCCAGCAGCAGCCCTGCGAACATTTTCACTCGATGCGAGGCACAAGATGGCTGCCAACACTTCCTGGTTTGAAGTGTTGGCAGCCAATTAGAGCCAAGCTCGTGCTGGGGGGGTTAGGCTCCGCCCAAATATATAAACATTTTTTTCCTTTAATATCTCAAAAACTACTGAACGATTTACACCATTTAAAAAAAAGGGCTCTTTCTGAACCAAGGGCTACCTTTTTGCCAAATTTGGTGTAATTCCGTTCAGCAGTTCGGGCTGTAGCTTTGTCTAAAGTTTCCAGTGGAAATTAACATGGGGAAAACACATTTTGGGACCCCCCTTTTTCCTCAACCCCTGCTTGACGAATCACCCCGAAACTTTCAAGACAGGAGCTGACCGGAGCGGGCCACTAGTTTTGAAAATTTCGCGAAGATTCGTCAAACGACGCCAAAGTTATTGGGAAACAGAAAACGCTTTTCCTATGGAAACTAGGTCCTAACTATAACTACCTACTGGCAACCGCCAGTAGGTAGGGTGACCAACCGTCCGTAAATTTCATGGACAGTCCGTAATTTTCACCTCCTGTCCATTGTCCGTGATAATATCTTTAACGGACGCCATTTGTCCGTAATTTTGATGATTTTAGGTAACAGCCATAGAAGTTGTGCCGTCAAACAATTAATGTTGTGCGTTTCACTCTCAGAAGCTACCTAGGATACGCTTGAAAGCCATCAGCCAATCCTAGTGCTCGCTGCTCCACTGCAGGACCAATGAGAACAGCTTTAGGGTGCCCAGGACCTGCAGAGCACGCTTTCGATCATTTGTTTCCTGTTTACACTACAGGGTCTGACTCCTGCGTTTTTGGGAGAGCAACGTCGTGTGCCAGGCCAGCAGACTCAGACCTTGAAGAACCGGAGCACAGAGTCAGCCACGGTCTACATTACACCCTACAAACAACTTCTCGAACATTCCATACGTTGAAAAAATGTGCTTTTCATGTACTTGTAGGTCTGAAAATTATACCTGTCTGTTTTTGTATATTTCTGTCTGTCTCTGTTCACTTGTGAGTGCCTATCTGTCTGTCTGTCTTCTACCAAGTGGTTTTCCTCTCTGTTTGTCTTTACCTGTTTGTGTCTGTCTGACTTCTAATTGTCTGTCCACCATTACGGACGGTTGGTCACCCTGGATTGGTGGGTAATGACATTACCGTAATGTGCATCGTCTCAGAACCCTCTGTGCACAGGGGGGGCTAAACCCCCGCCCTCTGCCTGTGTGGGAGGAGGAAGTGCCTTCACTGCTACAGAAGGCGCTCTTTATCGTTATGTTAACAGCTCTGCTCACATTCTTTGCCTGCCTAGCTGCTCGGACAGCAGCACAGAAGGCCACTCACTCCATGGACACGCCTGTCTCACTGTATGCCAGCCATTGGGTCACTGCCTTAATGGCAACCCACGCAAAGGAACAGGGCAACCGAATACACCAATTAGCACCTGTTTAGATAAATAAAACAGACAAGAACGGTCTCATATGCACTAATTCCATTAAACATTTTACTATTTCTAGCGACTAGCTACATAAAGTAATAACAAAGCTGTTTTGCAATTTTAAATACTCTGTAAGTTCAGCCAAAGCTGATAAGGTTCCATTACCCCCTGCAAAGAACTTCTCGAGTGCCACCATTTTGCCTTTCTGTCTGCCAACCTTGCTGTCTACCTACCTTCCTTTATAGAGCAAATTAAGCAGTATTAGCTATGAGATCTAAGTAAATACCAAGGAGCATGAAACTGCCATAGTAATGCTATCTATATCATCCCTTGTTATACTGTCTGGATTACGTTGGGCTGTACATCACAGTGTGATTCCATGCACTTTCTGCATCTCGGTGATAATATGTCTGATAGATGCTGCTTACGTGATTCAATTTCTGTTGCAGCATTAAAACTTACATAATCAGTAAAGCACAAGCCATGTTTGCTCCTACAACACAACATACTGCCTATTTGTTGGGGTTGTTCTCTAACAGGAACACAAAGCGATGAACGGCCACTCGCCTCCTTTGTAAGGGTTCCTAGGAATCTGTCAATATTAAATGACCTTGTTACTCACTAGGAATAAACACTGCTCCTGTTATGGTGCTTTCACGCGACGTTCATTAAATGGAAATGGCTCACACATATGTATAACATAGTCCCAGCAGTGGTCAGAGGAACCTGTTTCCTAGCATGTTAGGGAAATACTCAATAGTTTCTGCAAATATTCCTACACTGTTTTCTGGCACAGGTTTGAATTTCCACAAACATAAAGTTTGGGAAAGTGAGAGGAGTTTTAAAGAGAGAAATCCATACCATCCTTTCTTACAGTGGTATCCAACATAGAATTTGCTTCCATGAACCCACATGGGGCGTATGTTTCTTTACCTTGAGAATATTCCATGGCTTTATGTTGGTGGTGATGATACCAAGTAAGGTAGATTGTGGCACTGCCCTAGCGATTGTCTACCGGCCTTTTCTACTGTTTCGCTAGTACTGGATATCTCTCCATTTACTGGGTCTGCAGCCCATGACATTACCTGTACCAGTGCATGCTTACATAGTTGTTGTATTACACAATGGATGTAAAAGTACATTTTTTTACAAGGTTAAACATGAAGGAGGCTATTAATCTACCTTTCCTGAACTGCACAATAATGAGCTCTAGATTATATCCACTGTGTGTTAATGTTGCTTTTTCATGGCTTCCCATGCCACCAGTTTTATGTTGCCTCATATGGTTGGTGGGGTGAATATGCTAATGTCCAAAGGTTTACTCTTTCTAGCATGCTGTCTCATTGTCACTGTGGGGCTTATTTATGGGGAATTGGCGTAGGGCTGCGCTGCCCTACACAAATGTGAAAGGGCAGGAATGCACCGTATTTGTGCAACGTACATTCCTGTCCTTTCACCCTGTGCTGGTGCACAATGGTGCAAGGGTGTCTCCGTTGCATGCAGGATTGTTTTTGTGCAGGAAGGAGCACCTTCCTGCTTAAAAGCAATCCCGAGAGGCGTTTTTCTCTTTCTATGTGTTCAGGACACATGGAAAAAGGAGAAATACAAATATTTCTCCTCGTTACGTTTGCTCTAGGGAGGCGTAAGGTGTTGGCACTTTCCCAGGTTTGTGTGATGAATTAAATCTGGGGCAGCGTCAAAACCCATAGCTGTTGCATTGGAAAACCCACCGCAAAGCCCATGGAACTCTTCCCTGACGCAGAGTAAGGCAATGCAGCGACTTGCACTGCTTTGTATTACTCCATATCAATGAGGCAGACTATCACACATACATCACAGCCTTATGAGTTTTAGTTGAGAAGGTGAATGGGCAATATAGATGCCTTTACATTTAGTTTTCAGCTTGTCACAAGTGCTATGTGTTCAAGAATAGAGGACAAATGTCAGGCCATGTCTCCTGACAAATTTCTGCTTATTCCTTTAACATGTCGATTAGTATTTACAAAATTCTCTCACTTTGCAGTCAAAGACATAATAAAAATGTGGACTAGTTCACAATCATGTTGTGGTGGTAAGAGACGTGAAAACACAGGATGTAAGCTGTCAATTTTTTCGTAACACACAACAACTTTTAAATGCCTGTAAATGAACTTTTTAACCTAATATAAACTTATTTTGACTTGTATTTATGTTTGTCTATTTACTTACTTATATACTTTTGTGCGACCTCCTTCGTAATGTCTGTTAAACGTACCCTTTGTCCCGAATTTTTGTCCTGAATTTTGACCTTCTGTCCTGAATTTTTGTCCTGAATTTTGACCCTGTGTCCTGAATTTTTACACTCACCGTCCTGAATTTTCACCCATGCCAGTTGGTCACCCTACCAGTAGGTAATATATATATATATATATATATATATATATATATATATATATATATATATATATATATATATATATATATATTTGTATTTATTACCGATTGGCGGTTGCCAGTAGGTAGTTATAGTTAGGTGTTAGTTTCCATAGGAAAAGCATTTTTTGTTTTGTCAATAACTTTAGGGCCGCTTGAGGAATCCTCGAGAAATTTTCGAAACTGATACACCACTCACTTAAGCTGCTGTTGGTGATGTCATCAGTGATGTCACTGACCATGTCATGAGTAATGTACTATATGAGCTCATAAGCAGTGCATTGCAGGGGCACAGGTTATAGTTAGCTCAGCAAACTTTAACAGCTGAATTTTACTGGTTTTGTCTGACCCTAACTATAACGTCCCTGTAACCTCTAGTTTTTTGTGTGATTTTTAATGTTTTATAAATTCTATTTTCTAACAATAATGTCCCTGTAACCTTTGTTTTTTTCAGTGAATTTCTAACTTTTTTTAATGTTAATTCCTAACTACCACGTCACTGTAACCTTTGTTTTTTTCAGTGAATATATATATATATGTGATCAAGACCACGGACGTAGTAGAAACGCGTCTTTTTGCCTGGTAATTAAACAACACCTTTGAATTGATCAGCGGGCTCGTGGAGTTTCTTCGTTCTACGATTCTCTTCGCATATGGAATATATAAATATATATATATATATATATATATATATATATATATATATATATATATATATATATATATATATATATTACCTAGTATTAGTAGGTAGCTATAGTTAGGACCTCGTTTCTATTCAAAAGATGTTTTTTCTTTTGCCAATATCTTTGGCGCCGTTTGACGAATCTTCGCGACATTTTCAAAACTAGTAGTTCACTCAGGTCAGCTCTTGTCTTGAACGTTTCGGGGTGATTCGTCGAGCAGGGAGCGAGAAAAAGGGGGTCCCAAAACACATTTTCTCCATGTTAATTTCCATAGGAAACTTTAGACAAAGCTACAGCCTGAACTGCTGAACGGAATTACACCAAATTTTGCAAAAAGGAAGGTCTTATTTCAGAAAGCGTTCTATTTTTAAATGGTGTAAATCTGTTCAGTAGTTCCTGAGAAAATTCAAAAATAACATCAGTGATGTCATCAGTGATGTCACTGACCATGTCATGAATGATGTAATATGTGACGTCATGAGCAGTGCATTGTGGGTGCGTGAGTTATAGTTAGCTGAACTAACTATAACGGTGGAATTTCTCTGGTTTTATATGAGTGAAATGTCCAACTAACTATAACGTCCCTAAAACCTATGGTTTTTTTCAGTGAATTTCTAAAGTTTTTTAAATGCTAATTTCTAACTATAACGTCTGTAAAACCTATGGTTTTTTTCTGTGAATTTCAAAGGTTTTATAAATGCTAATTTCTAACTACAATGTCCCTGAAACCTATATTGTTTTTAAGTAAATTTTAAAAAGACGTGCATACTTTTTGTAGTGAAAAACTAACTGTAACAGTAGTCTGTTATAAGTTATAATTTAACAATGTTTAAGACTTAATTAGCACTAATTAACATTTAAATGTGGAAAATGTGTCACGCAGCAGCTATGATACCTGACTTCGAACAACAGCGTTCACAGTTCGATTCCCGGCTCCAGCGGCACGTTAGCCCACCACTATGTCACTGTGGGCAACACCTTGCTTAATCTTCCCAATGCCCCCGAGCACCGGCACACTTTTCCAGGGGAAGCTGTATGCTTTACAAATGCTGGCATTTTTTTAAATTTAAAACCATAGTGATGAGAAATATTAGCACATATTTTTTTTTTCTATTCTGAACGATATTTTTTGTTATGTCTTCTATTTAGAATTACGGCAATTAATAGATGTTTGTAGTCATGAGAATGGAAATGACACGGTTTGCTGGGTAACAGTTTTTAAGCTCTCCAACGTATGTACATATTAAGGACCTTATACGTGTTAGGATCGAAATCGAAACCTTTACCGCTTCACATTTTGTAACTTTTCCCAACACGTGCACAAGTTAAACAGTGAAAACGTGAGCACGTGTCAACTGTAAAACGTGACATCTAAATGGGCGGAGCCGCATCTTCCTTCCATAGACTACTCAATAACCAAAAAGTATATAAACCACACCCGTTCTTTGATTAGTTTTGTTTATGCGAGTTATTTACGTGTGTCCATTCTGTGATGCACGTTCCCTTTTCTAGCGTCGGATTCTTGTTTTTCGGCAACAAAACATATTCCAGAGTTGTAAGTTGTTTGATTATGGCATAGTAGATATTTATAATACGTAGCTATTTGTGAATATTTAAACATTTGTATTTCGAAAAAAGTGTTATTGGTTGTTTTTGCCATTTATATGTAACGTCAGCAGCTTGTTTTCAGAAACAGACAGAATACAGCAAACATTGTTCCTTTTCTGGCTCCTTTGAGATTATATAGTGTGACTTTGTATATTATAATATTGACACTGTATTTGACCTCAGAGGTGTTGGTGAATCGTCGGGGCGAAGACTAAAGATTTATATGTAACGTCAGCAGCTTCTAGTTTGTAGTCTATTTCCCCCTTGAGATCATATAGTGTGAGTATGTATATTATAATAACCACACATTATGATCTCAGAGGAGTTTGTGACCCGTCGGCGTGAAGACTAAAGATTTATATGTAACGTCAGCAGCTTCTGGTTCTTACTCTGTTTCCCCCTTGGGATCATATACTGTAAATATGTATATTAAAATATTGACAGTCATTGTGATCTCAGAGGAGTTTATGACCCGTCGGCGTGAAGACTAAAGATTTATATGTAACGTCAGCAGCTTCTGCTTCTTACTCTGTTTCCCCTTGGGATCATATAGTGTGAGTATGTTTATTGTAATATTCACAGTCATTATGATCTCAGAGGAGTTTATGACCCGTCGGCGCGAAGTTCAAAGATTTCGAAGTCCCGGATAAAAGAAGCTCTGAACATATTCACTGCTGGAAAGTATTTCATTATTGATCTTGTTTTGTGTTCATGGCTTTATTTTCCTTTTCTTTTTGTGTGCAATCAGTGTCACTCTGTATATTGTAGTAGAGTGTCATATTTTCACACAACAGGAATTGGAGATTTGTCGCCGCCAGGAGTAAACCATCTGAAATACAGCTAACTGACCTTTATAACTTACTAGATCAGATATTTTTAAAGTGAGAATATTTTTTAAATTGCAGTTTAAAAAAGATTGTTTGCATAGACACTTTCTTACTGAATGCCTTTGATAAACCCCACATTTTTTAATGATTTTTTGGTATTTCTGTTTTTCTCTGTTGTGGTTCCTATTCTTGTTCTCCCTATAGAATATATATGAATAGTAGTGAATATATTACTACTATCCTATATGTTCTTAAAGGAGTACGTGATTTATTAGCGGAGCAGTGAGCGACCTCTAAGCACTACGACTGAACTTTCCAGAGTTCTACAGAATAGAAATTGTAAGAAATGATGAAGCGTACATTTCTATGTAATATAAAGTCATTTGTGTTAAACAGTTTTTTACTTGTTATTGTTCTTGTGACCTGAGATGATGTAGTGCGGGAGTGTTTCTTGTAGCACTTCTTTTCTACTTTATCTGAAAGTAACTTATGCCCTCTTATATTATCAAGAATATGGGGCAACACTTTTACAAATTATAGCAGAAAAAAAAAGGGAGGGTGTGGCCACGCTTAAGGGATATTTTATGAATTGCGTTTTTATTTGTCACCTCTTTGATATATACAGCTTCAGTTTTCGAAGAAAGTTTATTTGTAATTGCTTAATAAAAACTGTTTCAAACCTAGTCTGAAATTTTTGCTGCGCAACTACACCTTCCCGTCAGAAAAGTAAACACCACATTCTAAGTAAATACTGCTACTGGGAAGTATCCCACCCGCAAACTTAATAAAAAGAAGACCGCAACACACTCTGTTATTTTCCCGCCGTAATTTGTACACCCCACGCCAATTATATAAATGGCCCTTAAAATATATAAAAAACTATTTTTACCTTCACAATCCCTGTTCACCACCTTGTGACCACTTTACAGAGTTAATAGTGTTCCTACCCTCCCCGCTACTACTTTGTTTTCACGTACTCCATTGAAGTGCATCACAAAACGCTTCACAACAGTGAAACGTTCCCAGTCAATAAAGAGCAAACTTGTACTCGGAACACTTTAGCCAATAAAATGTCCATGGTGTTCCGCACAGAGGGAGGGAATCGCTGCCAACACTTCTACTTTTAATGCTTCACAGCCAATGAACATTAAGCTTGGGAAGGTCCTGCTTGGAACACATTACCCAATCAGATGTCCCTGATGCTCTGCGGAGGGGGAGGGAATGGCTGGCAACACTTCTACTTTCAATGGTTTACAGCCAATGAACATTAAGCTTGGGAACGTCCTGCTTGGAACACGTCAACCAATCAGATGTCCCTGCTACTCCGCGGATGGGGAGGAAATGGATGGCAACACTTCTACTTTCAATGGTTTGCAGCCAATGAACATTAACCTCTGGAAGGTCCTGCTTGGAACATGTGAGCCAATCAGATGTCCTTGCTACTCCGCGCAGGGGGAGGGAATGGCTGGCAACGCTTTTACTTTTAATGGTTCACAGCCAATGAACATTGAGCTCGTTGTTGGAACACCTCAGCCAATTAAACGTTAATTTTCTTCACTGTCCGTGATTAAAGTGAACACCGCATTATAAGTAAACATTACTGCGCATTATATTAAAGGAAGGTAAAGGAAGGCTGCAATATGGCGCATTGTTATTTTCCCGATATCATTTCCACAGCCTACTGAACATTGCCACAATACCGCGCATCGTTGTTTTGCGGATGTGATTTCCACAGCCTACACAAAATTCACACTACCTGTGTGTGCACCCTACACACTGCTAGCCGCAATACGGCGCATTGTGTTCCCGACGGGATTTCCAGAGCCTACGCAACCTTGCCGCAATACCACGCACCGTTGTTCTGCAGACGTGATTTCCACGCCCTGCGCAACATTCAAACTCCCTGCCTCTCCACCGTACAGACTGCTTAAACTAAGACCACAGTGTTCCTACTATACCCTCTTATACAATTATTCTCTTATTTTTCCCCGTACGCCTTTCAACTCAGTCACAAAATGGCTGCCAACACTTCCTAGTTTCAACAGTTCGCAGCCAATGAGCCGCACGCTCGTGCTCGCAACGCCTCAGCCAATCAGATGTCAGAATTCTCAAATATCGATATCTGTAAATTTTGATATTTCTCTAAACTACTGAACGGACTTACCCCATTTAAACAAAGGTGTGCTTTCTGGACCAAGACCTTTCCCCCTGCCAAATTTGACGTACTTCCGTTCAGCAGTTTGACCTGTAGCCTTGTCTAAAGTTTCTCATGGGAATTGCATGGAGTAAACACGTTTTGGGACCCCCCTTTTTTCTCAGGCCCCCCTTGACGAATCACCCCCAAACTTTCAACTTAGGAGCTGATCTGAAAAGAGAAGTTTTTGTAAAATTTCGTAAACATTCGTCAAACGACGCCAAAGTTATAAGCAAATCAAAAACGCTTTTCCTATGGAAACGTGGTCCTAACTATAACTACCTACTGGCGACCGCCAGTAGGTAATATATATATATATATATATATATATATATATATATATATATATATATATATATATATATTATAGTTTTCACCAACAGCAGACTCACGGCCAAGTATGCACTCCTCCAGAAATGATCAAATACACATACTTTGTGGATCCAGAGTGATTTATTCGCTGCCAGCCAACCCAACGCATTTCGGCGTCTCCACGCCTTGATCACGGGTGATACAAATGGTTGTCAGCATGGTTTAAATAAAGCTTTAAACAAACAGTAATATAAAAGAAGGACTTTCAACAGTACTAATGACTTACAAATGGCAGCCATATTGTAATATGTGATAAAGTCAGAGAACCTCATATCAAAGCTGAGACACAAACACATCTGCAAGTCCGGAACATACAAATATAGGTACATCAATAAAATAATTCAATAAATTAATCATTTCAAAATGTCATACAGGATTGCCTATAAGTGGGTACCAATACAATATGCCTAAATAACCACAAATCAATACTGTGGTTAATAGTTTGTAACCAATACTCAGGTTAATAAATCAAAAAATCACAAATTTAGGGCCCAATTACGATAGCGTACCACCATGGTATTGGGAAAAATCCCCCCACATGGGCCGCGGCATTTCCGTCAGCCAAATTACGATGCAATGTACGCAAAATCATACCGCGGCGGATGGATGTCACAAAAGACCATCCACCACGGTCGGAAAAGCTGCAAATCTGACCATGGCGGATGTGGAAAGCTGTTCAACAGCTTGAAAAGTCCGCACCTGCCGTGGCATGACCGCAAGGCGAGTACGATGAGAATGCGGAGCTGACGGACCGAGCACTGCGTCCGACCGCCGCACACACACCTAGGCCAAATGAATGGCGGACGGAACCAACTTCACAACTATGCCTGAAGTGTGCCTGTACTCCCTGCCGCCCTCAATCACAACACACATGCCACAATGATACACCCCAACTTGCTCCTGGTAAGGAAAGCCATGCGCAGCATGGAAGAGACATCTGGAGGTCATCACCCATGTGGACATACCCACATACCACAGTATAAACCAACCCCTTCCTGGACCAGCATCCTTTGCACACCACAAGCAGAGACAGAGAGACAAGACACCATTGACTAACACTGCACAATATCACACCCACCTATCTACACACAACACCACTTTCACCCACACACTTCACACATCTCCACCACTACCTTGCACCCTGCACCCCTCATTGATTTGCACCATGCCCCCCAAGACAATGCCCAAATCCACCAACTCACAGTTGAAATTGATGGTAGACGAGTCAATCAGGGTAGAACCACATTTGTCTGGGCACCTGGTCCAACACACCCCACTTGCGCGCAAGAATCAGATGTGGGCAAGGATCCACAGCAAAGTCAATGCCACAGGGACCCCCCTACGCACTGTGCATGACATCAGGAAGCGGTGGGGTGACCTCAAGGGCCGGGTCAAGCATCGGGCCCAGAGGAACCACGCGCCGGTCCAGAGAACTGGTGGCGGCCCTCCACTTCCACCACTAACCCTCACCGAATGGGAGGAGAAGGTGCTTGCCATATTGCATCCAGAGGGTCTCACAGGAATCAAGGGGGGAGTGGAGGCTGGTAAGTATTAACAAATGTCTCCCATCACACTGCAATGTACTGTTGTGCACAACAAGTGAGCCTCAATCGCCAGCCCACATCAACCTCATGTGGAATGCATGCTTCCAATATGAATGGATCACAAGGCGAGCATTTCCTTACTCAGCCACACCTCACAGGTAGGTAGTCAGCTCATACACCCTGGCCTCCCGCCCAAACAGCATGGCCCACCCTCCCCACCCCACACCCATGTGTCAGTTAACTCCGTCGACAGTGCCTCCTAACAGGTAGGTAGCCATCTCACTGGGGAGGGGGTCGTTGAGCCCTGTCAGCAAGGCCACAAGGCCCTCTGTCTTCCCTCACAGACAGCATGGAGCCAAATGACCCCCACATCCCACACCTGGTAGCCAACTCTGGAACCCCCCATAAGTTGTAGGCAGTGCACATACAGCGAATACCATCGAGAGGCCACATGATTCACAGTGTCGGTGATGAAATCACATGTAACAGCAAAGCAGAATACAAGAACGCCATCACAAAAAGCCAATGTGCAAGTCCCATTGCCTCAAAGCAGAAAGACTCAAGTCAACACAGCACATGCATGGAAACCCTGTCAAACCTCACAAACCACAGGAGGCAAGTACAAAAAGCATAACACAAATCATGAAGCTGCGGCATAGTAGTCAGATAATCATTGAGAAGACACAAATGTCCAAGCATAAACTGAATCGGATGAGCAACAGGTTGGTACCAGAGGACATGTCCTTGGAAATACAATATCTGTACATATGATTTTGTTGCTTCAGCCATGACACATAGCCAACGAGCAATGTATGTACCTCCACAACACGTTTGACTGCTGACAAACTGTTATGAATGCATAATAATGCCAAGGTAAAAAGTAAGGCCATCTCAAATCAAATGTGCCAAACATGAACATCAAAGTTGTGCTGTGTACTGAACATTCTGAATATGTAACCTCTCTTCAACAGGTGACTAGCCAGCAACAGCAGGCGCCCATGCCATGGACGAGCCCAGCCACTCTACCCCCCAGGAAGATGAACCCTTGGATGCAGACTCCCTGGTCTTTTCGAGTGAGGAGGACCGACCTGGCCCCTCCGGCATGCTCAGGACAGCTCAGTCTCTGGCCCTCACTGTCCCCACCATCACCACCACCACCATGACTCCCACAACAGCTGCACCGCCAACGCAGACCCCTGCAGCAACGACATGTGTGGCAGCCACCTCCACCATCACCACCGCTGCCTCCAACACTGTCCCTTTTCCAGCAGTTGCGAACACCACCAGGCAGACCGGGGATGCTGGGGATGGTGTGCGGTGGCAGCGCCTGGCACCGCCACAGGTCCGTGGCAGCAGAGCAGGTGGGAGGCCATCTGGGGGACAGCCACAGGAGGACAATGAGACTGAGGCCCTGGACACCGTGCTAACTGTCCTTGGTGCATACCAGCAGAACCAGGGACAGATGGGCCAGGGCCATGAAGAACTGCGGGAACTCCGATGGCTGCAGAGCTCCATGGACACTCGCTTGGGACAACATGTGGAGTACATGGGCCAGCTTTTGGGTGTCCTGAGGGACATGCATGCAGCTCAAATCGCTGCCAACCCCCCCAGGGGCCAGCAGGAATATAGTCACACCACCACAGCAGCGGCCACAGGGAGGGGTGAGTCACACCACGGCGAATCTTCAGACACCTCTGAGCATGCAGCAGGTTCCCCCCCAGCCAAATGGCAGAGGGGCGTCCGAAAAAGACCCTGGGAGGATCACGTGGCACAGCACCGTGCCGTACCAGTTCTCGGAGCAACCGCTGATGTCACCACTGTAACACCGAGCATTGACTGTCGTTGTAAATACCAAACCACATTGCCACAAGGATGGGAGTGTTCGCGTGGACTTTGGAACTCTACCATTGTGTGTTCTACCCTAACTATCCGTGTACCATCACGTCCTACTTCACCCCTCACCTGTCACACATCGCAAAAACACAACTCACAACAGTATGCCTTCGTGTCAAGAGCATTCTCATCACAGTAAGTAGCATGTTGACTCACATTGCAATGTATCCGAATATGTAAATGGGAAAATCCATTGAGAGAGTGGAGGAACCTGGAAAGACACAAGGAAACAACAGTGCGTTGCCATATTATGCAATAACCGCAAAAGCACACCACGAGGCAACACTGTACAATATGCACTACAGACAACACCGGCAAACACCATCAACATGGACAGCAGGGGGACTGGAGTACACAACTGTACCTCGAGTCCCAACACAGTTTAGCCCTTAGCATCCTGGTGAATGCAGTCCAGTTGAAAATCTTACTTCTGTTACCGTTGTCGTGTGTCACCTAGGTTGGTGCAGGTCAGTGCTGTGAATCTCTAGACACATGTGTGTCGCGTTATCCTCCCACATCAGTAGGGGTAAGATACATTGTGATCAGTGTCTGCTGAGGAAGCTGCCAGATTCTGCTCGGGTCACTGTACCTCTCCCTGCCCAACTCAGGTGAAACACCTCAGTCACATGACAAGTAGGCATCATGACTGAACTGCATTTCCCAGAATGCCAAGGGGTGAACTGTGCTGGGAGGTGAAGCAGTGTGCTCCCATCCCCCTAATAACATCATCATGGACATGACGGAAGTTGTCACAGATCACACAGCGCAGAACAATGAAATCCTTAGCAGTGTGCCCACAAGAGCCAGCATCACAAAACATCCTGTCATGTGGACGATGGAGACATTGTCGCATTCACACACTCAAGTACTGTTGTCCAGGGATTTCCATGTGACATGTACGATCTCTGCATGTTTACCCACATGTACACCAGTCCCTGACAACATACCCACACAAAATCTGTTTTACAAAGGAAGTTATCTTCTACTGAATGGGCACAAGTGCTGCGGTCACAGGGCAGGCATCGCGTATATAGGAACTGTTGCATGCCGTGTTCCTTGCTGTAGCAATGTCCTCCTCACTCCCCCATATGTGATTGTGGATATTCATTTGTGGCCTCACATTCCCACAGTGAAAGCGGACTTCAATAAGTGTGCAGGCACAATGGGCTTCTGTTTCAACAAGTAGTCGCTCCCACATCAGCCCAGAAACCTTCGAATTCCAGGTGCCTTGACCGTCCCGGGCGATTCAGTTGCTGCTGAACACGGCACTCCCACTTTTTTTACGGGGGACTGACACAAGAATCATCAAAAGCCTCTGATACTGAAGGCCGTTGCACACTTTTTTGAAACATGTGGGCTCTGGCCTTGTCCCTTCGTTACATTCGATTTCAGGAGTTCTACCTGGTGTCATTCCTCCAATTTCCAGACTGCATTTAGCGGTTTGATATCACTACTCGTGGCTGTACAGCTGAGCACTTGTTCTAAGAATGCTCTCACGCCATGTCTGCCCATCCTGTGGTCTAGTCAAACCCCAGTCAGCTGCAACTGTACCGTGACCGCATGCATCTCCTCTTTGGATGTGTCCCATTAGCTGTGCTACGCATCAGTTATAGGCTAACCTTCCGCTATGCCTATTTCACCTGCGTGTAGCCTGTGTTCTACTGCCGAAGATGCCCCTTTCAGTGGTCCATGGATGTCTGCCTTTCCAACACATCCCTTGCTGCCCTGGATCATGAGCTGTGGGTGAGTCCTTTGTTGGTCCATGATCAGGACTGCTCTGGTGATACACATTTGTGGGATGCCTTTCAATGTGTCAGACAGGCTAACAGCTGCGCATGTGCGTTTGCACAAAGGCTCCTGTGCCATGCCTACATCGAACCTCTCCCCGGTTGCCATGGGAGGCTCCTTTCATCCTCGTGGTGCGAGGAGCACATCTGTTCCTTCATACTGCTGGATTGGATGGCGGTCCTTTTTGCTGAAGATGATTTGGATCGTCTTTTGGAACTGATTGCCTTCGAAGCTGCCTGTGCCTTCTTGGATTCGTAACTACTTACCAGCAACAGGAACTGTTGGTGACTAATTCAATGTCCTTTTAACTTTTTCACGCCTACTAACAGGAATTGTCATTCAGCTCTCTGACTTTTGCCCTATCTGCATCTGCTTTGACTCTGCTGACCTCTGCGGTCTGTTTCGCTTGTTAACATAGACCTGAGCAAGGGGAGCCTGTCATCTGACCGTCATGGACATTGTCGACTAGCATGAGCCCAGCTTCCATCATGCAGCTGTAGCGCACGAAATTACAAGGTGTAGTCATTTTGCAAGTACATTAGTATTTGTCTGTCACATGAGAAGTGTCTGCAGAGCTTGTTCTCTGTGCTGTCCAGGAGTACTGCCTGAACATTCTATCAGTGGTCGGAGGACATTGTCCGTTGTCATTCTGTTCTGGTCAGGCCCTAGCACCCCCACCCAACAAAGTGTCACAGCTGCTAGAGGACATGGGTGCCTTTTAGATGTCTGGGGAGGCGGGATAGTTGCCCCACACTTGGAGAGTGATCCATCCAGTGATGAGAGCGACACAGCACATGGGATGTACATTTCACCATGTATTGGCTGAGGAATGGGGTCTGCTGACAAAGCCCATAGACTGGGACATCTCTTACAACTCCTCCCAGCAAGGGGTGGGGGGATATGCTCATGGGTCTTCGTCCAGAGGGATTATTGATATGACATGTTGCTTCATGTGATATGGATGTGTCACTATGGTAACTGTTTTTGTACTCATGCATTCTCAACTTCTCGTGGCACGTATGTTGCCTGTAGTAAAAAAAGCACATTTCAAAGTGTTTCTTGTCTTCAACTTATCGACTTGTGTACACGCGCTTGAATACCTCTGAGTGAGGCACTATAGCAATTGGTTCCTGTGCTAATTGGTGTTTCTGGGTGCTCAGTCCCTGCCTGCCCAAGTTCTCCAATCCCATGCATAGTCCTGTATGTGTACAAAATGCTAGTAACAAATCTCAGAGTTTGTGAGGCAACAGCAAGGCACGCAGACACATTCATAGTCACTCATTGTTAACTTACACTCAACAGAAGTAGTTGACGATGAGCTGTTGTCGCTGGTCAAGGCCTTCTTCCGCACCACTGTCATCATCACAGGGCATGTGTGGGTTGGGTGCGGGGGGCTGTGGCTGTTCATCGTCGTCCAGAATCAGGGGGATCCTTCTGCGCATGGTCAAGCTGTGTAGCATGCAGCAGGCGACTACCATCTGGCATACCTTCTGTGGTGAGTACTTAGGTGCACCACCAGTCTGGTCCAGGCACCTAAATCTTGACTTCAGTAGTCTAATCAATCAATCAGGGAATTGTAAGCGCGATACTCACCCGTGAGGGTCTCAAGGCGCTGAGGGGGGGTCCGCAGATCTGTTTAGCTGAAGAGCCAGGTCTTGAGGGTCTTCCTGATGGTGTTCAGGGAGGGGGCGCGTCTGATGTCTGCCGGTAGCTCGTTCCGGGTCTTGGCTGCAATGTGAGAGAAGGATCTTCCGCCTGCTCTGGCTCTGTGGATGCACGGGATTTCGGCCAGTGTGAGTTTGGAAGATCGGAGGTTTCTTTTGGGTACGTGGAAGTTGATTCTGTCGTTGAGGTATTTGGGTCCGTTGTTGTGTAGGCATTTGTAGGCGTGAGTGAGGATTTTGAAAGTGACTTTTTTCTCCATGGGGAGCCAGTGGAGACTTCGTAGGTGTTGGCTGATGTGTTTGTGTCAGGGGATGCCGAGGACGAGTCTGGCGGCGGTGTTCTGTATTGTTTGGAGTTTGCGGAGTAGGAACTTGTTGATGCCGGCGTAGAGAGCGTTTCCATAGTCCAGTCTGCTGGTGATGAGTGCGTGGGTGACTGTCTTCCTTGACTCAGGGGGGATCCACTTGAAGGTCTTGCGGAGGATGCGGAGGGTGTTGAAGCAGCTGGAGGTGACGGCGTTGCCCTTTCGGTTCATGGTGAGTGATGAGTCGAGTACGATGCCGAGGTTCTTGGCGTGGTCTGAGGGGGTAGGTGGGCTTCCAAAGTACGCACCAACACACAACGTGTCCTCCCATGTGCATCATTGTATTGTACTTCCCCGGCGTTGTTGGATTCCGCAGTGGGGACAGCAACCACGGAGCAATGGGATGCCCAGAGTCACCTAGTTGTGAGACAGACAGGCAAACAGTGTGATCTGAATGTGTGGGGAGAGCAGCATGTCACACATACATCACAGTCATTGACACAGCCCACTCACCAACAAGCCAGGCCCGCTCGGGGTGCAGATTGGCCATCAATTGGTGTATGGTGCTGTTCCGCAAGATGTAGGAGTCATGTGCCGACCCAGGATACTTTACACACACGTGTGAGATGATCTGATCCGCCTGGCATACCACTTATACGTTGATGGAGTGGTGGTGTTTGCGGTTCCTATAGATGTGTTCACTTGCCTGTGGTGGAACGAGGGCAATGTGGGTACCATCAATGGCTCCCACAACATTTGGAATGACTCCCAGGTCATAGAACTCCCCCTTCACAGCTGCCAATTCATCCCTCCTCGGGAAGTGGACATGTCTGTCCTTGTAAAGCATCAATGCTGACAGGACGTCACGCAACACCATGCTGAACATGGGCTCTGACATCCCCTCGGCGCTGGCCACAGTGTACTGGAAAGACCCAGTACCGGAGAAATGCAGTGCAGCCATTACCTTCACTGTAGCAGACAATGCAGCCGGATATTTTCTTTTGGGCTTCAAATGGGGCTCCAACTGGGCACACAAGTTTCGTAGTGTGCGGCGATCCAAACGGAATCTCCGGATGATTTTGATATCCTCCATTGTCGCCAGGTCGGGGACAGGTATAAACTTGGTGGTCTCCTCCTACGTATGTCAAGGTACACAAGCATGGGCTGAGTTCTAGATGAAATGTGGTGCACAGCTTGCCCAGAGACTCGCACAACCACAACATTGACAGGCCTCATGGTCACGTGAGATGCACAAGTGACCTGCATTCAGACGTTGTTTTTCTTCACTCACTCGACACACTGACACTACGACATCCAAAGACGTCGATGTGTATGGCATATGGTACACTGCTAAATCAAGGATGAGCTGCCCTGTGGTTAGATGGCACAGCAATAGTGTTTCCCAGCATCAGTGCTGAGTTGCATGTTGCTGCTGTCACTGCATGAGCGCAAGCTTGAGTCCCACAATACACAACAACATTACGGGATGAGGGCAGTGAGTGATATCTGGACAACGCAACATGGTTGTTCAGCACGGTGGACAGACACATGTGGACATTGTGGGGGCAGTCCTGCATGAGTGTGTGTGGTATTTGCGTAACAGACATTGCAATGTTCACCTGAATGAGGCACAAATGCACATGGATTGTGTATACATGCCCACATGGCTGACAATGACCGATGATGTCGGTCAGAGCTATGTTTGTTTGTTCCAAATGTGCACTCCTATGACGTGTGTGTGAACATTTACAGGCAATGGCAGCTGTGCACACTGCACGCCACACCAGTACGTATGTAGGGAGTGCTAGGGGTTACAAGTATGTCTGATTTGCAGACAGTAGACACCTCTGATTGTCTGCCTACGTCACTGGCCCTTCACAAGTCGACCCCTGTCCAAGGGACGCTAGTCAATTGTCAAGGGATGTACAAGCGATGTTCACAGGTTGGATGTTTCATTACACAACATTGGTACAGTGCAAGAGACCTTTGTCCTTTTAGACTCCTTCCCTCATTTTGGTCCATGCTGGCCACGGGGCATGACTATGTATGTACTTTCACTCTCATTTTCTTGGACATGCCATGTGTGTGAAGACTTGACTCAAGGGTCACACTCTCTCATACCTTCACAGTGTAGTGACCTGCTGGTCACTGTTCTAGTTGTTCTGATGTACCAGCCACTCCCAGAGGGCTGGCTTAACCCCCCACCACATAGCCACCCAGCACAGGCGTCACTGGACATGTGACCCTGCCAACAAACGGGGCCGGACGCACGTGCCCTGGGCCAGGTTTCCTATACATGTACGGTGTCTGTGTGGTTACTTTATGTGCATGGGGGCCTCGTGCCCCACAACATTACACATGGGGTGCACCAATTACTTCAGGCAAATGAGTTATGATGTGTGATGTCATTTGCATGGCGCCAATGCAGATGCAGTATGTGTTCGCATGCGCGGTAGCTGGCATCCGCAGCGATGACACGCATTGGCCCCAATTGGATGATGCAGGGTTGCAGTCGCAGCTTCCCGGCCGCCGCGGTGTGGCAACCACAATGCGAATGAGCCATCGGCCAATGGGGCCCTTCGGCGTACATATTTTGATATTGCTATGTGCGCTCTCTGCAATTGCGGGGCTCGGCATTGGCCCCAATTGCCTTCAGGGGCCCCAAGGGTCACTCATGGGGATTGGGTGGGCCTCGCACTTTGCATTTGGCAGGTTGCCACATTCATCGTGGTGCTGCCACGCTTGCTGGGAGTCGTAGTTGTTCAGGGGATGCATGCGTGGAGATGTTTGGTACATACCTCTGCTGTTGGGCGTGATGGCATCTTGTCTGCGGGAGGTGCAGCAGGTAGTGCAGCGGGAAGGCCTGTAGCGCCGGATCCATGGCGGCACCGGTGGTTTAGATGGGTTCTGTATCAGCTCTTCCTCTCCGTTGTTGTGTTTCCGCCATCCGCAACATGTTGGTTTTTATGCGGCGGTGGGAATGGCTGTTTGCCACATCGTAATCTGGTTGGTGGAAGGAACGTGTTTCCGCACGCCGGTCTTGCTCTGTTGGCTCCATCCGCCACCCTTGCGTACGCAAAAAACGTGCGGGCCTGAAAGACCGCGGCGTACGGAAAATGGCCTCTTTTGGACCATTGTAATTCGGTGGTCGCAATGACCGCACCTGGGGCGGGAAGGTGAACATTTTCCGCCACCATCACCGGTGCGGATGGTCTTCCATCCATCATCGTAATGAGCCCCTTAATCTTTATCACACAAAATAGTTCCTTACATATGCATAATAATGAACTAATGCACTTATATTGCAACCTCCCTGATATGTATGTAAACCCCATTACTCTCTATAACAAAGTGCTATGTGCTGTGTTAATTGTGTCTGACATCTTTTTCACTCTTTCTTTAATACAATAATTGATTTTATTTTTTTATATTTTTTATATGTATTTTTTAATCAATTTTTCTGACAATTTCATCAATATATAGACCATTTAAAATGGTATATAAGATTACTACTTTGACTCATCAATTAAAGTGCACATGTGCTACAATCACCAGGAATGTTATCATCTACTGGTTGAAATGGAGAAACTCCACTTAGGAAGTGAACAAGGTCATTACACTTATAGAGGAACAAAGAAACTAGTACACAATTAAGCCCCAGTGGGCATGCTGTAAAATGCTCAAACTTAGTAAGAAGGAGTGATGTTAAATACCTCACAGAGTACCTTCTTTACAGCTTCAAACATCTAGCATATTAATAACAATTATACGTGTGCCTATGTTCACTAACCATATCCTAAATTTCACATATCTCCCCATATTAACTCGTATAACATAATTACAATTACATATCATACATAATAATTCATTCAGTTGTTACCAACAAATATATAACTGGTTTTATAACGAGAAATTCGATTGGTGACCCCATTTCAATTGCTTGAGAATCATTTTCAAGGAAGTGCATCGCCAAGAACCTAGATGAAACAAACACATAAATATTATAAACTTCCAAATGTCCAAGTTAAAAAGTAAAGTGCTGTGTGAACCTAAAGTGCTATATAAGAATTAAAAACTGTTATTCTGTCAGAAGCGTATTATAAACTATAAAATCTATGGTTGGAATGCCACCATACCAAACCCAAGACAATATTTTTAATCACCTAATAAGGAGACAAGCTCTTCATCGGAGTTCAAACCCAGTGGTATTTTAGTATCCAGCTCTAATATGTACCTACACTCCAGCTGCCGCAATTTACGAATCCTGTCACCACCTCTGATTGTCTGAGGAACACGATTAATGGCACAGAATATGAGCAGATTGCTATTGCTCCGATGTGATTCCTCAAAATGACGAGCCACCGGATATTGCTTATCCTTATTTTGGATAGCTCGCATGTGTTCCAGGATGCACTTCTTAGCTGGAAACATCGTGTTGCCCAAATAGAATTTCTGACAAGGGCAGGTAAGTACATAAACACACAAATCTGATTGACAGGTCAAATGTTTGTCAATGATTTTGGAGGATTTAGTGACAGGGTAGATTAAACTCTTTACATTAACGCTATACTTGCATGCCTTACATGCCATGCATGTATAGAAACCCTTCATGGAATTAGCACCCAATTTGACTTCAATTATCTCATTAACACAATGTCTGTCACTCAGGGAATTCCCTTTCCTATATGTAATGTTAGAATAGTCACCCAGGACATGTGTCAGTGTGTTTTCAGTTTTTAAAACATCCCAATGTCTGCTAAAACTTTTCTTAATTTCTTGTGAGCAGATGTTGTAAGTTCTAATAAAACGAATCGTGCTATCTTCTGAGCCTTCTCTTTGTGTTTTAGGTTCATGAGCAGTCTCCTGATCTATTTTAGCTGCTCTATTGAAGGCTTTGGCTATATCTACTCTCTTATAGCCTTGCTCTAAAAACCTTCCAGATATCCTCTCACATTCCTCAGCAACATTTCTGTCTGTACTACAATTTCTGCGAGACCACAGAAATTCCCCATAGGGGAATTCTACTAATCAGACTAGTAGGGTGACTACTATTAGCATGCAAAAGGGTGTTCCCTGCTGTTTTTCCTGAATAACTTAGATGTCAATTTCCTGTCCACAACCTTTATCTGTAAGTCTAGAAATGCGATCTCTCTGTCACTCTATGGCTCTCAAATTTCAGATTAAATTAATTGTTATTGAGCTTCTGAATAAAATCTTCTGTCTGTACTTGACTGCCTTTCCAGATAATAAAAAGGTCATCTATAAAGCAAACCCACATTTTTATATGGTCGCCATAATGACAGAAGCTGTTAGGCACCTGCTGCTCCCACCAGCCCATCATCAGATTCGCATAGCTGGGAGCAAAGCAGGTGCCCATCGCCGTACCCTGTATTTGTCGAAAGAATAAGCAGTTGAAAATAAAAAAATGTTATTAAAATACAATTTAATCATGGTCACTATCATCTCTGAGTGTTGGAAATAAGACACAGACCTAGATTTCAAAAAATGTCTGCACGCAGTCAAACCGTCTGTGTGCTTGATGGAAGTATACAAACTACAAACATCCAACGTCAGCAATAGGAAATCCTCCTCCCATTCCACATTTCTGATTTTATGTAAGAAATCCTTGCTATCTTGGATGTGTGAGGGTAACGTTCTAACATATGGGTGCAAAAAATTATCAACATATTGGGAAGTATGCTCCAACAAGGACCCTGTGGAGGAAACAATCAGCCTCCCTGGTAGATTCAAGGCGTCCTTGTGGAGCTTCGGCAACAGATACAAAACTGGAATTTTGGGAAATCTATTAAGAAGGAAGGCATACTCATCCCATTCTAAAAGACCCTTCTTTTGCCAGTTACTCAACATCTCATATTATCTTGTATTTGAACTCTCTATGCTTGCTTTAGGTACTGTCATGTAACAATCTTGATTGCCTAATTGACGTATGCCTTCCTTGACATAATTTTCAATATCTAGCAACAAAACATTCCCTCCCTTGTCTGATTGGCAAAAAAACACATTTTGATCACTTTGTAGATTTTTCAAGGCAAACCTCTCTTGTCTGGTAAGATTATCTTTCTTCCAGCATGATGTTTTAGCTAGACCTTTAAGATCTTTCACCATTAAAGCTTCAAAAGTATCAATGGCACAGGAGGGGAGAGAGGGGTTGAACGTAGACTTGAGCTTAAAATTATTCGAACAGCTCTCATTAGTAGCAAAGCCTAAGTCGATATATCACCCTGCACATGGTCAGAATCTTCCATATTATACTCCATTATTGTATGTATGTATCCATGTAATTGATAGTCAAAGCATGGGGCCTGGATTTAGTTGGAGGATTGGTAACAACAGAGGATTTCACTTTCAAGTTATGCCATTTGCATAGCTTTAACTTGCGTACAAAATGATATAAATCTATCCTACTCTGAGAATAGTTAAAAGGTGTGCTCGGACAAAAGTACAAACCAAATCTCAATACTCTAAGTTCCATTTCACTCAAATTACGTTTCAATAGATTTACCACGTTCATCTTCATTGATTTTTCTTTTGTCCCCTTGTCTCCATTCCCACTGGGGCTGCTGTTGTTCCTGTTCCACTGGATTCTCCTTTTTTTTTGCAGATGACAGTTTTTCTTCAATTGTTTTTCCTCTGCCTCTGCCTCGTACACTTTGGCCTTTCCTCGCCCCCGTCCTCGAGCCTTCTGCCAATTCTGTTGGTTTTTTCCTTGGTTGAGTAAACGAAATTCCTCCCAAAATTTGTCGGGCATGCAGCATCTCTTTCTCTCCCCAAGCTGTCATCTTCCAAGACATCACTCTCACTTGCGTCACTTTGGGGCTCACTGGAGACTGGATTTTTATCATTCAATGGGGTCTTGGTGTTGTTACGCATGGTATCATGAACAATGCCTCATGGGGTACTTTTACTCCCCTCAGCGAAAGAAACATTTACAAATCCCTTCTTAGTATCAACCCTTCTAATCACTTCAGTGATCCGCTGCCACCGACGGTATTCAAAGAAATCAAGGATGCCTTCATCCCCATGTGGACAAAGATTGTCAAGGCTTCATTGTCACAAGGCCCGATCCCCGAATGCCTAAAAGCAGCTCAGGTAACACCCATTCTAAAAAAAACTAATGCAGACAGATCTGATCTCAACAACTTCCGCCCTATCTCCAACATCCCCACTCTGGCTAAGCTCCTAGAAAAATGCGTGCAATCGCAACTCTGCGCTCACTTGGGGAATTTCCAACTCCTGGATCAACATCAATCTGGTTTTCGAAGTGGCCATAGCACGGAATTGGCGATCACTCACATTATGGATGACATTTTAAAAATGCTAGACCAAAACAAATCTTGCCTCCTAACCCTCCTTGACCTTTCTTCTGCGTTTGACACTGTTAATCACAACATCGTTTTATCCATTCTTGAGCACAGGATGGGCCTTTCCAGACTGGTATTGCAATGGTTTTCGTTCTTCCTTAACAACAGATCCCACAGAGTCAAGGTGAATCAATCTTTATCCCAGCCCTCTACAGTCTCCATGGGGGTCCCTCAAGGGTCAGCCTTATCTCCCATACTCTTTAACATATTCATGGAACCGTTAGCAAATGCACTAAATTCCACAAACATTCTTTTTCATATGTATGCGGATGACACGCAACTTTACCTAAAAATCACATCTTCTGAAGACTTCACTTCACTCAATTCTACTCTGACGAATACTCAAAACTGGCTAACTGAGAACCACCTCCTGCTCAACACCTCCAAAACGGAATTCCTTCTCATATCTCCGCCTAATCACACCCCCAAGATAGACCTCTGGATGAAACACCTCACAGCCTTCAACTGCTCTCCTCACAATACAATATTGATTCAGCCAAATCTCTCGGAATCACCCTGGACATGCACCTGAACATGAAGAACCATATTGATAAGGTGTGCAAGGGTGCTAACCACCAGATGAGGATACTTAGGAATCTCAAATAACAGTGTGCGGTAATCTCCGCTCCACCGACCGAGTTCACGGAGTTTTGGCACTCTGCGCTCCGCTTGGAGTGCGGAGTTTGGCATAAAAAAACTCAGTCAACTGCTGGCAGAGCGGAGTTCAGTTTACCAGTGCGCTCACCGCTTTCTGGGACAGGCACAACCCACCCACCCTTTGTGTCTGCAGCAAGCCTTTCCTGTCCACCATCCACCCATTCTTCCAAGTAAAGAGAGTACAAACGTGATGCATGGAAATAAAGTGAGAATTGGCTGAAAGATTTAAACACTTGGAAGGCATTCTGTTAGTGCAGCCACACACCTGTTTTGGGAAACCAAGATACAAGCAAAAGTAATAAGCAAAGCCATACCTGATTCAGTGGTACCCTAGCTTTTGCTCAGATCCGATTTTGCTGGGTTGGAGAGCAGAAGTTTTCAAGCGTGTCCTAAATTACATTGATGCCACTTCACTTCATAAACATGTGACTACAGCAACAAGACAAGGCAATATATTCGAGGTCGCCCGCGCCGCGTCCAGAGGAGCTGAGACTCAAGAATTAAATGCAGGAGATTTGAACTCTTCCGCCTCAGACTGCCCGGAAGTAGTAGATGTTACTGCCACTACCTGAGTGAGACAGCAGTCCCCTCAGCTCCCACAACAGATTGCAAACGAGGAACTAGGAAAAACCACCTGATACTATCAGATGTGTATTTTGAAGTTTTGGAAAAGGTTTGGGCCCCCAGGTATGCAAAGCCTGGATTAGGCTTCCAGTGTGAACTGCCACAAGGAAGTGACTTCAAGTTCTCATTGACCTGCTGATGACGGTAAAACACAGCTCTGTTTCCTAAACATGTGTTAAACACTAACAGCTGCAGGGTTTCAGAAGTCACGTTTTTTCTTCGGACTATACCACTAAGCTTGTATTTAGTGGGGGTTATCAGATGGAAGTTTTAACCCCAGCAACGTCTTATATCAAACGACGCTTGGTATCCATTTATAGAATAAGAGTACACTTACACTCCTTTCTGAGGACAAAAAACAGCATCAATGACCCAAGAGAATAATATTTAATTGAACCAAAATATTTATTCTCGCCACCCCCCCTGGCCTTATTGGCCGCCCTGCATTGATACGGTCTTGCACAAACACACTGCTTACTCAGTCTGCGTGCGTTTGGTTCTCAGAGGGGTGAGTCATGCTTTCTTTCTGATGTTAAAAACGCAGTCAACAAACAGAGTAATTTTCTGGTATATTGTGCTTCTCTATTATTTGCTGGTTAATAGTAGTTTGGGCACATGCACAGAATGCCCGATTTAAGAAGAAGGCTGCTACAGAGACCTGGTGTGAGTACTGTGGGCAATGAGACGCCTCCAGGTTTTACAGTGTTTTGTTTGTTTATCCCAAATATTTCGCTGATCATTTTGGGTGTGTGTGCTCTATCTCTTCACTGCCTAGTGTCTGTAGTCACTTCATGCAAAACCTGCATCTCATCTTCACAGGCTAAACCTCTAGGTTACGCCTTCTATTCCTCAGCGCTTCCTGTCAGCGCGAGTAGACCCATGCTCTTATGCAGCTCGGTGCGTGCTGCTATTTACAAGAACACATGGGGCTTTTATTTATAACTGAGCACACCGGGGATAACCTCATCATTACTGCAGCCTGCGTGTGTCGGGAAGAAAGGAGGAGCAATAGCTTTAATTTTCTACAATCCCTTTAAATAATACTGCAGAGGCTGGGGATACGCTGAAATGAATGCATGCAATAAGTTTTGGGACTCGGAAGTCGGAACTCCGCCCTCTCACGGAACTCTGCGGAATCTAACGGAGTTTTTTTGTAACTCTGTGGAATTCCGCGGAGTGAAACCATTCCTTCCACAAGATGACTTCAAGCAGGTGGTTCAAGCGCTTGTTTTGCCGAGGCTAGACTATGGCAGTGCTATGCTCCGTGGCCTCCTCAAATATACCTTGGCCCCACTAAGGGCTTCCTTTAATGCCGCGGCCAGATTGATCACGGGTATAAATGGAAACGCTCACATTTCCCCATCCCTAAAATCCCTAAATTGGTTGCCATTTGAAGCAAGAATACAGCTAAAGATTGCCTGCATGACTCACAAAGCTCTCCATTTCAAAATCCCCTGTTACCTGGCGCAAAAGCTAGAACTATCTGGAGGGGGAGACCATCAAAAAATGCAAACTCTTTCCTCTTGAAACTACAGATTTTCCGCAAAAAGAGAATGAGGCACAAAGCTTTCTCAGGCTCGGCCCCGAAAATCCGGAACTCTCTCCCACCGGAAGTGCACAGAATCTCCTCCATGGCTTCTTTCAAAAAGGAAGTAAAAATAATCCTTATGAACAAGTTCTTGCCTTAAATGGCCAAGGCTCGACTGTCTCACTCATCCCCCCTGGATCATTTACTTACTATATTAGACTAACACCTGTGAAGCCCAGAGTCATTCGGCTATACTCTTATAAGTTATGTTTGCTCTTCTCCCAGCAGGCTTTTGTATTAGCTAAATGTGATGTTCTTTGATACCCCCTCTGTCACTGTCCTTGCCTGCATTCTTAAATGACGTTGGTTTTTTCCTTTCTTATTTCCTACCCCCAAATTGTAAAGCGCACTGATACCCATCGGGGTCTTGTTCGTGCTATACAAAACTTTATAAATAAATAAATCATATTTGCGACTAAAGGTGAAAACTCAGCCCACCTGACCTGATAGTCCATTTGATCCCTGGAGAACTTCCTCTGTTTTTTAGCAATTATTTCCTCCTTGTGTTTCTCATTCCATTTATTTATATCAGCGAGGTTGGATTCAAAATTCTCTTTGCTGTCCTCTTTTTTAATTTCCTCTTTAAGACTTTCAATAGATTTCAATAGATTCTCACGTTCTTTCCATGTGTATTTAATTAAAATTGACATCATCCGATTAGAACAGTCCATAAAATTAGACCCCATTCATTTATTAACTCAAGGTCGGGTTCTTCATAAGAAGGTGCAATTAAAATCCTCAGACCCCTCGGGACTCTTCCTTCCTCCAAATACTTCTCCAAAGTAATGGCCTCCCACCACTTCAATGTTTCTTTCTTTATCATTTTTCCAATTTCTGGTACTTTTGTGCCAGTGATATCGAAGGAGCCGAATTACTTGAAGAGGTTATTGGTCTACAAGCCTGACTAAACATAGTACTTGCTATTTGTCTCCTTTTTGCTTTTGTATGATTTTCCATTCTGGCTGCGTGAATTAAAGATCACAATCTCAATTATTCACTCAATTGCTTTGTTTTCTTTTTCCTCTTAGTTCCGTATACAACAGGAGTCACTCTATTTGTTAGAGCCTATGTCCATCATTTCAATAGGAGGTCCAAAAACCCACACGAGTAATACAGCTCATGGGCAAAACTACTGATGAAATAAGGACCTGGTTACGGCACCTTTTGGTGCCAATATGATATCCATGAACCGGTCTTACAGTGTTGTTACCTTGAGTTGATTATGCACACATATTGGACATTAAATACAGGTGCCTGAATAAGTTACTGTCCAGGCAAGAGATCTCCACCCACTGTGTGTAAGCCCAAATTTATACGGTGGTGGAAGAAGGGCGAAGGGAGAGAGAGGAGGAAGAAAAAACTCCAACCAATGCAACAAAAACGGGCAATATACAAAAAGTCACCCAGTCATGTGCTGAATCCTGAAATGATGTACTTATTGTAATACAACCTGGAATGAATCAGGCAGCCGAACTCGTCAATGCAGCTCATTCCAATTTGTATGTATATCCAGATTGTCACACGCGCTAAGAATCCATTTCTATTAGCGCTATATGCAGCCTGCTTACCTCCGATACCAATGTTCCCCAATCACTGCACGGCCACACGGTGCTCCATTTTGGTGCTGCATGCCCCTCACTGCCAGCCTGATGGCACACCGAAGAAAGACTCCCACTTATCATCAGGGAGACACACCGCAGCCACACACTGAAGCTTGGGGTCATCATTTTGAGGAATCACATCGGAGCAATACAGATCTGCTCAGATTCTGTGTCATTGATCATGTTCCTCAGACAATCAGAGGTGGTGACAGGATTTGTAAACTGCGGCAGCTGGAGTGTAGGTGTATATTAGAGCTGGATACTAAAATACCATAGGGTTTGAAATCTGATGAAGAGCTGGTCTCCTTTTTAGGTGATTAAACATATTGTCTTGAGTTTGGGATGGTGGCATTCCAACCATACACTTTATAGTTTATAATTCGCTTCTGACAGAATAACAGTTTTTAATTCTTATATAGCACTTTAGGTTCGCACAGCACTTTACTTTTTAACTTGGACATTTGGAAGTTTGTGTGTTTGTTTCATCTAGGTTGTTGGAGATAGACTCCCATCAAAATGATTCTCAAGCAATTGAACTGGGGTCATCAATCAAATTTCTCGTTATAAAACCAGTTATATATTTGTTGGTTACAACTGAATGAATTATTATGTATGATATTTCATTGTAATTATGTTACACGAGTTAATATGGGGAGATATGTGAAATTTAGGATATGGTTAGTGAACATAGGCACACGTATAATTGTTATTAATATGCTAGATGTTTGGAACTGTATAGAAGGTATTCTGTGAGGTATTTAGCATCACTCCTTCTTACTGAGTTTGAGCATTATACAGCATGCCCACTGGGGCTTAATTGTGTATTCATTTCTTTGTTCCTCTATAGGTGTAATGACCTTGTTCACTTCCATAAGTGGAGTTTTTTCCATTTCAACCAGTAGATGATAACATTCCTGGTGATTGTAGCACATGTGCACTTTAATTGATGAGTCAATGTAGTAATCTTATATACACCATGTCAAATGGTCTATAGATTCATGAAATTGTCAGAGAAATTGATAAAAATTACATATAAAAAATATATATTAAAAATATATATATATTGTATTAAAGAAAGAGAGAAAAAGATGTCAGACACAATTAACACAGCACATAGTACTTTGTTATAGAGAGTAATGGGGTTTACATACATATTGTCTTGAGTTTGGGATGGTGGCATTCCAACCATAGACTTTATAGTTTATAATTCGTTTCTGACAGAATAACAGTTTTTAAATATTATATAGCACTTTAGGTTCACACAGCACTTTACTTTTTAACTTGGACATTTGGAAGTTTGTGTGTTTGTTTCATCTAGGTTGTTGTCGATACACTCCCATGAAAATGATTCTCAAGCAATTGAACTGGGGTCATCAATCAAATTTCTCGTTATAAAACCAGTTATATATTTGTTAGTTACAACTGAATGAATTATCATGTATGATATGTAATTGTAATTATGTTACACGAGTTAATATGGGGAGATATGTGAAATTTAGGATATGGTTAGTGAACATAGGCACACGTATAATTGTTATTAATATGCTAGATGTTTGGAACTGTATAGAAGGTATTCTGTGAGGTATTTAACATCACTCCTTCTTACTGAGTTTGAGCATTATACAGCATGCCCACTGGGGCTTAATTGTGTATTCATTTCTTTGTTCTTCTATAAGTGTAATGACCGTGTTCACTTCCATAAGTGGAGTATTCTCCATTTCAACCAGTAGATGGTAACATTCCTGGTGATTGTATTACATGTGCACTTTAACTGATGAGTCAATGTAGTAAACTTATATACACCATGTCAAATGGTCTATAGATTGATGAAATTGTCAGAGAAATTGATAAAAATTACATATAAAAAATATATTTAAAAAATATATATATATATTGTATTACAGAAAGAGAGAAAAAGATGTCAGGCACAATTAACACAGCAGATAGCACTTTGTTATAGAGAGTAATGGGGTTTACATATGTATCAGGGAGGTTGCAATAGAATGCATGAGTTCATTATTATGCATATGCAAGGAACAATTTTGTGTGATAAAGATTAAATTTGTGATTTTTTGATTTATTAACCTGATTATTGATCACAAACTATTAACCACAGTATTGATTTGTGATTATTTAGGCATGTTGCATTGGTACCCGCTTATAGGCAATCCTGTATGACATTTTTAAAATGATTAACTAATTGAATTCTTTTATTGATGTGCCTATATTTGTATGTTCCACACTTGCAGATGTGTTTGTGTCTCAGCTTTGATATGAGGTTCTCTGACTTTATCACATATTACAATATGGCTGCCATTTGTAAATCATTACTACTGTTGAAAGTCCTTCTTTTATATCACTGTTTAAAGCTTTATTTAAACCATGCTGACAACCATTTGTATCACCTTTGATCAAGGCGTGGAGACACCGAAACCTATTGGGTTGGCTGGCTGAAAATAAATCACTCTGGAGCCACAATGTATGCGCCTTTGATCATTTCTGGAGGAGTGAATACTTGGCAGTGAGTCTGCTGTTGGTGAAAACTAAAATATCAAAGGGGTTTCCTCATACCCTGAGACGCACTGAGCTGTTGGTGCCTGTCACTCATGAGGATGGTGGTCTGTGTATGTATGTATATATATGCCAAGATCCTCGCTTTTCGGCTTTTCACCTCGCTTCCAAGGACAAAACGAGCGTACACCCAGGTTTGGTGCTAGTTGTTTATTTGATCAGCACACCATCAAGTCGCCATGATGCGTTTCGGCAGATCCCTGCCTTGATCACATGACAGCATTGCATTACGTGAAACCCCATTTTAAAGTGCCAGTGCAGTCAATTAGAACTAAACATAGTAAAAATACTTTACGATACTGCATAAATGCATACAATTTAACATTGTGTCTATACCCTCATATATTGGAGTGGAAACGATATCAACAGAGAATATTAATACACCTCTTTTTAAATAAAATGGTATCTTAGTTTGTTCATGGGTTAGAAAAACATGTTTTTTTCCTTATTTTTACCCCTTCGTCTTTTTTTGATATTATCTTGCTTAAATGCAATGTTCTCATTTCCTATCCACCATAGACTATGTAAGTACTAATTCAAGTAATTAACAACAAAAGAGTGCCTATAATACATGAAAATATAATACGATAATACCCCACCAGTGCATATTGTGTAAAGTGCAAGTGCTAAATAAAAACGTCATATCAATGGCCATGAATAGTACCATATTTATATAATTTCTCATATTCTGCTATTCTGGCCACTGCAGAACCATGTGCAAATGACAGCTGTGCAAAGACGGGTCTAAGTTAAAAAGCCTAAGGTTTTTACAGTACTGAGACAAACGATTCCCACAATCATAAATATGTAACTATAAATATGTAAATAAATAAATATAAATAAATACATATAAAGTCTTTTAAATACAATTCATTTGTCTTAAAACCAGATACAAAAACTTTGTTAGTGCTAAAAAAGATTTTTTTCTCTTTATTTAAACCATGCTGACAACCATTTGTATCACCTTTGATCAAGGCGTGGAGACACCGAAACCTATTGGGTTGGCTGGCTGAAAATAAATCACTCTGGAGCCACAATGTATGCGCATTTGATCATTTCTGGAGGAGTGCATACTTGGCAGTGAGTCTGCTGTTGGTGAAAACTAAAATCTCAAAGGGGTGTCCTCATACCCTGAGACGCACTGAGCTGTTGGTGCCTGGCACTCATGAGGATGGTGGTCTGTGTATGTATGTATATATATATTCACTGAAAAAACCATAGGTTTCAGGGACGTTATAGTTACAAATTAGCATTTAAAAAACCTTTGAAATTCACTGAAAAAACCATAGGTTTTAGGGACAGTTATAGTTAGTTGGACATTGCACTCGTACAAAACCCGTGAAATTCCCCCGTTATAGTTAGTCCAGCTAACTATAACTCACGCCCCCGCAATGCACTGCTGATGACGTCACATATTACATCACTCATGACATGGTCAGTGACATCACTGATGACATCACTGATGACATCTCAAATGACATCTCAAATGACATCACTGATGACATCACTGATGACATCATCCAGTGACTGTGTGTTTCTGTAAAGTTTATATATTTTTAATATATATAGGAAAAGACGTATTGAAGAATGAGTGGGTGTGTAAGTGTCTGTATGGATGATTTAGTAGGTGCGTGACTGACTCTATAAGTGAGTGATTTAACATATCTTACTGAATGCATGGGTTAGTGACTAAACTGGGTGAATGTCTGTATCCGTCTGTCTGTTGCTGTGTAAGTGGCTGCATGTGTTTGTGAATAGCTACATGAGTGTCTATATGAGTTATTGAATGCTTGTCTGAGTATCTGTATGGGTGCCTGAGTGTTTGTGTGGGAGGGGTGTGTGCAACTCTGTGCATAGATGTGTGAGTGGGTGATTCACTGGGTGGATGGTTTCAAGAGTGCAACTGTGATAGACTGTATGGGTGGGCAAGTGTGTGTAAGAGTGTGTTAGTGAGTGAATGTATGTCCCAGTGGTACATGTGTGAGTAACTACATATGTGAAAGGCAGTATATATGTGTGTTGGAGTATATAAATAGCTATAAGCGAGAGTGAGTGATTGTGATAGTGGCTGTATGGATGAGTGTGTGCTTGTATCAGTGATTGTATAAGAGCGTAAGAATGTGCTACTATTTGTATGAGTAAGTGAGCTGGTGTGTGTATAACTGTATAGGTGAGTAAATGGTAGTGTGTTTAATTATTTGCATGACTGACTAGGTGTGTGAGTACCTCTATGGATGAGTGGCGGTGTTTGAGTGTCTATATAGGAGTATGAGTGCATATGATAGTCCTGTACTGAGTGACCGTAAGTATGAGTGACTGTACGGGTGAGTGAGTGGATGTGTGCGTAGACCTAAGAATCAGTGAGTGGGTATGTAGTTATTGGTGTTGGAGTGTCTATGGTTTTGCGAATGGCAGTCTGTAATTTAGAGTGGGTGTATCAAAGGTTATATTAGGGTGTGAGGAGGTGCATCAGATTATCATGTGGATGATGTCATCAGTGATGTCATTTGAGATGTCATCAGTGATGTCATCAGTGATGTCACTGACCATGTCATGAGTGATGTAATATGTGACGTCATCAGCAGTGCATTGCGGGGGCTCGAGTTATAGTTAGCTGGACTAACTATAACGGGGGAATTTCACGGGTTTTGTACGAGTGCAATGTCCAACTAACTATAACTGTCCCTAAAACCTATGGTTTTTTCAGTGAATTTCAAAGGTTTTTTAAATGCTAATTTGTAACTATAACGTCCCTGAAACCTATGGTTTTTTCAGTGAATTTCATAGGTTTTTTAAATGCTAATTTGTAACTATAACATGTCTGAAACCTACAGTTTTTTCAGTGAATTTCAAAGGTTTTGTAAATGACAATTTTTAAATGTATTAATTGTTATATAAATTTTTTTCATACTGATTTCCAAATTTTTAGAAACAATTTTTTTTACATATTTTATTTTTTAAATTACATTGTAATTACATTATACATTACATTACAAAAAATACTTTCTCAGAATGAATTACTTTAGTTTAATTACTTTGCACATAGGCAATAGACTTTTAAGTACAGTAGTTACAGTTGTTGCAATGGGCAACACATTTTCAAACACAATGCAACATTCAGCTCAATGTGAATTTCTAGTTAAATGCAATTAGTTACTTTATGGATTACTTTTCTAACCACATTACTGGATCCTAGATTCAGTCCTGGGACATCTCCTGTAAACAGTTGAGTAAAAGCGTTTTGGTTACAGTCGTGATCTTTAAGGAATATTATTGTACTTTAAAAGTTCACACTTAGAAACTTTTTCTCATAGAATCACCAATGTTATCCTATGGAAGGAAATTCACTTAGAAGTTAAAAACTGTTATCGTTACTTTTTCTTACTCAGTGTTGGATCCTGGATCCAGCACTGGTGCATCTCCTGTAAACAGTTGAAAGAATGCGTTTAAGTCATACAGGCGATTTTTAGGAATATTTGTAGTTTGTGAAAATCGACACTTTGAAACTTTTCTGCTGAAAACCAGACAATGGATTCCTATGGAAGGAAATTCAAGTTACTGGTAAGTACGGTTAAAATTACTTTTCAGGATCAGTACTGGGCTGAAAGATGCAGCACTGAGGTCTCTCCTGATAACAGGTGAGTAAATCGGAATTCGTATTTCGGCTGATTTTAGAGGAATATTTTAAAGTTCCAAAACTCCACACTTAGAAGAATTTCCAAGAGAAACCAGTTAATGTTAGCCTATGGAAGGAAATTCAAGTTACTGGTAAGTACGGTTAAAATTACTTTTCAGGACCAGTACTGGGCTGAAAGATGCATCACTGAGGTCTCTCCTGATAACAGGTGAGTAAATCAGAATTCGGATTTCGGCTGATTTTAGAGGAATATTTGTATGTTTCAAAAATCAACACTTAGAAACTTTTTCAGCAAAAAGCAGGCAATGATATCCTATGGAAGGAAATTCAAGTTACTGGTAAGTACGGTTAAAATTACTTTTGAGGATCAGTACTGGGCTGAAAGATGCAGCACTGAGGTCTCTCCTGATAACAGGTGAGTAAATCGGAATTCGTATTTCAGCTGATTTTAGAGGAATATTTTAAAGTTCCAAAACTCCACACTTAGAAGAATTTCCAAGTGAAACCAGTCAATGTTAGCCTATGAAGGAAATTCAAGTTACCAGTAAGTACGGTTAAAATTACTTTTCAGGATCAGTACTGGGCTGAAAGATGCAGCACTGAGGTCTCTCCTGATAACAGGTGAGTAAATCAGAATTCGTATTTCGGCTGATTTTAGAGGAATATTTTAAAGTTCCAAAACTCCACACTTAGAAGAATTTCCAAGTGAAACCAGTCAATGTTAGCCTATGAAGGAAATTCAAGTTACCGGTAAGTACGGTTAAAATTACTTTTCAGGACCAGTACTGGGCTGAAAGATGCAGCACTGAGGTCTCTCCTGATAACAGGTGAGTAAATCGGAATTCGTATTTCGGCTGATTTTAGAGGAATATTTTAAAGTTCCAAAACTCCACACTTAGAAGAATTTCCAAGTGAAACCAGTCAATGTTAGCCTATGAAGGAAATTCAAGTTACTGGTAAGTACGGTTAAAATTACTTTTCAGGACCAGTACTGGGCTGAAAGATGCAGCACTGAGGTCTCTCCTGATAACAGGTGAGTAAATCAGAATTCGGATTTCGGCTGATTTTAGAGGAATATTTTAAAGTTCCAAAACTCCACACTTAGAAGAATTTCCAAGAGAAACCAGTTAATGTTAGCCTATGGAAGGAAATTCAAGTTACTGGTAAGTACGGTTAAAATTACTTTTCAGGACCAGTACTGGGCTGAAAGATGCATCACTGAGGTCTCTCCTGATAACAGGTGAGTAAATCAGAATTCGGATTTCGGCTGATTTTAGAGGAATATTTGTATGTTTCAAAAATCAACACTTAGAAACTTTTTCAGCAAAAAGCAGGCAATGATATCCTATGGAAGGAAATTCAAGTTACTGGTAAGTACGGTTAAAATTACTTTTGAGGATCAGTACTGGGCTGAAAGATGCAGCACTGAGGTCTCTCCTGATAACAGGTGAGTAAATCGGAATTCGTATTTCAGCTGATTTTAGAGGAATATTTTAAAGTTCCAAAACTCCACACTTAGAAGAATTTCCAAGTGAAACCAGTCAATGTTAGCCTATGAAGGAAATTCAAGTTACCAGTAAGTACGGTTAAAATTACTTTTCAGGATCAGTACTGGGCTGAAAGATGCAGCACTGAGGTCTCTCCTGATAACAGGTGAGTAAATCAGAATTCGTATTTCGGCTGATTTTAGAGGAATATTTGCACAATGGTGAAGGGAGGGGCGGGGCCTGAGGTGACATCCATGCAAACGCGCCCGTGGCGCGTTTTTAAGTTGGGGGATTAAGTCCCCTTGAATCATGAGGGTCCCTACGGGCCAACTAGCCCACCAGGAACCTCCAGTATGCGCCAGGGGCTGCGTTGCAGAGACATTTACAGAGGCCACACCCCTTTTACACCTCTCTGCAACGCAGCTCTGTGGCACTTTCTGGATGTACCTGTTGGGCTAGTTGGCCCCAGGGACCCTCAGGATTGAAGAGGATTTAATTCCCCATCTTAAAACGCGCCACGGGGCCTGTTTGCACACATGTCACCTGAAGCCCCGCCCCCTCCCTTCACCACTGTGCAAACGCGCCCCGTGGCGCGTTTTAAGTCGGGGTGATTAACTCCCCTTGAATCCTGAGGGTCCCTGGGGTGCAACTAGCCCACCATATACCTCCAAAAAGCGCCATAGAGCTGCGTTGCAGAGAGGTGTAAAAAGGGGCGTGGCCTCTGTACACCTCTCTGCAAGGCAGCCCCCTGGTGCATACTGGAGGTTCCTGGTGGGCTAGTTGGCCCCCAGGGACCCCCAGTATTCAAGGGGAATTCGTTCCCCCTCTGCAAACGCGCCAGGGGGCGCGTTTGCAGAGTGGTGAAGGAAGGGGGCGGGGCCTACGGGCCCGATCGTTTTTGTTTTTTTTTGTTTTTTTTCCCCCCCTGAAGGGGGGCTGTGTGGGCCCCCTTCCTTTTTCCTATTTTTAGGCCCTGGGGACCCCATCCCCCAGGGCCTTTCCCCTTTTTAATTAAAATAAAAAAAACGGGAAGGGGGCCGCGTGGCCCCCTTCCCTGGGCCTGTATTGGCCCCGGGGACCCCATCCCCCGGGGCATGGCCTCTTTTTTTATTTGGAGGGGGGCTGCGTGGCCCCCCTCCTCAGGCCATTTAAGGCCCCGGGGACCCCATCCCCGGGGCCGGCCTTGCACTTTTTTGTTATTTTTTTTATTTTTGTTACTTTGGGGAGGGGGGCTGCGTGGCCCCCCTCCGTGGCCTCTTATGGCCCCGGGGACCCCATCCCCCGCGCCTGGCCTCTCGTTGGGGACTATGGGGGGGTCCCCAAACCCCCCACAGTCCCGCCGGCTCCCGTGTCCTACGGGAGCCGGCACAGCTTAGCACATGGGGAGCAGCTAACATGCTGCTCCCCATGTGGAAAGCAATCGGCTTTGGATATTGGAAGAGAGAGCAGGTTTCCTGCTCTCTCTTCCAATATCAAAGCAAGTTTGTAATGACAGGGACGGGAGCCGCGAGGCTCCCGTCCTGTCATTGCAAACAGCAGTGTCCCGGGGTAGGCACCCCGGGACACTGCAGGAGCCGGCCCTGGGGGTGGTGGTCCCCAGGGCCATCAAGGGCTCCAGGAGGGGGCCGCATGGCCCCCTCCCTACATTTTGAAAGCCCCGGGGAGGTGGTGGTCCCCGGGCTCTGGGGGTCCAAAACGGACCCCCATTTTAATTTTTCTTAGTGCCCCGGGAGGTGGTGGTCTCGGGCGTGTGGGGGCTGGAGCCCCCCCACACAGGTTTTTTTAAATAAAAAGAAGCCCCGGGAGGTGGCGGTCCCGGGGCTGCGGGAGGGCTCAGAGCCCTCCCGCACCATTATACATAAGCCCCAGGGGGTGGTGGTAGCAATACGTGCACCTGAACGAAGTACA